>JALPQI010000731.1:0-245199 GCA_025490895.1 Thaumatotibia leucotreta
TATTGTAATTTAAAAAAAAATACCTTTTTTTGTAATTTTTAGTTCATGTATTTTTCATTATTATGGGTTCATTTACTTGAATTAAAAGTTATCAATAACTTATCATTTTTGAATCATTGAAAAATGTATAATTTTTTTTTTAAACCGTAACAAATTAGTGTAAAAATAAAAACAAAATCATTGTTATGACTTCGTACCTGGTATACTATCAAGATGTCTTACGACTGACAAGCTACGACATCGTGATGCCAAGATCCAGTACTAAAGGTCCATAGCTTTGAACGACAATATCTCCAAACTGAACCACTTTGAAACACCGGGACCTTTACAGGATTATTGCCGATAGTCTAAGGAGTCACTCATTTAATTTTTCTCCCGTGTTAAAGGCCACACACTGTATAACTACTACTTCTGAACTGAAACTTATTTCTAAAATAGTCCCGTAAAATACTACAGGTTAACCTCCAGCACAGCGAATCTGCAACGGCTCAACTTCGAAAATGGCTGGAGGTTAACCAACCATCGATAGCCCTGATCCAGGATCCGTGGATCAGAAACACACGCATAAACGGCCTTTGTAACACCGGAGGTAATATTTTCTATAATACACATTGTAAACCTAGAACATGCATATATATATCCCGAAACATTATGGCACAACCACTAACTCAATTCTGTTCCAGAGACGTGTGTGCCATAAAATTTCTCAGAACACAAAACTCAAAGCTGCCGGAGATAGTACTGGCGACCGCGTACATGGCGGCAGAGGATGATCCACCTCCAGCGGAGCTGAACGACCTCATACGCTACTGTAAACATGAAAGGCTCGAGCTGGTCATATCCGCTGACTGCAACGGCCACCACAACCTATGGGGAATGGAAACAAACAACAAAAGAGGTAACGACCTAGTGGAATACCTAATGACTACTAACCTAGATATACATATTAAACACAGGATCTAAACCAAATTTTGTCACTCGTAGATGTAATACTATAATTGACATTACTCTAAGCACAGGTCTGGCTGCGCAACATATATCCAACTGGCATGTGTCGGAAGAGTTATCCTGCTCCGACCACAGATGGATACGGTACGACCTAACTGCTGACACCCACACAATAACGCCAAGAAGAAACCCAAGACGCACGGATATACCGGCATATAGGGAACTTGTCGAAGGTAAACTAAAAAATACACAAACTTACAGACCTAATAATACAAGGGAGTTGGAGAAACAGGTAAACTCACTTACTACAAACATAATTTAACTGACAGCTTTGAAAACACATGTCCACTATCGACACCACCGGCTAGGAAAAACAACAACGGCTGGTGGGGACCGGAGTTGGAACGATTGAGAACAAAAATGAGACGACTCTTGAACAGAGCAATGAACACAAGATCTGACGATGATTGGGACGCTTACAAGACGGCCAAATCAGACTTCGAAAAAAGACTAAGATACAGAAAAGCCCTCTCATGGCGGAAATTCTGTGACAACATATCCACGACAACGCATGCAAACAGAACAAGGAAGATCCTCGCAGATCAACCGAAACAGCTACTAGGCACCCTGCGGAGACTGGACAACACCACTACCACCACTCCAGCTGAAACGGAACGGCTAATGGTGGAAACACACTTCCCGGGATGTAGAGTAGTAAACAAACAAGACCAAGACGAACAAACAACGGAATACTACCCAACTGAGACTGAGTGGGAGACAGCGGAACGCATAACAGAAATTAACAAAACAATATGGGCTGTAAATAGTTTTGAAAGCTATAAGTCGCCAGGCACAGACGGAATCTTCCCAGCACTACTAAAATGGGGAGGCCTAAAACTAATGGAACAGGTATCAAATATACTCTGCAGTTGCATAGCATTTAGATACATACCACACAAATGGAGGGAAGTAAAAGTTATCTTCCTACCAAAACCCGGCAAGACTGACTATTCGGACCCCAAGTCATTCAGGCCAATAAGCCTCACATCCTTCTTATTAAAAACTCTAGAAAGATTGTGCGACAGAGAACTGAAGGACACGGCTCTTAAGAACATAACAATACATCCAAACCAACACGCCTATAGTCAAGCCAAATCAACAGACTCAGACCTTCATGCTGTAGTGAGCAATATAGAAAACGCACTGGAGAGGAAAAACTCTTGCCTCGGCACCTTTATCGATATAGAAGGGGCCTTTGATAAAACCAACTTTAGCAGCATTCAGTTAGCGCTACAAAGGCACGGAACAAACCACCTTATAACAATTTCTTGATAATAAGCACATTATGCGACCTGACACAATCCGCACTAAGGATAGTGGAGAAATGGTGCAGGGAGAATGACCTATCGGTAAACCCAAAAAAGACAGATGCAATGCTCTTCACACATAGAAGAAAGTTGGGTAGCTACGAAATGCCAACTCTCTTCGGAACGAAACTAACGCTTTCAAAGGAAGTTAAATACCTAGGAATAACCCTGGACGACAAACTCAACTGGGGCAAACATTTGGACAATAAACTGAACAGAGCTACAGTAACCTTTTGGCAATGCCGAAGGATGGTGGGCAAGAGATGGGGCCTAGCACCTCACATAATACTGTGGCTTTACACAATGGTCATATTGCCGATGATCAGCTATGGCTCGGTTGTGTGGTGGCCTCGCACACAGCAAACCACCACAATAAATAAACTAAGCAAGATACAAAGACTAGCATGTGTGGCAACCACAGGCTGCATGAGAACCACTCCGACTGCAGCACTGGAAATAATGCTAGGACTGCTACCGTTACATATGCACATACAGAAAGAAGCGGCCGCCACAGCGCTTCGGCTTAAAAACCTAAACTTATGGTCAAACCTCAGCTCGGCACACGAAAAGATCTATGACAAGATGATCTCTAGTATGCCAATACTTGAGGCACCTATTGACAAAGTACCAAAGACGATGATCTTCTGGAAAGATTATGCCATATCGTTAACAGAGGATCAGAAGGAAGGACTGAATCAAACACACCTAAAAATATTTACAGATGGCTCAAAAACAGATGAAGGTACCGGATGTGGAGTCTTCTCAGAAGACCTTAACATGCACATTTCGAGACCTCTAGGAGAAAATAGCACAGTGTTCCAGACGGAATGTGTAGGAATAATAGAAGCCTGCAAGGCACTGAGGAGACGAAAAACCAAAAATGAAAATATACTAATACTGTCAGACAGTAAATCAGTGCTGCAAGCGCTACAAAGTAACAAATTCACCTCAGAACTTATATTAGAATGTCACAGCTGCCTCATGGAGGAAAGCAAAGAAGGGAACAAAGTGACTATACAATGGATAAAAGGACACAGTGGCTCAAGAGGAAACGATGCGGCGGATGAACTGGCGAGAAAAGGATCAGAGACACCGTCGAACGGACCGGAACCCATCATACCACTACCTTTTTCGTATGTACGATAAATCATACATACGAAACCAACTCGGTCTATATCACCGACATCTCCACAATAAATGCTGGAACGATCTGGTTTCCTGCAGACAGACCAAAGAAGTACTACCCGAATTGAACTGTAAACTCACAAAAACCCTACTACGAACGCCCAGACACAAACTGAGGAAAATAGTAGGATTGATCACGGGACACAACACATTAAACAAACATCTGCACAATATGGGCAAAACAGATAGCCCTATGTGCAGGGCCTGCATGGAAGAGGAGGAAACAGCAAAACACATTCTTCTAAATTGTAAACAGGTAGAGGTATACAGGAGTAGGTACTTGGGGACCCCACATACACTAAAGGAGGCATTTAGCAACCTGAAACATACACTGAGTTTCGTGGAGGAGCTTGGATGGTTGGAATAGGGCTACCTCGCTATCACGCAAAAAAGGCACGATGGTTGTCGAGTTGCGGAAAAAGCCCAGGAAAACTAACTAACTAGTCCCGTAAGGCTTATTCTGCTTTCCAAGACCACACTTGCAGCGGGAGTGTTATTTATTTTATTTTTTGGCCACCCCGTATAGGTCATTATGATTATGTAATTTATATTTATTGTGACTTATTGTTGATTGTTCTTAGTGTTCCACTATCATTGTATTCATAATATTGTAACCATCGTAAAAAAATCCACTGTCAGAGACATAAATCCAAAGTGAGTCAATAAATATATATTTAAGTAACTAGCTATATGTAGTAGGGTGTCAATTATTGGGATTGTTTGAACACCGTGATGTTGCCTTGAAATCAAAGTATAACTAAACCTTACCTGCCTTCAATTATGCAGTTATATTTAAGTAACGATTTTTTTTAATCTTCGTTTAGTTTGTAATCAATTTAAATATGTTGTTAATCTTCTCTGTATGTTTTTACTTTATTTTCAATGATGAAATAAACCTTGATTCAGTAGGTAACTACATAACAGGCAGTAAGTTTGTAAACTGCCAAAGTGAATATTGCACCACTAAACTGTTAATAAATAAAATAACTACACCCTAACTTCTTACTTAACTTCTCTGAAGCGCTGGCTTCCTGTTCTTAAAACTCCGCTGTTTTTTTGTTTCAGACGGAAAAAGAGCTTTAATTCTGTGACTTGCGTGCTTCTAAACAGCTTTCAACGGAATGTTTTGTATGTTTTGCTGTGGGTAACAAACAAATTCACGCAGTTATTATTTTAATGGTAAGGCTATTAATAAGATTAATTTTTATTTTCCTTCCTCTCAGTAATCCTGACAAGTTATCAAATAACAAACTTATCACGAATAATTAATGTGTTCTACTAACAATGTTTAGTGGAGATATCGCATATTATCGTGACTCGACGGCGGAACTGTCTGAGAGAGATGTACACTTGTACAGCTGCCATCAGATATATCGAATCAGCCGGGATACTCATAAATATCTGAGCAGGTTCCTATTGTCATGGCGTTAGAGTGCTCCAATATATCTCATTGCGACTGAAATATAGTTTGTGCCATCCTTATACTATGCAAAGTAACTCAAAGGTGTGTAAAACTCGCAAAAGACAAACGCCTACTAATTAAATTAAAATTAAGTCGAAGATTCATAAAAACCAAAGACTTAGATCAATTTTAAAATTGTTCGACACGGTATCAATTCCGTTCCGTGCGCTCAGGGGGCTAACGCAAATCATTTCACTTCTTCGACCGAGAATTTACATTTGCATCTTTTTCGCGCGCACATAAAACTGAAAGGGAGGCAATTAGCCGATACAGCGATTTTCGATTTTCGTCGCACCCAGCCCAGAGCGCTCAAGCTCGAAATGACAGGCAGTTGACATCTGCTCAGGGGTTTATTGTCCTCAATCTTGTTTGCGACACTTTACGCCGTGATAATATTTTCATGGGACCTGTGGCAATTTATTACCGAGGTTTGTAAGTGAAGACTTTATTTTCATTTTGTGGAAGTTGCAAATGCTAGTGATCGTTAAGTAATTGCATTATTTATTTTATCTTAGAGAGTAAACCTTCAGAAATAAGCCTCTAGGTAGTATTTGACGTTTCTACTTCTCCTGTAAACAATAGACTAAAAATAATAGGCACTCTGTTCCCAAGACTTTCAAAGTACTATTAGTTCCATCAATTTTAGTTAATAATAACAATGAATTGGAAAGAAATATAAATTTCTACAGGACTAGTGATTCTAAAATAGATACCAAAATCCTTTGTAATAGTTGTCACATACAAAAAATAGTACCGAAGTTTACCAACGCTGGAGGGGGGATTTGAATTGAACCCACGCACGTCCTCAGCTTTCGCGGCTGATGCCTAAACCACTTGCCGACTCCAGCCAGTGCGGGAGGCATCTTTGGTATACGACACCTAATATTTAAAATATACATAGTAGCATATATACATAGTGGAATACAACTCAAAAAATATTTTTTCTACTCCCGTATTCTTATTAGTCATTTACAGAGTCGTGAACACACCTATTAATGACTCGAGCGAGGTGTCATTTGTATGGAAACACATCCTCGTACATCTCTGGTGGAAACGCAGCCTTAAGCCCCTACCTTACAGATGTCAAGATAAGTCTATATTGTCTATTCCCTATCCAACATTATAGACTGAGTCAAAAAATGCTCGTGGCGTCTTTTCGGCTTCGCCTCAAATTGCTACCCACGCCACTCACCTTTTTTGACCTCTTTAAACAAGGGTTGCATAAAAAAACAATTTGAGTTTTTCCACAAAATCTACCTAAATAAAGGCCTAAAATGAAATAAGGATTACCTCTGAAGGTTATCTAATCAAAAAATCGTCTCCTATCGTTCCTGTTTTTAGTTTGCAGAAGACCGGCCCATTCAATTGCATAATTGCTTACATGGCAGACAATGAGCAAAGCCTATCACGAGAATCTGAGAATTTATTCTCAAATGTGCAACAGATATTGACATCAAACTGAAATTATATTGACTGCATGCTTTGGCTTACTCTAATGTTAAACCCGACAGTAATAAAGTTTTTTAATCTCGCGCTAATTGGGTGTCCCTCAAAGTGAAAATGCCCAGAAATATAATACTTTCTTGGTTCGGTCGTAATCCTGCATAATACCTTAGTGCGTAGCCAAGTTGCCAATCGCGAACGCTCAGTAGCGATCGCAGTTTTCTCTCTCTCTCTCTCTCTTTCTTATTAATGCGACAAAGACAGTAATGTTAGTTGCTCTCCGTTCATTATTGACGACTGAGCGAGCGCTTGGTATCTTTGCTATGCACCATTTACAGCAAACACGATGCGCTGATATTATTTTTTAGTCAGAGACCCTACTCCGAACCACGAATGAAGTGTTGCCTCCCTGTCACACTTATGTACGAATTCACGAGTGCAAGAGAGAGGCAACACTTCGTTCGTGGTTCACGGTAGGGATCAGTTATATTGATATTGAATTTCTACTTTTGAGTGCAGTCCCTGTTGGACACACCTGACGCAGTGACATACGGACCCTCTTTGTGCTCCGCTGTCTGTCTGCAAACCATTTACCTATCTATATACAAGTCCTTTGGTGTATGAATTGCTTTGAGATGTCCGTAGGTATTCGGTAGTGCTATTGTGTGTGGAATTTACACGGTTGGTCACATGAACCTTTCTGGTATAAAAGAAGTTGAATGTTTTTATGATACGACCAAAAATGTTGTTGCTTGGACAATATGGGGTTAATTGAATGTAAACTCTTGAAATACAATCGTTATAAATATTATAATTAAACGTTTAAAATGTTTTGGAGAGTCTCCATTATCAAGCACTGATACACGTGCGATTAGCACACGACCGAGGAAAGTGGCGTAATAAAGAAGAGGCCTATACCCAGCAGTGGGTGGACACGGGCTGAATAGATAGATAGATAGATACACGTTGCGCTCGTGATATGCGAGGCGTGGTCGCTGGCTCAGCGCTTGATAATGAAGACCTAGGCTCTCCGAAACATGTCGCGCGTAGTGACTAAATACACGTGAGTTAAACTCACGTGTATTTCGTAAACTCACGTTTAATAGGGATGATGACTGTAGTTAAAATAAATCATTTAACATTATACACGACTTAATACACGAAGAAATTATTACTAAGATGTAGATTGCAGTAATTTTTGTACAGAACTTCTATTTAATAAATTGAAAAGAATTTAAAATAGTAGGTCAATTGGCACTACTCAAACGTGACGTCACTTTTGTGTATTTCATGTAAAATTCCATAATGGTGATCGTTTTGACAGTTCGAAAAAAGATGCTGATTTGACTTGCCATTGCCAGTCATCATGCCAATTATATTTAATCTAGGGTTAGTCAACCAATACAGGGATAACTAGTTAAATCCACATGCTTGACACTGTTAACAGCTTAACTTTGAGTTTTGGCGATGTCAGTAGCTCTGTCAGTAGTGATAGTGACCCTACTTAATACAAAGCAGGAGGTTCCGAGTTCGAGTCCCGGCGAAGGCATTTATTTGTATGCTTATCACAAATACTTCTGAGTTGGCCATGGTTGTGTTTTATGTATAAGTATTTGTATATTTTTTGAGGTCATTGTAGGACTAACATGATTTGTGTAAAGTTGTCCCGCGATATTTATTTATTTATTTACCTATCTAACGGTGGATTGGGCTAATAGGTTTCATAGAATTATTTATTTATTTATAAGTTTGATAAAAGGTAGATAAAAAAAGTTTGCAGCAAATTAGTTACTCGTACTTTTGTTTAAATTATGTCGCTTTCAGTATTAATGACCATAAAATAAATTAACCGACGAAATGTAAAACAAATCATTTTTTAAATTCATTTTTATTGGTTTGTACATGTATAAATTTTATATTGTAAGCAGCAAGTACATACAAATTTACCTTTAGAGAACAAACAAAATAATTGTTTTATTCAATTTAGGCATTGCATATAATAATAATTGAATGTCAATATCCAATAGAGTGAGGCCCTGAGGCCAGTGAGGCCTATACTCATTTAGATTCTTTTTTTTATATCTTCAGCTCGTAGATTTTCATATATTGCATATCATTTTTTATGTGGAATTAACTGATTCTACTTACGTAATTTGATTTGTAAAAATAATTTACCTATATCTACGATGTATCTATATTCCGGTTAAGATTTCTCGTTGAACATTAAATGTAGTTTACATTAGCTTCTTAATGTAAATACGCATTAGTGTTTTAACGATCGTTTTGTTACGATAACGTAAACGATGTTGCAAGCTAAGGATAACGGATTCGCTGTCACTGACGCGAATAAGTTTACACTCAGTTAATTAAATGATTACACACGAACGGCTAATTAGGTAAGGAGGGTGATTCTTGAGAACTCGATTGGATATTTTGCTACGGATTTTTCATAAAATATTTTAAGTAATAAAAAAATATTGAATACCCCGTCTCCAATAATGAGTACCCTCAATTTTCCCCCACATTTCATCAAATAAGTATAATATTGGCTTAAATTGCAAATTTCAATAAATATTTCATTAAATTTGTAGGTACTTGTAACATTTTAAGGACTTCTTAAACTGTATATTAATAACTAAAATTGTGCCACAGTTAGACGATAAAGCAAAAAGTTAAACCGATTAAAAATTTAGTTAAATTAATGGCATCATATGGCCCGTTGCTGGCCTAATAGGCATTTGGCACCTTCAATCTTATGACATTGCCCCAGAAGTTACATAGGTACATCAGGGTGCTTAGACAGAAAACTACGACACGCTACTAAGCGTCAACGATTAATTGGCAACTTGGCTAAGCATCCAGTTATGTATTGAGCATAGTATTTTCATCACACTTGCTGTCTAAGTGCGCCATTGCTTGGGCGCGTAGCGGGAGTAATAGAAAAGTTAAATTCCTTAGGGAGTAATAGAAATGTCAGTACGTCATTTAATAATATTATGTCTTAAAACTTATTTTTTGGTTGGCAAGTGTGATGAAAAACATTGTATGCATCACGGTCGGTAAGCGGAATACTAACTCGAGTCATAAAAGCTCTAACACTCTCGTTAGTAATTCCGTACTTACCTCCCTTGATGCACAATGTACTATTTAACTAACGTGTATTTTTTGCAGGGACGCAGAAAATTGATTCCTACGATGCCTCAAGAATCACCCATTTGTTCACTCGTTGTTAGTGACTCATCGGCAAGTAAATCCCGTCGGATACTGTGAGGATCGTCAAGATGAGATAAATAACTATAGGTAATCCATGTTTCTTTTAAACAATTTTAAAATTTTCATTCGTATTGATTAATTATAATAATCAATATAATCATAAAATAAATTGAAAGGTCAAGCCAAGGGACACTTTTGATATTTTCAATCCTTCAGTAATTATTCATCATTATCATCATCCGCCGAAAAACGTCCACTGCTGAACATAGGCCTCCCCTAAAGATTGCCACAATGACCGGCGGCGTGTTCCTGTGTACCTACGCCTACGCCTACGCCTACGTAGGTAGCCCCCCCACCAGGTGGACTGATGACCTGGTGAAGGTCGCAGGAGTCCGCTGAATGCGGGTGGCACAGGATCAGTAATTATTTTACCTACTGTAATTGTATAAGAGCAAAAGTTTCGTAGGTATGTACTGTTTGTGTAAAAGTGTGTTCAGTATTTGGATAAATTCCTTACTTTGCACGAGGACATTTATTTGTGAGCTTCTCAAAAATATTGAGCTAATCATAGGGCTAGGTCAATTTGTGTCAGATTGTCTTATGATGCCACCGCGTGGCAGCAGTAAGAATACATATCGATACCTTTGGGTTCAATTGTCGTAAAGGACATTTTGGCGAAAATGAGTTATATATACAGTTTTGTTCAGAATTTCAAGCGCTATCGATCTGTATAGTTAAAGTTGCGATATCTCTTAAAAAGTTGCCTTTACGACCAAGATTTTCTACTATGGACTTGCAAAAATAGCTTATTGACTGGGGCGTAAATATCAAGTCATTTATTATAAATAATTATCTGTGTCGTAAAGGAAATGGACAAATAAAAATAGTGTCGTAAGTGACCTAATACGTTATGTGTTGTCCTTTACGCCCTTACTTTTTCACGATTACTTTCTGTAGTTCTATGGCCAACTTGGGCTTAAAGAACAAGTTTTCTCTTCGGCGTCCTTTACGACCGGCACGAAAAACAAATTCTTATATTTCTTATACAAATACTATGGAATGATCAGGGTGGTAAAGGACCGATATAATTTTTGTTGTTGTTTATTACCATAAATTTATTTGTACACATACAAACAAATGTATGGGAAATATATTAATTTCATGTCAAATCAACATAATCCACACAACTTTTAAATCTAAACGGGGACCGTTTTCGTATTTATGGAAATAAAATACACTAAAGGTAATCAGTAAACTGTAATCAGAATCAACCACTGTCCAAGTACCTAGTTTATACATATTATATGACAGTAATTCTGAATCTTGGGTAGAAATAAGTAGAAATAAAGTAATATCTGAAGACATTATAATCGTATCTAGGAGTTAAATTCGAGAAATAGGTACAATCTGTGCCCTCAGGACTTAACCCGTAGGTATCCCTAGTTCTTCTTTCTTGTAAAGTCTTTCAATTACTACCTGTGTCACATGACACAAGCATGAACTACTTGAAAAGTTGCTTATTAAACTTTACTATTACCATTACCTAGTGTTTGTTCTTTACATATACCGTGCCATGTTGCCGTGTGATGACGGTAGTAAGAATACATTTGTCACAACCCCAACTATTGCGTGGTAAGATTTTGCTAAGGTTTTTAAGTGTCACAGACCATTAATTTATCGAAGATTGATGATGGGCAGCAGCATCATGATAATGGAGACAGTACTGCGATCGCCAACCCACTTGCCCAGCGTGGCGATTATAGGCATTTAACTCCTAATGCGTTCATATGTATAGGCTAAGGAAAGGCCGTTGTTCAGCAGTGGACTGATATTGGCTGATGATGACACTACGAAAGCGTTCCCCTGCTAGAAGTAATAACTTATACGTTTAAATTACTATTGAAACAGTGCAGTACTGAAACAATAACTTTAAAATTGTTGCAATAATGTTGTATAGTTTTGAAATAAATATTGTTTCCTTACATATAAGTTGCTTTGTTCTTTGTTATGACTAAATATTTATAAAAAATATACTACAACTCTAATTCGGCTTTCATTCGCCATATTTCCTACGTATTAATAAATGTTTTAAATGTGTTTTGAGTAAATTAAGCGGAAAACAGTCGCTATTTGTACCATTTCACCTACGTTTACGCTCCAAATTTGTAAGAAAATTATCTAAGACCGTCATTTACGACCCTATCAACACTAATTGCTCAATAAAATCGTGGGTGTAAAGGACATACATAGCATTTTGACATGTCCTTTACAACATCTAACTTCTAAGGCGTTTAGCTTATCACTACGAGTGCTACACCAGGTCAAAGATACCAACAATCTACATTGATTTCATGTACACGTCACAAATATAGGTCAAAAAACAAAAAAGTTATTGACAGTTTTCTAAAAAAAAATTAGTTTTTTGCTTCTCCTGAAAACCTGCATTTTGCCCTTTACGACCATTGAACCCAAAGGTATCGATATGTCACCACGCCAAATCTACCCGTGGGTATTGTAAGAGTCCGCGTGCCCAGCTTGGTGATTATGGGCATTTACCTACTAATACGGCGATACGCATGGTTAATAGGAGAGGCAGAGTGACTAGGAGTCTGGCAGCGGACTAAGAGAGGCTGATGACGTGTCTCATGACATGATATTTATTTATTTAATAAACTTGCGGTGCTGGTTGACCAGGTTTATCGCATGACATGCATGTCTGAGACCTTGCGGCCGGCTTCCAACGGCGGGGGATGTCTGACCGCATGAACTGTCTATTACATGCGCAGGCATGATGAGCGTTTAAATAAACACAGTACCTACTTAACGAGGTGACCTAAAAATAAATGCAATACCGTTGCATGTGAAGTTTGGGACGCAGAATAGGACTTTGAGGATATTTTTAGAAATGATTAAGTGTCAATTGTTCGACATCATAGACATAGGCCTCCTTCAGTAAGTTTTATTTTGCCGTAATTACCATGTTTGCCAGGTAAAGTTGGAATCGCAATCTTATCAGTGGGTACTTACACCGTATTTTAAAGGATGCTGTTGCTCGTCCACCGATGATCTTAGACGGAGTTTAAAAACATACCCGGATCAGAAGAAGTACAGTCAACCAATTGGAACCCTATACAGTGTGTAAATCGAATACGGGCGATCAATTAAACCAGGCATGGGATTCATTAGTAGTGTAATCATGGATTACAAGGTTTTTTTTAAAGTTACTCTTAATTATGACCCCACAGATTTTTTTAAGATTATCGGAGCAGCAATGTAGGTACTAACATTTGTTATTGTTGATATGGCAGTTATGTCATCTGCTTTTGAAATTAGCTGTCAACGAGTATTTAACTCGCGTATGTTGCTCTGCATTGCGCGCCGAATTATTTTGTATGGAAAATTTTGTTGCTCTAATTTTAAATAAAAGTTATTTAAATGTACTTATTATGTCGTAAACTAACACCCGTTAAGAGCTTCGCCCGTAGTAGACTTACACCCTGTATATATAAAGTGACACTATAAATCAAAGTGCAATAAACTCCGTACTACATGTTATTTTGACAAGGTTCTAGAGTGGCCTAGTGTTCCATATGATTGAGAGTGCATAACGTCAGTTGTAATATGAATTAATGTAACCACCAAATAACGATTTTTCAGGAGGGACCTAATTCGAATTTGGCATTTATAAAGTATGTTGTATCTTTTTACTTAATTATCCTATTGAAATGATGTTTATCTCGTTTGTTTTATTTTTGAGAGGTTTATTTGACACACAGTTACTAACTGCGGCCACAGTTATAGTTCAGGAAATGGCTGGTGCTTACGTTAAATATTTTTGAACAAAATTGGAGATACTTTATTTAATAATTTAATGTAAATCATCAAAAGTTGATTTCGTAATTTAGTGTAACTCACAAATTGAACCGAATTGCTTACGAGCCATACAATACAGATGGCGCTTACAGCATTGACATTTATAAAAATATGGTGAGTACATTAGGAAAGACAAATTTTGTACTTACAAATCCGTACTTACGTTAAAATATTGTCTATGATTTTTTGAAACCTTTACATACGTTAATAAAAAACAGAAACCTAATAAAATAGCAAAGTTTTTGTTAACGTATTCGACATTTTTTTCTGGATATCTATATTTTATATATACCGTTCGGTAGAGCAGAAAATTTGCAGTCGAATGGTATACTTAACTCGATTTCGTCATTTTGGTGGTTACATTAATTCATATTACAACCGACGATAGTACCTACTGTACCTAGTAAGCAATTAGTACTATTGTTACGAGCATAATTTAGCTCTATTTAGTTCTACATATAAATTGTATGGAGACATTTAAGGCTGGCACCTCGATTGATTGTACTATTTGAAGTGATTTCAAAACTTTATCGACGTTTGTAAAAGCCTCCTATTCCGAGTCCTAAAAAGTCAATGGGAATGCACCACGTTGTGTAGTGGATTTAATGCCACTAAATTGATCAATATTTTTTATAAATAAATGTTCTACACAAATTAGGATGTACTGATTTAGTACTTCACTACTGTTTTTATAAGGTTAACTGTTGAAATTTATAGTGGCAACTTTAAATAGAGTAATATTTTTATATAGTCGTATTTTTCTAATATACCATTACATGAAAGTGTATAAGTTTTGTTAGTAAGAATAAGTGTTAACGCCTGGTAACACCGGCACCGGCGTTGACCAATCCAGACGACCGTCGGTAGCCAATCAGAGGGCTCCGTGAGCGCGACAACAGCGCCCAGGTTGCGGGCGCTCGACACCACAAAAGCGGAGCACCGAGCCCAGAAATCCCTCTTTCCTTCTAACCACTGAAGCCGCCGCACGTGTCCTAGACATTAACAAGAACCTATAGATTGTACTTTATCCATGATTAAAATGGTAAACTATTAAAGTAGTTTAATTTACTAGAGGCTACAACATAATTGGCGACCGTGACAGGACACGTGCGGCAGGTCTATTATCTTAAAATTGCAGAGCCTGACTTGCGTCGGCCATATTGGAGCGTCGTGCGCTTGGAGCCGACGACGTCGCAAGCCGAATCCAGCTACCGCCAGCCTTCGCCGCCAGCCCAGTAACGCGTGCCCGAAGAAGAGGACCGCTGAGGGACAGCTGCGGCGAAGACCAGGGAACCTTGGGACGGACGATCGTCGGCGTCTGGTAACACGACGCGACCACGTGGCGCGCGGCGAGACAAGGCGAGTGCCCTGATCCTAGAAAGTGCCCATCCGTACCCACTTTTGTATTTTAAGTCAAGTCCCTTCTTTTGAATCCCAACTTAAATTCTCAATTTCAATATTCTGACCTACAAACTTGACTACAATTTAACCTAAACATACCTATTTTGCAGTTCATTGATCTTTGACCATTACGTAACTAAACTCGACAAATTACTTTAACTTAAATAACCTTGAATCCCAACTAGATTGTCTTTAAACTGAGTGCCTACTGTGATTTATTGCATCTATTTGTGTTTTTACCTACAGGACAGTTTCTTATCAGCTTGTTTTTAGTGATCTTCAAATACCTAACCTCTCAGTGCACGTTGTGTGAGTTAACTTAAATACCGCTTCAGTGCCTATCTAGTTAGGCTTTCTTAATTAAATAAGGCAGTGCAATAAAAACCTGTGCATTCCTTTAAAAATATAATAATAAATACCTAACGCGTTTATTTAAAATCTGACTGAAGCGGCTTGTTTGTGCCTATGTTATCGCCAGCTTGCCTACGCATTTACGCTTAATTCATTTGCACTTAAAAAACCCTTGTTTACAAGCGCACGTGTGCCATTCTAAAATTAATTTAACTTATTTCCTTTTCTCTTTGCTGACATAAACAATTTCATTCAACTTCACGCCACCCTTGCCTGCGCTTTGGTTCTTGCACGCATATGCACCCTTTCTTTTGCACGATTTCAGTGACGAGGCTGCCCACGTGCGCGCCGCGTGCCACGCATACATACCACGTGCCCACGTGTGCTTCGCGTGCCACGTGCGACCACGTGGCTGCGCACCGGGCCACCTCGGCGTAGCTGTTGAAGGCATCAGGGGCGTGAGCTGTTTTGCCAATTTAACTTTTTGCTGACGTGGATACTTTTTAACTCTAAATAATATTTTTTCTCCAATTAATTCGTCTGTTTTGCCAGCTCAGTTAACAAACACAATTCAACATGACTGAAGCTGCAAAAAAGGAAGCTCTCTTGGCCGAATTACGCATTAAGCGTGGATCCATAAAGGGTCAAGTTTCTAAATTTCGTGGTTATTTAAATACAATCAAGGATGATGAAGTGTTAACGGGAATTAAATTTAATGAGCTTACCTTAAGATTAAATAAAGTTATAGAGTTATCCACGCGCCTAGACGAGCTGCAAACTTCGATTGAGGTAGTTAATTCTGAAAGCCTTGAGAGTGAGCTCCTAGAAAGGGACGCTAATGAATCTCACATTAATTCTGCTATAGCTGTAGCTCAAAATATATTAGAACGCTCTCAAGCTCAGAAACCCTCACCTGAGCCGTCTGTAAAAACTTGTTCTTCGGGCGGTTGTCATTCTGAGCACCTCGGCTTCAAGTTGCCTCAAATTAAAATAAATAAATTTGATGGATCTTATTATAAATGGATGGAATTTAAAGACCTTTATGAATCTTTGATTCATAACAATGACCACATTAAGTCGATCCACAAGTTTCACTACCTAACTTCTCAGTGCACGTTGTGTGAGTTAACTTAAATACCGCTTCAGTGCCTATCTATTTAGGCTTTCTTAATTAAATAAGGCAGTGCAGTGAAAACCTGTGCATTCCTTTAACGATATAATAATAAATACCTAACGCGTTTATTTAAAACCTGACTGAAGCGGCTTGTTTGTGCCTATGTTATCGCCAGCTTGCCTACGCATTTACGTTTAATTCATTTGCACTTAAAAAACCCTTGTTTGCAAGCGCACGTGTGCCATTCTAAAATTAATTTAACTTATTTCCTTCTCTCTTTCCTTCTAACCACTGAAGCCGCCGCACGTGTCCTAGACCTAAAAAGAACCTCTCGATTGTACTTATCCATAAATAAAAATGGTAAACTATTAAAAGTAGTTTTACTTTCATAGGCTGAAACATATTGACAGTGGACAGAGTGGTCTACTGTTCAATATTGCCTCTACTTGACTAAACAAGGAGGACAGCTCTTCAAATGTGAGATGAGTAGTACCTAATACTCTTTTTAGATGAAATTTAGCACTTTTAATACCGGCCTCAGCATAGCCGTTAAAGTTAGGAGCGTAAGCTGGCGCAAATTTAAATTTAATACCTTGACCAGCTGCAAAATCAGATATATCATTTTGATATAGTTTATAAAAGTCATTAATCTCTTTAGCTGCAGCTACAAAGTTTCTACCGTTATCACAGAACAACTCCGCGGGCTTACCGCGTCGGGCGATAAATCTGCGAAGTGCAAGCATAAATGAATCTTTAGACAGGTCGCTTACAGCTTCTAAATGTACACATTTATATCTTAGACATATAAATAGACACATATAACATTTGGTAATTTTACATCCACGTCCGCGGCGATCGGTTATGAAATAGGGACCAGCTAGGTCAAGCGCAGTTGACGTGAATGGAAAATCAGTGTTTGTGCGTTGTTCGGGTAAGTTGCCCATAATATTTTTTAAAGTTTGACCAGAAATACGCCTACAAGTGACACAATTGCGGGCCGTGCTTCTCGCGAGATGTCTGCCTCCGACCGGCCATATAATGTCTCGAACTGAACATAATAACAACTGTGGCCCTGCATGTAAGAGACGTATGTGTTCATGTGTAAAAATGAGTCTGGTTAGAGTGTGTTTAGCACGTAATAACATGGGATGCTTCTGGTCGTAGCTACGATCAGAAGCCTCCAGCCTCCCCCCGACTCTCAAGATGCCTTGAGAGTCAAGGAACGGAGACAGAGTTGTGATATGTGATTTAGGGCTCAACCTGTGACCTTTGTGCATCGTTTCTATTTCAGACTTAAACGACTGTTGTTGAGCAATTTTGACTAAAGTATGTAGCGAGTCTGCGAGTTCCTGCGCCGACAGCGATCCCGTTAGTTTAGGTAATCTAGGTTTACAGTTATTAATGAAACGGCGCACATAAGCCATGGCGTGTTGTAATCTTTTATATTTTGAAAACCTATCAAAAATCTGGCAGTTTGCTGGAGGCTTCTGATCGTAGCTACGACCAGAAGCATCCCATGTTATTACGTGCTAAACACACTCTAACCAGACTCATTTTTACACATGAACACATACGTCTCTTACATGCAGGGCCACAGTTGTTATTATGTTCAGTTCGAGACATTATAAGGCCGGTCGGAGGCAGACATGGCAGAGTCTCAGAGTGGACGCCCGCGACCAGCGCTCGTCGACCGACATCTTTTTGAAGGCTGGGCAGTCGTACACTCTGTGATCACCACGGCACACGACGCACGGCCGACCTTTGTTGTCACCTTGTTTTTCTGAAATCATGAAGGTTTTTATGTCTTTATCATGTTTAAATGAATTTTTATTAGTCACAGGCTCTAACCTGTGATTAGATTGTTTTTCTCTTTTAGATCGGTACAGGTTTTCTAATATATCTGCACGACTTTTTAGAAATTCCTTGAAATCTTCAAGTGTAGGCCACTCTTGAAGAGTATTTCTGTGCTCTTCCCATTTTGAATATGTATTTGAGTCTAATTTCTTCAGTTTCTAATCCAAAGGTCGTGGGTTCGTTCCCCACCAGGGATGCCAGTCTGCCTCCGCCCAGACCACGAGACCCCTCAGTGCAAGCTCAACGGTTGTCGTGTATGTAAGAGACGTCACAACACATACCTACACAACAACACACAAACCACTAACAATCTGTCTAGTGGGTCTAACACAGATCTAATAAGCCAACCCACCGACAGCGTTAGGGAGGAAGCTACTTCCTCCTCAACAATGGTAACTTCTGACAGTGCCGAGGTGCGAAACACCCTCACTGCTAATACTTCTCTCAACAGTAGTGAAGCGTTGCTCTCTACTGCTCTAATTGAAATTGTAAATCCTGTCAACAATAAGAGAGAGACAGTCAAATGTCTCTTGGATAACTGTTCACAGTCTAATTATCTTACTGAAGCGTTGAGGCAACGCCTGCAACTTGACCTTCAGCCTCTAACTGCCACAAATGTAACGGGAATAGGAAATACCTCTCTGACCTATAAACCTATGAGGTGCGCAGCTCATATAAAATCTAAACTGACCAATTTCAATGCTAACGCAGACTTTCTTGTCTTAAATAAAATAACTGATCAATTTCCTAAAAAATATGTTGATATTAGTTATCTTAACTTACCTGCATCGATGAAACTTGCAGATCCAACCTTTAACGTTCCATCTCAAATAGATATGCTATTGGGAGTTGAATTGTTCTGGTCGATCGTTACTGGAAGGGCAAAAACATTGCAAGGTAGTAAGTGCACCTTTCTTATCCCTTCAAAGCTTGGGTGGCTTGTAGCCGGTCCGATAGAGGGCGCCACTGCCTATGTAAACTCATTAAACACAAGTACTCATTGCTGCATGTCTGACCTGTCTGCCCAAATGACTAAGTTCTGGGAGACGCAGGAGGTACCGCAAGAAGCGGACTTCAAAAACGGAGGTGAGTTCGATTCTCATCCCATAGAAAAACATTTCACAGATACCACATATCGCCAATCTGATGGCAGGTTTGTAGTGCGTCTACCTTTAAAGGATACGCCCGACTGCCTAGGCAACACATTTAACATTGCTAAAAAACGCCTATTCAACTTAGAAAAACGTTTCAGTAAACAACCTGAACTTAAAAAAATGTATACTGATTTCATAAACGAATATGAAAGTTTAGGTCATCTGTCGGAATCTAAGCAATGTTACAATGCTTATCACGTCCCTCATCACCCAGTGATGAAGGACAGTGAATCTACACGATTAAGGGCAGTCTTTCATGGCAGCTGCCCAACCTCCTCTGGTTATTCTATTAATGATATCCAGATGGTAGGACCTAACATACAAAACTCGTTATTTGACATATTGCTTAGATTCCGACAGTATAGATATGTGCTGTCGTCTGATATAGAAAAACAATATCGTCAAATCTTAATTAATGAAGCAGATAGACACTTGCAAGTCATTTTGTGGCGTGAAAACGAGCACCTACCTATTCGTTCTTTGACCTTAAATACTGTTACGTATGGCTTCGCCTCTTCCAGCTGGTTAGCGGCGCGTTGTTTGTGGCAGTTAGGGGCTGAGAGCAAGGATCCATTAGTTAAGACTATAATACAAAATGATTTTTATTGCGATGACTTACTGACAGGCGCAGATTCTGTAAAGGAGCTGCTTCATATACAGGCCGAGGTATCAAAGGTCCTAACCGCCGGTTGCTTTAACCTACGTAAATACCGCTCGAATTCAAACGAGTTATTAAGTTCTGATTCTATTAATCAAAATGATCATTTGGCATTGAGCCAATCTTGTCAAACACTTGGACAGGGCTGGATGCCCAGCCAAGATATTCTAAACTATGCAATTAAGCCTTATGAATCTGATGAAAAGGTTACAAAGAGATCAATATTATCAAAAACGTTCCAAGTCTTTGATCCCTTAGGCCTGTTAAGTCTGTGCACAGTTAAACCTAAAATATTACTGCAAACCTTATGGAAAGAAGGCAAAGATTGGGACGAACCGGTTTCACCAGAAATCCAGCGAATCTGGATGCGATTCATTAAAAACTTACATCATATAAAAATGCTTAGTATACCTAGATTTGTGTTGTGCGATGCACCCTCCACAATAGAATTACACTGCTTCTCTGATGCAGCAGAAACTGCGTATGCAGCCTGCATTTATGTTAAACAATTTCAGGCTCGGGTGAACAACAAGTACACCTACTGTGTGCGAGAGACAGAATTGCTCCAATCAAGAGAACCAGCATACCACGACTTGAATTGTCAGGTTGCTTGTTAGCTGCGCGAACCTACGCAGCTGTAGTAAAAGCCTGGAGACGTCCTGTCTCTCGTGCAATATTCTGGACTGACTCTAGCTGCTGCCTGGCTTGGCTAAAAACTGATATTAGCAAATTAAAGACCTTTGTGGCCAACAGAGTGGCGGCTATAGCCAGTCTCACCCCAGGAGCTACCTGGAGACATGTACCTACCAAAGAAAATCCAAGTGACCTCGCAACCCGTGGCGTAGACCCACAACATGTCTCTGGAGCCGCTCTTTGGTGGCATGGCCCCGAGTTCCTACTAAAACCTGAAGCTGAGTGGCCAGACTTGAATTCTGTGCCTCCGGAGGTCTTGCCTGAAATCAAGGTAACTTCTATGCTCACAACTTTAGAACCTGAGCCATCGATCATTGATTTTGATAGGTTTTCAAAATATAAAAGATTACAACACGCCATGGCTTATGTGCGCCGTTTCATTAATAACTGTAAACCTAGATTACCTAAACTAACGGGATCGCTGTCGGCGCAGGAACTCGCAGACTCGCTACATACTTTAGTCAAAATTGCTCAACAACAGTCGTTTAAGTCTGAAATAGAAACGATGCACAAAGGTCACAGGTTGAGCCCTAAATCACATGTCACAACTCTGTCTCCGTTCCTTGACTCTCAAGGCATCTTGAGAGTCGGGGGGAGGCTGGAGGCTTCTGATCGTAGCTACGACCAGAAGCATCCCATGTTATTACGTGCTAAACACACTCTAACCAGACTCATTTTTACACATGAACACATACGTCTCTTACATGCAGGGCCACAGTTGTTATTATGTTCAGTTCGAGACATTATATGGCCGGTCGGAGGCAGACATCTCGCAAGAAGCACGGCCCGCAATTGTGTCACTTGTAGGCGTATTTCTGGTCAAACTTTAAAAAATATTATGGGCAACTTACCCGAACAACGCACAAACACTGATTTTCCATTCACGTCAACTGCGCTTGACCTAGCTGGTCCCTATTTCATAACCGATCGCCGCGGACGTGGATGCAAAATTACCAAATGTTATATGTGTCTATTTATATGTCTAAGATATAAATGTGTACATTTAGAAGCTGTAAGCGACCTGTCTAAAGATTCATTTATGCTTGCACTTCGCAGATTTATCGCCCGACGCGGTAAGCCCGCGGAGTTGTTCTGTGATAACGGTAGAAACTTTGTAGCTGCAGCTAAAGAGATTAATGACTTTTATAAACTATATCAAAATGATATATCTGATTTTGCAGCTGGTCAAGGTATTAAATTTAAATTTGCGCCAGCTTACGCTCCTAACTTTAACGGCTATGCTGAGGCCGGTATTAAAAGTGCTAAATTTCATCTAAAAAGAGTATTAGGTACTACTCATCTCACATTTGAAGAGCTGTCCTCCTTGTTCACTCAAGTAGAGGCAATATTGAACAGTAGACCACTCTGTCCACTATCCTCCTCCCCCAATGACTTAGACCCCCTTACTCCCGGGCACTTTCTGGTTTTTAGGGCGCTCGAGTCGCTGCCGTCGCCGCCACTTGAAGACCGGAACCCACAACGCCTGGACCGCTACCTCAAGCTGGAGCAGCTGCGTCAACACTTCTGGAAGCGGTGGTCGTCGGAGTTCGTGTCTCTACAACAGCAACGCTACAAGTGGCGCGAAAGACAACGCGATCTACGCCTGGGAGAGCTGGTGCTCATCAAAGAGGAAGGCTTACCACCGCTGCTGTGGCGCATGGGCAGGGTAGTCAAGCTATACCCCGGCAAGGATGGCGTGCCGCGTGTCGCGGACCTCAACACTGCCAGGGGGCTCGTCAAGCGAGCACTCAACAGAATATGCCCGTTACCTATGCAAGAAAGGGATTCCTGAAAGATACTCTTTCAGCGCCCCGGAGTATGTTAACGCCTGGTAACACCGGCACCGGCGTTGACCAATCCAGACGACCGTCGGTAGCCAATCAGAGGGCTCCGTGAGCGCGACAACAGCGCCCAGGTTGCGGGCGCTCGACACCACAAAAGCGGAGCACCGAGCCCAGAAATCCCTCTTTCCTTCTAACCACTGAAGCCGCCGCACGTGTCCTAGACATTAACAAGAACCTATAGATTGTACTTTATCCATGATTAAAATGGTAAACTATTAAAGTAGTTTAATTTACTAGAGGCTACAACAATAAGTAAAAAGTTAGATTGGCAGAACGAAATAGTACAGTACAACTGCGATAAAATAAACAAATCCACTTAATGAGATGAAAGCAGGTAGTTACGATTTTCTTATTTACTTCGTTCCCGATAGAAACACAAATGGCCAGGAAGCTCAAGTAACATCGTTATTTACGGAGCGCTCCAATACTGCCAATAAATATAATACAGGGTTAAACAACTAGAGTCGAGGGGTATAGTAAACGGGCGATTGGATTTGAAACAAAGCTAACGAACCGTTGAATCATGTAAACAGGGGCAAGACGACCGTCTTGTTTACCTAAAGAGCCTTTGCTTCATTAGGATCCAATTTGCTGTCAACTATCCTTTCAGTGCTATTGTAGTATGACATTACACAACTTTTAATACCTATTGATAACGGCAGCTGTAGACGATACGTTAATTTGTATGACAAATCTAGGTGGGGCATTCTTTTTTTTTTCATCAACAAAAGGCCGGTATTTACTTGGTTTTTGCATTTTAGAAAGTTAATACATGGTAACATAATGTTTCGAAATCTAGATAAAGTGATTGAACCAAATTATACCTAGTTGTTAACTGTGATCCTGTTAAAGACATTCGAAAAACATTTTTCCGAACACAGGTTTATTTTAAACCTACTACATGCATAATATATTTTCTATTAAATATTATGAATAGATTTTCTTGAGTCCTACACACGGTGAGATAAAGGGTAAAGATAATGTCGTTCAAAAACTAGTAGTAGTCACCAGCAACAGTATAAAAATACGTTACATGCCTCAAAAATAATATGTGCTATGCGCTGCGTTAGACATTTGCGGGCTTCAATATGAAAGATGATACAGTAGCTGAGTGTACTTAACTAAAAGAATACGGCTCCAGTAAATCCATTGAAATCAAGTTATTGACATAAACATAATAAAGACGAGTTTCTCACTCTTCAATAAGGGCCTAATAAAGGAAATCGCTAAATGAACCGGCTCCAGAAAGCAAACGGCTAAACGGGGAACAATACATCAAAACCAAGAACTTTGCATTGTAAAGTTTAAATTAATTGCTTTTCCGGCAAAACAAATGGAACTTTAAATACATGGGATGATGAATGACTTATTAAAAAATATTACACAAAATTAAGAAAATAAACTTATATACTCGTAGATATTAGGTACACTCATTTGATAAAATATACTGTAATATAACACTTGTTTCTTCAGTACATTTACTATTTTTGTGAAACAAAACCAAATTATTTTTAGTATTTTATGCAACAGTTGTTTAAGAGAGGTCAAAAAAGGCGAGTGGCGTAAGTAACAATTTGAGGCGAAGCCGAAAATTGTTAATAAAGACGCCACGAGTATTTTTTGACTCGGTTAAACAACGTTGCATACATTACTTTTTCTACGACTAATGATTATCACAAAATAAAACACAGTTTGTTATATGAAAATATACTTTAATTATTTTACCTATATTTTGAGCAAAACATTTCCCGTCAGCATAACGCACAAAAAAGTTCAAAGTGTTGCAGTTATCTGGGCGAAGAATCATGTACTTTTTGCAGATATGGTAATATTTCCCTGTTGTTGTAAAAGTGCGATCAATTCGGTTCTTGGTGTTCATTATATGAACCACTAGCGTTTCCTGGGCATCAATAATATTGTAATTTTTTAAATCGTGTAACTCTTGCCGGCGACAAGCCCCCATTATTCCAAAAATTACAGCCACCTGTAACAAGAAATAGGAATCTAGGTGTTAAAAATCCTTACAATGTAATTAAATACAATATTTGCATACACAGAATACCTAAATAACATAATTAACCGAATATACTAGTGCATTAATAAAACAATAAAACAACAAGTATGTAACTATAGATTTACCTTGTTGAATAGATGATTCCGATCAGGTGCTTGCTCAATGAATGTTTTTATTTCATCTGGTAAAAAAGTCTTCGCTTTTTTCGCCTTAAAACCTTCTGACTTTCTTTTCAATAAAGCCAGCAACTTGGCGTATTTAGATATGTCTGTCTGGTGGTATATGTTGAGAGTTGCCTTGAGTTTTGAATATTCAACCCAAAGTGAAGACGGTTTGAATAATTCTATGAGGCTTTTAAAATATGCCAATAGGACATTCTCTGAGAATGACGAAGTCTGGTGTTCGATTCGCCACGCCATGAATTTCTTGTACGACTGATCGTAAAGATGCCGCGATTTTGTAGGCAACAAATTCTCAGTAACTGATTGTGCCGCCGTCGATATTTCTTCCGGTGTCAGAACCAAGTCCTCATCATAATCCATCTTATCATATTATTATTAAATTTATTTTCTTCACTTCACAGTCCAAAAAAAGATGAAAAAAGAATTTTAAACAAATTTAAAGATTGCCGCACAAACTGAAAATAACAGTGAAAAAACAAATGACGGAATGTAATAGACACGGTAACGTTTTTTTTTTTAAACTGTCAGTTACTGCCTGCCGGTGATGATTCTAAAACACTTGCGTTTTTTTCCTTACGTTGGTAGCAATTATTTTAGATACGTTATTATTTCAGACAATATGAATCCAGTTGTTTGTTAAGTTGTCAGGTTTGCGATTTGTTGTAAATTGAGTAGGTATCTCTGCTAGCAGTTGCATTTTAGCGACTTTATAAGCCTAGGGTGTTTTTGAAGAATAGAGTATATAGACTTTTCTGAAATTGTGTAAGTCCAGTACGCTTAGCACATGATTGGTATGTCAGTATGTCGCTGCGAGATAGAGTTTCCATCTTTTACTAACTATATGAATGAAAGAGGGATCGATAGTCTATCTCGCGGCGACATATTGTCGCACTAATCCTGTGCTAAGCCTACAGCTTTTATATTTGTTGGCGGGACTATATAAATGACAGATAAAAGTGCCGGAGTAGAAAAAATAAATAACGTGTGTCCTTTGCCTGTGATTCAATGAGATCACGATTTTGATTAGAATTCATATAAAAATACCTATGTTACAAAAAAGTGGGAGGACAAATAAAAAAAAATGGCCTAGCTGAAGAAGCCATGATAGCAGAAGGTGTGGACTCTATTCCAACCATAACATACATCTATACATAATATATTTTGTTTTATAAGTGAATAAAAGCAACAATGCTCTCTTTACACAGCTGATGAGGCAACGGCAGGCGACACTCTTGAGTTAGTTTAAGCAATCTAATTGCTAGTCGAAATACGCGAATTAATTTAAAATACGTGAGCTCCGAACGGCACAGACTTGTTTGTAGTACCTGCAATAAATTGCAATTAAGCAAGCTGTTCTGTGTCTTGTTATCGAGTTAGCAGCCGTCAGACCTCTCTCGTAGACACACTCCAATGAAGGTGCTTTGCAGGGAATTATTAACACCTAAGTTGGTTTCATCAATACGGGCAAACTGATTTGTGGGCGCTCTGAAAGATGTAGCTAATTACGTAATTACATTTTTTATGGATCACTATTATCATATTTCTTTACTTGAGTGCACTTATAACGATAAATATAATTACGTGTCAGTTCAAATTGAAAGATAACTTGTCACGATATTTAAAATTGACTTTATTAAAGAACACATAGTCTATATTAAAAGTCGTAACTAGGTATTTTTCATTTATTTTTCCATGTGCGTGTTACTTAACTACGAGTATTTTGATCATAATATATAATGTCTGCTTGTTAAGTTTTCAGTAAGTAAATCCAACCTTTCCAAAATTAATTTTAAATAAATGAATGCATATTTCCACAAAGGCAATACCAACTAAAAACTAATTTTACTTACTGAATTAAAACAGAATAACGTTATGATAATGGGCATTTTCCACTTGAAAACAAGCGATAATTCTTCCTTTGCAAGTATCAATAGCCCTACCATGACTTTGCAAGTATCGGTAACGTTAGGTTTTTCTCGATACGTAAAGCAGGCCATCGCATTCGCTCTATGTCAGTTACCAGCGCGATAGAATGCATTTACGTGTTGAGTAAAACCTAACGTATCCTTTACTATCCAACACATGTTACGACTACAGGTCACGCCCTCCAGCAAAACGCGCGTTTATTATGGAACCTTAACCGATTGTGTTAATGATAATGGCTAACTATCAAAAGGTATACTTAAAAAGTAATGGTGGTTTGGAAAATGAAGAAAAAGTATAGGCCTGAAACTTTGTTAGACCGTTTTATATCCCGCCGCGGTCTCGATTCCGGATCAAGAGGTCGAACGAATATAAATGAATCTTATATTTATGATACTTTTTTCGCAGCTTTTGTTCTTGGTAGCGTTTTATTGCTCGTGAAAGGGTACGAATTGTTTTGCTGACAGATTTACGACCAAACATTCGGCGTTTATTTATCTCGAAGCAATTCTATTTACAGTTAAAAAAAATAACGCGAAAATATTTTCACTTTGTGGAACCCAGGAAGATTATTCAACTTGTTAAATATTGTTACATCATCATCATAATTTGAGAACGAGGCTCTTGTCGGTGAAATAGACCTCAGGTGCGGTCTTCGGCCAATCAATACACTTGTTCAGCAGGCCTAGCCAAGATGCCATCTGCAATCGTATACGATAAGCGATAACTTATGAAAATGACGGATTCATATAAAAAAAGTCACGTGACCATTTCTCTATTTTATGATGGTCGTGTGACTTTATTGCACTTTTTGTCGAAAATTAAAACTTTCATAGGCTACGATGACTGCTTTCCACCGACGTGTAATAAAAAAAAATTAATAAAAATAAAGGAATCAACATAAACATTTAATAATAATGTTTTATCTCAAACGGAGTTCGTATAGATAGAAAAAAGTGTCGATGTCCTTCACTTCATTTAGAACGATCAAATAGAATAGTAGTATGTGGCCGTGTGGTGACGGCAGAAAGAATACATTTGTCACCACCCCAACTCCTCCTGCGGGTGTCGTAAGAGTCGACTAAAGGATTGAAGTGTCACTGACCATATTTGATTAAAGATTGATGACGGGCAGCAGCGTCATCCTAGTGGACACATTACTGCGATCGCCAATCCGCTTGCCCAGCGTGGCGATTATGGGCATTTACCTCCTAATGCGTCTATACGCATAGTTAATAGGAGAGGCCTACGTCCAGCAGTGGACTATCATAGGCTGATGATGATGATGATGATGATGATGATGATGTAGGTATAGATACTTATTTAAGTACCTACGATTATTTTACCTACGACAAAATACACATGCGCAATGATTGGCGCGATACAGCAAAATATAAAATTAGTTTTGACATACAGACGTGAAGTCGAAATCATTTTAAATTGTTGAAAAGTTTGTATTAAATAAAACAAACTGCCGACGGTTTTTGCCCGGTTTAAATAAAACGCCTATGAAAACCCAATGAGCAACTTTTAAATTAAGTTTGAACAAAACCTCAAACCCTTTTGGATCCAGTCAATTGAACGTGCCGCATGAAAATCGTTATTGTTTTTAGAATTTAGAGTACCTACCTCTTTGGTACATAATATATTATAAAATAATGGAATCGGACCAGTTCGTAATCAGAACCAGAAAGATAATTATATCGTAGCTTGTGACAATAACTATATTAGTTTGGCATAACTACCAGGTCAGGTAAAATTGTATTGTTAAAATACAAATCAAATAAAGAAATCGTACCTATCTAATACCACTATTATAAACCACAAGCATTACAATAGTCATTTTCATTAAGTGCTTATTTAATAGTAATGACAGCCTGAAGGTGTCGTAGACATTTTGAGCCATCATGGGACTTCTCATTTATCGACTGCCGATATGTCATTTCATTACAGGTGGCTTATCATGGTCATGCGTTTACCGTCATAAGTCTACACAACACAACGTATTATAATAGCAATTTAAAACTTAATACTCTATAAAAATATAGAGCAAAAACAACAATCAGTGTTATGGCAGTGGTAACTTTTATTTCCTCGAAAATGTGAAATATGTCATTTAACAGGAAAATCCGGCCAAGAGCATGTCGGGCCATGCTCAGTAGGGTTCCGTAGGTAGGTCGTATCCACAGATCAGTATAGATAGCTAACGGAGGCATGGAACATGTCGCAGCGTTATGGCCCATTGGCCTTTATAGTGTGACAGATGCGCGCCCTATGAGCCAGTCGCAACTTTCCCGCGACTGCAGAATGAGCTCGGACATATCCGCAAAATGCCGAATTGTGCCGTTATTTCTTGTAAAAATAGGGATGTAGATAAAAATTTCAAGGGCTATGGAGTTACGTACCCTATGTAAGTATTGATTTTCTTAGTTATTACTTGACAAAACCACGTAATTTTACAAATAATATGTAACAACAAACCGCTGACATAAATGTCATAATGATTTTTCTTGGGCGTACCAATTAGTTGAACTATTCAGTGACAAATTGTATGTGCGTTTTACATTGACGGCTTAGAATAGCAAGCAAGTTGCAATTTGGTAAGCGGCCGTGCAATGTATCGAATTGCTAGCGATATTCACAACCGTACTGTCATTTCTTGGTACGGCCGCTGCGAGCAGGCCGCGAACTAGAGGTACGACTGACCGTGCCGATGATAAATAAGATCGATAAATTGTTGATGTATTCGATCATATTCAATTTTTCTTTCATATTTTAACCTTTGTAGCAATATCTCATCCTTATAAAGGTAAAACAATATAAATGGATTATATCGCGTATATTCATTATTTTGAGCCTCTTACAATAACCGTTGTCAAAAGTTGTAATGGTTTTATTTAAATATGTGACCATCGCGGAAACGGAAGGTAACATTATCTTTATTAAGGGTACAACCGTCTAAATAATGATTTGTTCATTTGATTCCCAGCAACAATTTTCGTTAATAAATTGCTTTGTTCATCATATTCAGATATATTATGTTTGTAAAGATTAGACACATAGTTCAATGCGATATTTTAGTCTGTATTTTATTTCTTATTGAATGATAGATCGATTTTAATGTTTTTTTTAATATTCCGGCCTTATCAAATATCTATGGATAATAATTGATCGACGTAGCCTCCTCTCAAGTGCCGCGTCATATGGTAGCGCTTTAGCCAATCACAGCGTGGCAAAGGCCCGACCTCGGAGACACCGAGACTCATTACGATTTCGCTTCGTTACAAATCTCTCTCTTTCATATATCTATGGTCGTATCTAAAGGTGCGTTCAAACCAAAAGAGCATTCGCTGTTCTATCCCCCGTTCTACGAAATCAACCAATCACGTTTTGTGTAACGATCGAATTTCGTAGAGTGGGGGGTTAGAATAGCGAATGCTCTTTTGGTTTGAACGCACCTTAACACGGATTTCATTGTAAGATTGAAAAATATTTCAGAGAAATTCTCTCGGACTGCTTGTAACTTTTTTTTATTTGTGTGGAACGGGATCATGGCGTTGAGCCACAATGTAACTTTGGATGCCTTTCAATAGTTATTTGTTATACAAGGGTGCAAAGTTGTATTTTATCCGCGAGTATGATATTGAAACACGAGCAAGCGAAAGGATTCTATAGTTGAACCACGAGCGAAGCGAGTGGTTCTATAATAGAATCCTGAGTGCAGCGAGTGTTTTAACATACGAGAAGTAAAATACATTTGCACCCGTGTGTAACACAAAACTTTTCCCCTCACTATAGTGAGGAAACTCAAAAAAAGGTAATTATTTGTTCACATTACAATCATCATCGGGTTAGTGATAATAATTTTCCAATGCATCATGTATTTAATGCAAGTTTTTGTCGCAGTAAACTTATCACGAAAAAGTAAACGCAGCACGATTTTAACACATTCCTGTAGTTGCACACCAACGCCAATGCATTCTTAAATCATTCTCATTCATTATTTTTACAAAATTATAACAGAACACTCTGAAAGTTGTTTAGTTTACTATTTTTATGCGTGTTCGAGTGGTAAATAATGATTATATATAACCTATAATATTCATTGACAATGTTGACGTTGACATTTTCTGCGTTTTGTGATTGCATCTTGTCATCTTATCATCATTCACTAAAACAATTGTTACTTATGGAATTTTAGGATTTATGTGTTAAAATCATCATATTATATAAAGGTTTGTATTTATCACTAAATTCTCAAACAAATTATTTAATTATCATTAATATGGAACGATTTCCATGAGCATTTTACGTTTTGTTATCTGTTACTTCGCGCTACGCTCCAAGGTCATTACTTTGCCACACAAGTGAATAATATGCGTTTTTACACGTTCGTATTAAAGGATAAACGAGCACTTTACGAGCTAGTGAGGGGAAAATTAAATTTACCAATGAGAACACGTTATTTATAATAGTATGTATCGAACGACTTTTTCCATAACAAGTGCCTTAAAAAGAGAAATTAATGCACGCGAATCGTGCACAAAGTTTACTTTTCCGCACTAGTTAGGAAAAAATCTATTCAGCAACAATTTGTAATAACATGTATTATCATTATGTGGTTCATTCTTTCAAAATCAATTTCCTGACTCTTAAGACTGAATTTGACATCGCAATAAGCAAAAATTGTCTCTAACTGATTGTTCAAAAATTGAGGATTGAACAGTAAATGTTACATTAATAATTAAACGGAATGTGGTGTAATTTTGTCGCCACACTTTATTACGAATGTACATAATAACCGGGCGGTAATTAACAGAAATTTGATTGCTCTGCACAAATTAGAGTTCTATTGATGCTGGCAGCCACTCTAATAGGCATCGCTTGTGACATAAGCACATTTGCATATAAATCAGAGCACCTCTAAACTACGCGTGATTTCTGAATACGAGGTGTTTACAGTCAAATTTTAATGCTGCCGGCGAAAATTACCAGTATCTGATTGTATATTTTTGTTGATAGTTCCTCATATTACAATCGAACTTAAGTTGAATGCATAATATAACTTGTTACTCGTTATCTCGGGTGTAAGTATAACTACATTCCATGTATACAATGTGTGGCCTTTAACACGGGAGAAAAATGAAATGAGTGGCTCCTACTGCACTATCCGCAATAATCCTGTAAAGGTCTCGATTTTCAAAATTGTTAAGTTGGACTGTACTGGACTAACCTAAGTACTGAATTTTGTCATCACGATATCGTAGCTTGTCAGTCGCAAGATATTTTGATAATATACTAGGTACCAGGCTTCAAAAATGATAAGTTATTGATAACCTTCAAGTCAAGTAAAACAACCCATATACAGGTGTAGTGAGAAATTACTTGCCTTCGGAAACGTTCGTAAACACATGCTGTTTCAGGCAGTGTCACCGAGTCTGACTTAAGTAGCATGACAGCTATTACTGTCAGTCTCAGTGAGATAGACTGAAACAGCATGAAGTTGACGAATGTTTCCGAAGGAAAGTCATTTCTCACTATATCTGTACATATACAAGACATCTAATGGGTATCTACGCGTATGGACGCATTCCATAATCGCCACGCAGGGCATGCGGATTGCCGCTTGGGACTAAGATAGGTTGATGATGATGGAAATATGTTTTCCAGATTTATTTTCATCCGGCTCGGGTCGAGTTGTTCGACTTAGTAACTTTCTGGAAGCAACACAAGCGTTTTCGAAGCACTGTGTTTGCTCGAAACGCTCTAACGTAAACGATGACTACGACTCTCCTTTTACTTGTTTGCTTTCTTATTTTGCTTTGTAAATTTGCTATAACAAAGCTACGAGAACTTTTGAACCCGGTTAATGCTGCCAAAGAACATTAAGTAAACAGCTTGTATTGATAATTGGGGTGGTATAATTATGACTTAAAATAATGACGACATGTATTATAAGCAAATTGATAAGATTATGATATGTACCTATTTATAGACAGAGAGTTCATTTATTATATATATAATTATGTATATCCGCCGTGTGGTGACGGTAGTAAGAATACGTTTGTCACCACCCCAACTCCTCCTATGGGTGTCGTAAGAGTTGACTAAGGGATTGTATTGTTACTGACCATTATTTGATAAAAGATTGATAATGGGCAGCAGCGTCATCATAGTGGACACATTACTGCGATTGCCAATCCGCTTGCCCAGCGTGGCGATTATGGGAATTTACCTTCTATATAATGCGTCTATACGCATAGTTAATAGGAGAGGCCTACGTTCAGCAGTGGACTATCGTAGGCTGATGATGACAATGATATATACAGCGTGTTTTTCTTTATATGCTATAACTTTAAGGGAAGCTTATTAAGGTCAAATATAATTAATTTCTCTAAGGAACTAGTGTTTTAACTCTTACTGTTATTGAGTTATTTAAAAAATAAGTTTAATCACTGAACATGTGTATTGCAACCTTTATTACATTCTAATGTTACTTATTTTGACATGTGCCGTCAGTCACTTGAGATTAACTTTTATTTTATTCTTAAGGTTATCTCACACTTACCATTTCATTTATTATGTATGAAAACAAAAAAAAATATTTTTTATCGAATTTTCCAAAAGCCGATATACCAGACAACTTCTATTAATGGCCCAAGTAACCTGTCTAATGAACATATTGCGAAAATACAAATCAAATTATTTATTAACTAAATATTTTGATTTGTACTTTTAATTTTTCTCCAGTAGTCACACTACTTAATACTATATAAATTATAAATATTAGATGTCATATACCAAAGAAAAACGACCAAGATCACCTATGTCCGAGGTGGGGATCGAACCCACGTACTCAGCTTTCGCGGCTGATGCCTGTACCCCTCGGCCACTCGGTCTTAGCAACCACCGGTCAAATTTCTCGGGTATATGCAATCCCTTACAAGGCTAGGCGCCTTTGACCATTCTCTAAGGGCAAGCACTACATGCCTGCACCTCCTATTAGAATACTTTACAGTTTTCGTGAATAGCTAGAGAGAGCTGATGCTGAGGAAGCTGAGTACGTAGGTTCGATCCCCACCTCGGACATAGGTGATCTTGGTCGTTTTTCTTTGGTATATGACATCTAATATTTATAATTTATATAGTATTAAGTAGTGTGACTACTGGAGAAAAATTAAAAGTACAAATCAAAATATTTAGTGAATAAATAATTTGATTTGTACTTTTAATTTTTCTTTCTTTCTTTTGAGGGGTACAGGCATCAGCCGCGAAAGCTGAGTACGTGGGTTCGATTTTCTCCTCGGACATAGGTGATCTTGGTCGTTTTTCTTTGGTATATGACATCTAATATTTATAATTTAACCTGTCTAATTTATCGCACATCGAAACGAACACCCTGTATGTAGCTTAAGCGGTAACACTCTGTATACTGTAGCAGTACCAGTGGCAGTACCATGAGCTATCGCTGCGTTATTAACGTGGACTTGCTTCCTACCACTCGTTCGCACCAGTAAGGGCTTCCAAAACCCGTATTTTTTGTATGGGCAATACCGAGATCTTGGTATATATGCTTGGTATTGGAGCGGGATGGACAGAAAATAAGCCTATGTAAAATAAGAATAATGACGCAGCGGCAGCTAATGGTATACACACAGGGTCATCAATCCAAATCGGTTAGTGGAAATTAGGAGCTATGAGAGATCGAAAATTTTGTTCTTAGGAACCATGCTATAGCGTCGTATTAAGGGACAAAAGACACTATCGTACGAGTATCGTCGATATCATCGAAGTCCAGGCGTGTTCCCTCGTGCCAAATGCTTAAAGTGCAAGTTAAGTAGTTAAGAGGTTTCCCGGTAAGATATGTGATTAGTGGACAATATTTGTTGTAACTGTTTACTTAATAAATAGTTTGAAGTTACTTTATAGCGTTTTATTTGTTTTGTTACTTAGTCATAAATTTCGCACCTGACTATTGGGATTGTAATCTGTTACGTAATATTGAAAGAAATGTTAATGTCATATTCTCCGACCACAGACAACATAACCTCAAGACGTAGCATAGCCGGGCGACCCCCTCTGTCACGCATACGGTGAATTCACTCCATATTAGAGCCACGCCTCCATTGCTAACTTCAGTCTGCGGCCGGCGTTCGTGAGATAATTACGAAAGTTTTAACGTGATTTACGTCATGCAAAATACATTACCGTTGCGTGAAATTGTGTGGCAAAAATACAAAAACATCTAGTGTGCAAAAAGATGGTATTTCGTATCACAAGCGAGCTATTTTTTATAAATTTCAATTAAAATTAAAAATAGTTTAAGCATAAAATCTAGTGCACTCGTTGATGTCTTTTTACAAAGTCTCTTTCTAATACTTTGCACGAAGTATAACTCCCTCCTTGTCTAGCGTAACGAGCAGGTAGGCCATTTGAACTAGGGATGAGCGTAGAGTATGTTTGTTTACTATCGATAAGGTAACTAAAGATAAATTAAAATCTTTATTCTCAATCGTACCAAGCAACAGACTCTGCGGTGGAGTCTCCGTATCCGAACTAGTGATGTCTATGCCTGCAGTCTGTTTACTATCGATAAGATATTACGATATATTCAATTATCCTCAAATAAATTTTGGTTTAATGTAAAGTGTAGAAGTATAATTTTCAAAAATAATATTATGTTAAATAATATTGTGTATCTTCTCTAAATGCCCAAACATGAAAGAAATGTGGATGAATGCTACAAAACGGTCACATGATTGGTTTCCTGCTCCTAGCAGTGTGATATGTTCTCGACACTTTAAACCGGAATATTACAAATTAAAAAAAAACGAATAATAGACGAATTTTATATACAACGTATTTTAATGGTAGTTTCTTGGTTACTTTGTAACTACGAGTTAATGATTGTACAAATAAAAGTATATTTTGTAAAATTGTTTTATTTATTGTCTCAGAAAAGATATATTGTGACATTAATATTTGACCGCAATTTTGTCTGCGTGGATGATGATGATAAAATAACTATCCTTTGTCCTTTCCCGGGTCTTAAACTATCTCCATTCCAAATTTCATCTAAACCGGTTTAAATGTGAAGATGAAGACACAGCAGACAGACAGTACACATTTGTTTTATATAAAATGCATTTCAAGCTAGCATCATAAGCTAGTATCATAATATATCTTCATCTGCGGGGATGATGATGATAATGATGATGATGAATGTAATTATGAAATATCGTATGTCCTTTCCCGGGTCTTAAATAATCTCCATTCAAAATTTCATCTAAATTGGTTCAGTGATTTAAGTGTAGACTCAGTAAACTGACAGACATACTTTCGCATTTATGATATGCATTAGTACGGATATGGATTTACGATTTTGTCGGTAAGTCACTGGCAAATATCGAATTCTGACAGACATACTTTCGCATTTATGATATGCATTAGTACGGATATGGATTTACGATTTTGTCGGTAAGTCACTGGCAAATATCGAATTGTGAAAGCGATAGACATTGTAACCATCGATACTTTTATCGACATTCGGAAATCACTAGCGACCGGCGGACATTTTTGTTTTACACCTCATTGACCTTGAAACGACGAATCACAACACAGTTAGCTCATGTTACGCCGCCCGCACCTCAGCATTTTTGGCAGCATCGGTTTAAATGAAATAATTGTCTAAAGCTACGTCTTTAGGTTATGTTGTCTGTGTCTCCGACTGAACACATAATAGGCTACTTGACCCATTTTTAAAGTTTGTCGTATATTATTAATCAATATCAGATTAACGGGAAAAAAATATAAATATATTTTTTCACGACCTAGAAAACCGCAAAATTATAACTTAAAATTTAAACTTTCGTTACCGCGCGAAAACGATACTAGCCATGTTAATGCTTAGATTATCTGTGGTGTGACGTCACTCAAACCGAAAACAAACATTTGACATGTCGCTTACGTTATGTCAACGCTACATGCCTATATGTCCATGGCGAATTTCACTCGTATAAGGTTTGACATGAAGTTAGTTTAAGATCCTATGACATCATATCATGGCCGACACCGTTTTCAGAGAACGAAATTAAAAAAAATAAAACAAATTTTTCAATAAAAAATATGAACCCATCAAACACTTTTAATACACCGTAATCGAAAAATATTGATCTTTTCAATAAATACTACAGAAAATAATAATTTTTTGCACTAAATTTGATATGAGTCAAGTAGCCTATTATGTCTGCAGTAAAATTATTATTGCTGGCAATTTTATTTTTCAGCCTAAATTAGTCCACTGTCGGACTCAAGCCTCTCCTAATAACTATGCGTATTGACGCATTAGGTAGAACATGCCCATAGTCGCCACGCTGGGCAAGCGGATTGGCGATCGCAGTAATGTGTTCACTATGCTGACATTGATGACGCTGCTGCCCATCATCAATCTTTTATCAAAGAATGATCAGTGACACTTTAATCCCCTAGTCAGCTCTTACAACACCCGCAGGAGGAGTTGGTGTGGGGACAAATGTATTCTTACTGCTATCACCTCACGGCCATAGATATTTGGTTGAAATACGTGTCAAATTATTTTTTTACTTTGAGTTAATAGTTTTGAAAGTATTTTTTGCCATTAAAATGACACATTTTTTTTTTTTTTTTAAATTAACATACAACAAAAAACACTTATTTATTGAAATCGAGAATGTCCAATGCCTGTATAATTATAAATCGAATAGAAATATATACCTATTTAAGGATACTCAGAACTTGAAACTTCTAACTTGTTTCAAGTTATTCTCAGTTTATTTATAACATGGTTTCCAGTACCCGGCGATAAAGTTTGCACACCGGTCTTTGGGAAGAGATGAATAATATTGAATAAACGTCCCATATGTTAGAGAGGAACAACGCCGTATAAAGCCGAGTCTCTTTCCAGAGACCAATGTGCAAACTTTTTCGCCGGGTACTGTAGACTATACTGCAAATAACATACCACTCCAGCAAGGAAAAATGAAGACAATTCATTGTCTACATAAATAAAGTAGTTTTTTTAAATGACAGGTACCTACGTATATAATGTACATATATATACTTGTGGTTGCTTCGAATCCTGATCATATCAAACCTCAATCTCGGAAAGTAATAGCATAGCTCAGCTTACAAATGTTGGTTTAAAGCCATGTCCCCGTTAAAACTTTCCTCATGAATAATTTACGAAATTTCGCCAGAGATATGGTCTTGGTGCAAAAGATAAGAATTAAATTACGCTAAATTAATTTTTATTATAACATCTAAGTAAAATATAAGGGTAGGTCATTTGAATAATTATATATTAACGAACTTTTTTCACAACTTAGCTGATTCGGCGGTTCCCTTAGTATGATATATTTGGGTCAAAATTCTTTTTGTTGTCTTGTTTCTTACCACTCTGTTACGCTTTTAGTTGCTGTTTCGACTTAGCATATAAAAAAATCCCGTGCACTTGTACTTCTTTTTCAGGCTAGATGTTAATCCATACGTCAAAAATTGGAAACAAAACATCATATCATACAAAAATCACAACTTTGTTTTTTAGGAACACAAAATAAGTCAACGAAAAGAATTTTGACCCATTTATATTTACAAGATAGATTTTCCTATCGGATAAGTGATAGTAGCTAGTCGACCCCGTCTCTGTACAGTGTTATGAATGTATTTTAAACTATTAGAGAATGTAGGTACCCAAACAATTACGTGCATTTTTTTAACTTAACGTGCTCAAATTTGTAATACACAGGAAATTACGTAGGTACTTTTGCTTGCGAATGTATTCATACCTATTGCTGCTGCAGAACGTTTTGATCCGATGTCAATGTTATTTATGTACTTTTTCCTTTGTTTACCTAATAACTCTTCGTGTTACCATTAAAGCTTGATTATCGGGAAGAGTTGGGATAATCTAAATGAAACCGATAAAACAAGAGGCAGGGGTACCTAATGATTTAAAAAGGAAATCAAGGAAGCAGGCCAAGAAGCGTCAGTTAGGAGAAAGCCACACCGAGAAGTGTCTAATTCTTTGTAAATATTTTTGATACAATAGGTAGATACATAGATGGGTTATTGTCAGATTTAGGTTCTCGTCTCTTCGGTGGACATATCTAAAGTTAAGGAAATCCTGTACTAATTTTGGTATAAAACAATTGACGGTATAACTAGGTTCCCCGGTCTATAGCCCTGTGCAATCAAATCGTAACATAGATTTATAAAAGCTGTTAACTTTTGACCACCGACTGGACAACTTTTGTTTGTTCGACTGACAATAAATAACCCAGATACGTACTACCAAGACGTGTAATAATTAGAAAAGTTATCCTTAGAATCAAGGTCATCAAAATAATTTTATTTATCAAAGCACATCTATGAATTACATTGCCTTATACATTATAGTAGATTGTTCAACGAGGGACTAAAACAGGCCATTATGACACGAGATATTTATCCACCCGAGCGTAGCGAGGGTGGATGTAGTTCGAGTGTCATTATGGCTGTTTAGTCCCGAATTAAACACTCTACTTTTCACTTAGAATGCGAGGAAAAAAACTACGTTCTACATAATCTCAGTATTAATTAACAGAAAGAACAAATAAGAAACAAAAAAATTATATGTTCTGCGATGTCAAAACTTCCGATTTCTTCGGAACATGGCCACTTTACGATAAATTCGCAAACTTTTTCAAGTTATATGGTTTCTTTGCAGTGTGGTTTTAAGCTTCTTAGATTTTTCATCAAAATATGACAGAAATACGCCTTCCATAAATGATGTTGGTACCTACCTAAATTGCTTTCCAGTTTTCCAAACCATAAAAGTTTGATACGCTTTTGAATATATCACGCTAGATTTCGGCGGTAAAAGATTTTGCACCACCTCTTTTGCATTCTTCTTCATTCTGGAGTAAGGCGTGACGCGCATGACGTGACATCGTAAATTATATACATAACTACGATTTGAACAATATTACTTATGGACAAAAACACAAAAAATAAGCAATCAAATTCGTTCCGCGATTAAGTTTTTATCTGTATTCGTTTTTCGAAATATGACGCTTCAAATACTTGCATATTTAGCCAACGAATTGGAGCTAACTACATAACTATTTTGAAGCTAATTGATTAAATGGTTATTAAAAAATAAGTAATAAATTGGACTCAATCTTAATCATATATTAAACAAGTATTAAATATACATGTATATCAAGAAAATAAATCGATTTTCCTTAATATTTTTTCACGATTGACATTTTGAGGTTATTTTCAATGTCAATATCCGTTCGTTCAAAAATCATAAACACTAGAAATAGCTGGTTGTATCTACGGCATGCACAAAAGTGGTCCATACACAAGCACTGAAAATGGCGACTATCCTTTATTCTTGAACACCGTGAGTGAGGCTGTTTACGGGTTTCCAACGTCAATTAAAAAAATTTTACTTTAGTCCCTAGAGATTAATAAAGAGTTTTAGTCCCGATATGCAGGGACTAAAATAACATTTTAAGAGCATGAGAAGTGAAAAATGATTTTATATAAGTAGATGCAAATAATAATTTGAGTGGAAATCTTTGCAAGTGGTGTTTGAAGAGGACGAGACCCGTTTCCCATAATTTTCTCAAGTATGCTCTCCTACTGAGTGATGGCACTTATGCTTGAATTTATAATATTACGTTTCTAGCCCAGAGCTTTAAGTGATGCGGAAAAACGATTTATTGCCCAGCGAAACCTTTTTAACTGACCATTATTAAAACTGATGGGCATAAATAATTAAATTTGCAAAATCTGTGTAATCTAAGAACAGATTCAATCTAGGCTGCTCATTGCTCAATGTAGGGTTTCTTCATATGCAGGGTGATATCTGGGTCGTGGAGCAAGAGTGAACACTGAACGGAGAGGAAGGGAAGGGAAGAGGAACAAAGAGGAGGAAAGAGCCAAGAAGTCGCGAAAAAACATCTCCTAATTATGGGTTAATTGATAGTTAAGTTTTTTTTTCTACTCCCGTACTTTTACTTGTCATTTACAGGCTTGTGAACACACCCTTAAGCCCCTACCATACAGATGTCAAGATAAGTCTCAATTGTCTATTCCCTATAATCGCATTCGGGCATACACGCAGTGCGTTTTTGGATTTTAAGACACTTCGTGTATACAAGACGTAAAGAAATACATGGCTGCCAACCTAATTTTATTTTAAATGTCATTTCTGATGAATCGTAAACCATAGAGGGGCTTTTTTATGTTAATTTCGACGTCTTCTTGATGATTAATAATAATGTGTTTGACTAAGAATATTTCTCAAATTTACAATTTTATATGAAAATAAGTGTGTGGTCGTAGAAAAAGTATTGTATACAACATTGCTTAACTGAGTCAAAAAATGCTCGTGGCGTCTTTAATAACAATTTTCGGCTTCGCCTCAAATTGTTACCCACGCCACTCACCTCTGTTGGCCTGTCTTAAACAAGGGTTGCATAAAATAGTATTAAAACTTGATAAGACTTAAATCCTTTAAATTAGGTTTGCAACAAAAATCAAAAACAGATCATGCTTAAACAGTAATAGTTTTAGTAAGTCTTTTTTATCTTTTATTTTGTCTACTCGTCGTAGTGAAACAAACATTAATTAAGGTAAGCGATTATGCCTACGCGTAAAAGTAAAGTTCAATAAAGATCTAATTGTCATAGAGTAATAAAATTATAGATCACAGAATGCTCATATTTCCTTATTATTTGGTATGGCATGTAGCGACATTTCATTAAAAATCATAGCATAGAATTTGCCGCAATGTATGTTTATGCATTTAGCGCAAAAGAGTAGCATAACGCAAAACAATAACATTACACAAATCGTATGTGAGTTGTGTGGCGTAACAGATCGCTTAGAGTAGAACGTCATTAACTAATGTAATCTAGATTGACAGTTTTGACATTTAATGAGGTCTGAATAGGTATGAAACTTATTACCTACCTACTTTTTTGATATTATAATATGAAGTAAACATTCCATGCTTCCTCATTGTTCTATGGTATCCGTGGGCTTTTTTACGCCGACATTTTTTCGACAACTCAGATAAAAGTTGTTTTAATTAACTTATTGTTGCCATTAGACCGAAATTGTATAACAGAGACAAAGGTGTACTAATGAGAGAACAGAGTAAGAGCAGAATGTTGATTAGCTACTTAAAATACTTGTCGCAACATTGGACAGCCGCAAGCGGCTGCGCTGCGCTTCGTTAATATTTATTGTTTACTTGGATAGCTCACAATTTACTTTGTGTATGAAAATAATGTTACTAAGATTGTAGCTATAAGTCTAATACGGGCGATCAATTAAACCAGGCATGGGATTCGTTAGTGTAATCATGGATTACAAGGTTTTTTTTAAGTTACTCTTAATTATGACCCCACAGAATTTTTTTAAGATTATCGGAGCAGCAATGTAGGTACGAACATTTGTTATTGTTAATATGGCAGTTATGTCATCTGCTTTTGTAATTAGCTGTCATCGAATGTTTAACTCGCGTATGTTGCTCTACATTGCGCGCTGAATTATTTTGTATGGAAAATTTTGTTGCTCTAATTTTAAGTAAAACTTATTTGAGTGTGCTTACTATGTCGTAAACTAACACCCGTTAAGAGCTTCGCCCGTATTAGACTTACACTCTGTATTATTATATCTATGAGTGACATGTACCTTACCGCCTAGCATAGGTGCTAAGAAATTACAATGATTATTTGAAGTACAAACAAAACTATCCTGTACCCAACTGGTTTTCCATCAAACAAATTTCAGATTTCTCATTTTCGACACGATAAGTGTTTTTATAATTCATATAAATGGTTAATTTATCTAGGTTTCGCATTGAGATCTGAAACGCATGAAAATCAATAAAGCCGTAAAATCCCATAAGTTAGGGAAGAGCACATGGCAATGCCAAAATTGCTGATGACCGCAGGCAGCGGTGCGGTGTCGAGCCAAAAACCAATTTGCAGCACTAATAACAAACACTGCCTACTTAACTTGTATGCGGGTTATCTATGGGGATGTGACCCATTGTGATCATCATTATGATTTTACCCTAACTATTATCTCTATGAAACATAGTCGTAATGGAAACGCGGATGTAAGTCTCTTTTGAGTACTATAAAATATAAATCATGCGTTGTGATACCTACTGAAAAATTAAAGGAAAATTTAAATGCAAAATTATCAATCGACTCTAATTAAAACGTTTTTCCGAACGACCAGAACAAAAAACTTTCCCCGCTCTCAAAAACAGCGTTAGAAATACACCTGGACTTTGGAACGCATATAAAAGTTTTCCAATTTACAGGGGCTGATTGGAAAATTTTCGTCAGTTCGGGTGTTAATCGGACCTTGACTTTTTGAGTTACTAAATAGCTACGTTTATTTGAAAACGGTTTTATCCTCTGACGCCACCAAAGTGGACCATTTTGCGTTATTAAGATGTTTCAATAAGGTTGAAAGGCAATGTGAACGATGAATATTTACAGTAAAATTGAGACGAAGTCACATTTTTTGCATGTTATCGGCAGATAACATGCGGCATAATCATCTCGGCAGATAATACCAATTTTTAATTTTTTTTTAGTCTTTTATGCAACCGTTATTTAAGAGAGGTCAAAAAGGTGAGTGAGTGGGTGTTATTAAAGACGCCACGAGCATTTTGATTCAGTTAAACAAGGGGCAAAAACTGAATACCAATTTTAAATATATATATATATTGAATAGCTTCAATGGTCGTGTGTAATTTTATATTAAGTACTTAAGTAATTTCACTGAGTGAATTATTGAATTTAAATTCGAAATTTGAGTGAGTAATTCAAATGTACCTAAGTAAATCTAAATTATGTCTACGTTAGGAGTCCCGTTAGTTAAAAGTAACTGCCCCCAGCCCAAAAGTATCCTTCAGATGAGCCACATTATTAATAAATAATACCCCTAATAAATATAATTAGTTAAACTAAAACATTTAATATACTTCAATTTTGAAACAGGTATCTACTAATGATTGATATTACCATTATATTACTTACATTGTTCTGAAACAAAATGGCAGTCTTCAATAATAATTAATATGCTCTTCAGATATACCGAAGTTATCATAATTATTGTATTTAAAAAAAATCGGTTTAGGGAAAAAAGTTTCCTCATGAATATTTCTGAGTTATGAGGCCGAAGCGGAAGATAATAAAATTCGGCTTGATTTCATTTTTACTGCAGTCCACGATGAACAAAAGGGGTTCAATTCTGCATAATAATTAGTTTCATCTGAAATAATGTCCGCTGCAAGCCTTTCGTTACGTAAATTAATATAAAAAATTTGGAATGCTCTTTACATTTAAATCATATCATAAAACATTTGATAAGTTTTCAAACTATGAATTACTTTATAATATTGTCATGTGTATTGTGTAGAGCGTAGTTCAGGGAATGTCGTCGGTCGTCGTCGGTTGTCAACCAAAACAAGCTAAGTAACAAATACTTGAAATAAAACTCGTATTTCAGTTCCAATTCAGTATTGACTTATGAGGTTGCTTAGACTAGTGACAGTTGTTACACGACTGCCAAAAGGAGAGTATATGTGTTCAGCCTCTATGTATGTTTCATATTTTCTTTAAAAGAGCAGATCTTCGCGACCACTTAACCGTTTTAAATGGTATAAGGTATCATTAGAATCCTCGCGCATGACCTCGCGAGTAACATAGGATATGTGACGTCACTGTAAAAACAATATGGCGGCCTATAAATTCAATAGTGTCTGATCAAAAAAAAAACAATTTTGAATAAACCTATCGAGTTTGGTATCAAAATGAAGAGCTTTGAACGTTAAATAAAATGATAAAAAAATTAAAAAAACACGACTGCCGTTTTAAGCGATCTGAAAAGTAACTAATAATTCCTTCTTCAGGTTAATTCTTGTGAGCGAGTCTACATAATAGGCGCTTCGGGGAATTATCGTGCCTTGAATTCGAGGCATTCCACTCGAGATTCCATTTTTAAACCACTCGCTTCGCTCGTGGTTCAACTATGGAATCTCTCGCTAGCTCGGGTCTCAATATTGGCACGATGATTAAACAACCACTTTCCTCCCTTTGAATATCAAATAACTATTGGTTCACAAAAACGTATTTTAGTAAAAAAAAATTTACTTACGTTTCATCATCCATTTTCCCCGTTTACTAGTTTATAATATAACAACATTTGATTAATTGTAATTGTAACCAATACCCATCACGAAAATAGCATCGCTCGTGCCCTCGGTAATTACTCGTGTAATTCAATCACAGTGTTTATCTGCCATTAGGATTCTATTACGAGTAACTAAAAAGTGTTATTACGTACCGTAAATTGCTGTAAAATTCAAAGTAAATGTTAGTAATAGTAATTAATCACAATTCAAATTTAATCTGATGGAAGAGATACTTACCAAATAAATATGATATTATTATGTGTGTGTATGTAAATTATGTATTGTACCTACGCAAAACATAGGTGTGAAAAAGTATACATTACAATTTGGTAAAAAAAAACAGGTACAAAGGCGAACTTGTCATTGTAAGGGATCTCTTCCAGTTAACATTTGAGCAAAAAGTGAACTATATATTATGATATAGAGATAGACAAACAAATATGGTGTACAGTGATCAACGTGATTGGCCAATATAATTATAGTATTTACTTACTATGATAAATTCGTACAATCGTTCATACATATAATATGCATATATAGTAAATTGTGTATTAAGGGCGGTAAATAAGAAATTGTGAACGAGTGTGAAAGTAAAGCCCAAGCCGAAGGCGCGGGCTTTACTTCACACGAGTTCATAATTCTTGTACCGCCCGTGACACACACAATGTTTTTCATCACATCGGTGAGATAAAAAAGTAAATAAAACTATATATTTTCACAAACCTACTCAAAAATGGTCTAAATCATTTTTCGAAATCAGGGATGACTTAAATTCATCACTTTTATAAAAGGAATCTCGGTGCGGCGCTAGTGCGACGTAATGTCGTATGAAAATCCATTATTGCCCATGGGCATAATACAGCTCATTACGTTCAAGTATGCCTGCGTATAATAACACTTTTTACGAGCAGGTGTGATGAAAATTATAATATAAAATACATAAATGTGTAAGAACATAATGTACCTATACTACATATCATAATCTATAGTAGCGCTTGTGGCCGAGCGCTAAACCGCACGGCTGCTACGCAGCGTTCAAACCCCGGTTCGTGCCAATGAGTTTTTCAAAAACTTATGTACGAAATGTCATTTGATATTCACAAGTGCGGTGAAGGAAACATTTGCGAAGAAATTCAAGGGTGAATGTGAAGCTTCCAATAAGTATTAGGCCAACTTTGGAACCACGCAAAATATAGGTTTGATGTCGAGTTGCGGAAAATGGCCAGAAAAATAACAACAACAACTACTACTACATATCTAAATGGAATACTCAACCATTTCACAAACTGTCGGAGAGCCACCGCTGAAATGATAATGGTGATGACATGTTGTACATCTCCACATGATTGAAATTTTGTTTGTCGCAACTGACAATAACACCGATTACGTTCGTATTTCATTGCTCCTAAAAGTGCCTTATACATAAAAAATTATGCTTCCTGGATGCTTAGCCAAGTTGCCAATCGCTAACGCTTAGTAGCGTAACGTGATTTTCCCTCTCTATCACTCTTTCTTATTAGTGGGACAAAGACAGTTAGCTGCCTTTCGTTTACGATTGATGATTAAGCGTTAGGGATTGGCTACTTGTCTAAGCACCCTGTTCGCATTATAGCTCCATAGCCCAAACACCTTTGACTGCGTGATTCAGCTGTATCAAAAATAGAAGTTGTCTAGAGGTACATACACAAATATTTTATTTCCAAAAAAAGGTATAGAGCAGCAGACACCTAGTATAGAGGTCAGTATAAATGTAATGTTTATTAAAACATTATAGAGTATAGAGGTCAGTATAAATGTAATGTTTTAATAAACAACATGTGTTTATTAAAACATTACATTTATACTGACCTCTATACTAGGTGCCTGCCCCGTGGTAATAGTAAATAAATGTAATTAATTGTCAATCACGAAACCGAAGATCGCCAAAACGTCGTCGCCCCAAGCTATTTCCTATTAGATTCAGATAAATTTTATTTGCACACTCCTCAAATCGGTATTCGATTAAGTGAGGCGCTAGTAAAGTTAAAATAAAATTAACGAGGGCCGTTCCGGAAGCCGCCGGAAGAACGGCGCTGACGCCCACTTATCTGTATTTACTGTCTAATAAATGTTTATAAACTTTTACCATAATTTCCTCTTTCAAGATGGTATCTTGCGGCGACTTACGTTCTGTTTAAATAGCCGAATGAGTTCTGCGTTCGTTAGTGAAGCAATACCCAGCAAATACATAAATTATCAAGTACCAACTTAAAGTTTTACATTGTGTATGTCAAAAAATGTGTGGGCTGCATCAATTGTGCCTACTTTTTTTTTTTATTACATGAAAAGCATTACAAAGTATAACATAAGGAGACGTTAAACCCTGTTCGGGTTTGTATCGTACACTTGGTACTTAATGCAGGGAAAATAAAGTGTAATTAAACAAAATAAATATAAACCCCATTACGTTGGCGATAATAATTATAACCAAAAAGACTATGCTAGCTACTGGCTAGCGACTGGCTAGCCGTGTGGTGACGGCAGTAAGAATACATTTGTCACCACCCCAACTCCTGCGGGTGTCGTCGTAAGAGTCGACTAAGGGATTGAAGTGTCACTTATCCTTATTTCATAAAAGATTGTTGATGGGCAGCAGCGTCATCATAGTGGACACATTACTGCGATCGCCAATCCGCTTGCCCAGCGTGGCGATTATGGGCATGTACCTCCTAATGCGTCTATACGCATAGTTAATAGGAGAGGCCTACGTCCAGCAGTGGACTATCATAGGCTGATGATGATGATGATGAAAAAGACTATCGTGTGTTGCTGCGAAATGTTACATTTCTAAGCATAGCAAAGAAGTTTCCATATACATATGTAGGTACATCATACGTCATTGGCAGAGAAAAAACACTTTGAAGACGGGGTTGCTAAGGAAGCAACACACATTCGTTCACGTTTTTACACGGCGATTAGCAAAATTAATCGTTACTCTGGCGGCAGTGATGAATGACACAAGGAGCGAATTCAAGTTACGTACAAATTGCGAGCATAAATTATTACGCTTTAATAATTTCGCGTACGGCCCGCCCTCTCAATCACTGACTGCGATCCAGGTGTCGCCAACATAAATCCAGCCTAGTTAAAAATTACTAAGATTACATTACCTACTTCAGGTATTAATGGGACTATTAAGGCCAGCTGAGGTACTAAAAGCTAAATTCATTATAATTATTTTACGATTATTTGAAAACAGTAACCTGTAAAGGTTTTACATTTTTTAGCATATCAACTCGGAGATCAAATCCTTCAAACGCTAGATCAAATGCCAATGAGTGTCTTAGAACGGTACGGCATAGTTATAATTTAATACTTCCTTATCGTATTATATTAAAGTAAGTATTATAATATATCCCATCGATATTAATTAAATTTTTCTTTATTCGATCACGTTACATTTGTGTATGAGAATTATTGATCTAGATGTATGAAAAAGACGTTTATAACTATTTCGTCATTAATCGATTTACTTAAACAACTACAAAATATTATTTTTAGTTTTTTTCTTATTAATAGAAAAGACACGGGAGTAATTTCGTCATTGTTTTATTCACATGATGAATAAGACAAATTAGTATTTAGTCGAACGGAACTCAGGTTGAGTTCCTTAGCGAGTCGCGTCAATTACTCAGTATGATATATTATGTTTTAACTTCAAATCCACTATAAATTATTATATTTTTTTTACAATTATGTTATCTTATCATATATCATCTACCTACCTAATTAGTAATCTGTACGTAAATATGTAGTAATCAATTACGGCAAGTATTGGAGAGCACATTAGTTGACTGCATTTGTGACATATTGAATAAGGACTCTCATGTGATGTTAATCTGGGGTATTATAACATGCAAGTTGACGCTAGGATTGTTCCGAAGCCAAGCAATTCATGAATCAGGTACATGCTGGATTCGGATTTGCTTCCGATATTAAGTACCTATACCAACCGTTCCCAATCGTTAACAATTTAATATGTAAGCGACCTTAATCTAAAATTGTTAAAGTACACAATGAAATAAAAATCTATCTACCTATAATCTATTCAGAGAAGCCACCCCGCAATGCTCCCGGTGCAAAGGTGCCACTTACTCTCGCTGCGATACCGCGTTGTATTGCAATGGACAACCTCTGCATCAGGAATGATCCGGATCCGAGAATCACGTCCTCTTTTTTGCGGATAGCATCCCACTTTTCTAAAGAACGTCTTGGCTTCTGGACACCAAAGTTAATAAATTAACTAAGTAATTGACGTCACGATTAAAATTGAATCGATTTCCTTTACCGATAATTGCATTAAAATTGTCAAGTGCTCCAACTACTACAAAATTATTTCGCAGAAGGTCCCGTTACAAGTACCTATTATCGTCTATTAAGGAAAATTTTTGACAGCCTCCGTAGCCTAGTTGGTAGTGACCCTGCCTGCGAAGCTGGAAGTTCCGGGTACGAATCCCGGCGAGGGCATTATTTGTGTATTTATTTATGACAAATATTTGTTCCTTGGTCATGGCTGTCTAAGTCTATGTATTTATGTATCTATTATATATATCGTCACCTGGTACCCACAACACAAGCCTTCATTGAACTTACCGTGGGACTAGGTTGATTTGTGTAAGATGTCCCAAGATATTTATTTATTTATTTATTTAAATCGTAAATATACAATATACATTATACAATACATGTATTCGAAAATTCAAATTGTATGGTTTCTTACACACACCCCTGTCACATCTCCATCGGACAGATAAGAGCAGCAGCGGTAGCAGCAGAGGCGGCTGAAAGGGCTAAGATAGGAAAATATAGTAGGCTTGGCGTTAATAATTAATTTCATCTAATTTGGCGTCGAGACCACGGCCCCTGGCGCTTTTCGCTCAAGGCATATTTTCTACATATACCTCTCGCTCATGAGCGGAATACTTGTTTATGGAAGCAATGGTTACCTGATCAAATTGAGACTAAATACGAACGAATACGAACAAATCTTTTTGTAAAATTACAACAGTCACAACATTTTGATAAGTAATATTCTCAAATCAATACTGTCCAATCTAAAGCGTTCTAAATCGAAAATAAAGAAAATTTTAATTTAGTGGAAAAAGCAACGAACCGTCTCCTTTTTTATAGCTGGCCAATTGAAACGTTTCCAGCTCTCTGAATAATTCATCTTTCGTTTGAACAAAGACGAAGTGGGCCGCGCGGCGATTCTTTGATCTTTTGTAATTGGAATCGATGCTCATATTAAAAAGAGGAATTCTTTAGAGCAACCGATGAAATGCACCGAAGCCATCTCTTCAAGACGATTAAAGTCGGCAGTGATTCGTCCGGTCGGAGAAACACTTCAACTTTGTCCTGTTTTGTTTTATTCTGAAATTGTATTCTTTAGGTACTCTCTTACCAACTCTTAAGGACTTACTACTATTACTATTAGGTACTTTTACGCGTCAGAAAGTGAGAACAATTACAATTTTACGTGAATATGCCCGGGAGTAATGCGTGCGAGGCTCAAAAGCATACGGCGCGTCGCAGCAAAATGGATTTAAAAAATCGACTTTATTATAAGAAAAAGCGGCACACAGTCTTGACCTACCTTGTACATATTGAGCGATTGAGCAATTACTTAAATCTATTTTATTTTATTGCTACATTATGTAGGCAAGTTTCTTTAATTATTGTTATTAATAAATACAGTTGAAGTATAGTTATAATATTTTTAAGAATATAATTGTGCCTGGCACAACTACATAGTTTCGGATAAAGCGATGCACCGGTTGAATAAGCAATATATAAATTTTTACTTTCCACCAACTAGTACTTGATACACTCATCGCAACGTAAGTAATTAGTTAATAGGTTTATTTAATGTAGTGTCCTAAAGATTTTTATTTTATAAAAACACAAATTTTACAAGATTCTCGTCTGAAATATTCTCAAAATACCTACAAAGTTGTTAGTAACTTGGCAATATTACAAAGTGGATATTGCTAAAGATTATCTCTGGAATACGGACGTCGTGTAAGTATGCTTAACAAGCGATTTATGCGATAATACGACGCTACGGAAGCTAGTAGGTAACTCGAGTTTCGTGAGGCCGACTCAAGTCTCATATGTTATGAAATATTGCAGTTGCATTATACTTTTACTAATAAAAATCATGGGGCAATCTTACACCAATCGGCTTAGTCTAATATTAAGGCGAGGTAAGCGTAGAATACCCGTTTGTTTTTTTCAGTTTTCTCAATAATACTACTTCCTTATGAAGTAAAACTTATATATGTTGCAGTTGAGAACTTGATCTATCACGCATTGATTATTATTAAGTATTTAAACAAACTTCGCCTTATAAAAAACGATCCCAAACATAGGTCTAATCTCTGCATGAAAACTCATATTGCTAAGAAACTATATAACTTTACCAAGAAAAAAATATATCAGAAGAAACGTCAAAGTCTGTGTCAACGATTAACGAGAAGAAATCATTAATATTGTAAGAATTATATTTCATCTTACAAAATATGTGAAATTATTCTCCCGGATCGCTCCTGCTGTCATCTTTCAGTCCCAATCGGGACCTGTTGGAGGGAGGACGTACGTCAATTTTGCGCACCGCTGTCGTCAACCAAACTATCTTTAATATTGGTGTGATAACACATAAAAAAATGTTATCATCACTGGGGCTTCGGAGACTGAATAAACATAAGTGGTGAGTGACTAAATTAATAGAATTATGTTATTCAATATATTAAACCAAAACAATAACAAACATATTACACAGTATAGATAAAAACAGTAGGATGACTACTGGTGATAAGACCATGACACATTTTGACATGACGAAAATAATGAAATAATTAAGAATGGTACCTACTCGTATCTATTAAAAATAGGATTTTATATCCATAATAGTTCGTTATCTTCCAATAAAATTTTATAAAACACAATTTATTTTGGAATTCGAATTATTTTATGAAATTTTTTGCAAGCAGTCGCACTATATTGATTTAAACTTTCACGACTATCACTCATATTTTAAATACAAACGGGTCCTAATCGCGTAAACTTACGTTTAATTATATCCTGACGTTACACCCGTGGTCGCAGGCAGACATGAGTATCAATAAAATACTACTAATAATATACTATCAATTAAAAAAAATATGGAAAATAATGCGAATTGTTACGAAACATACCGTGAATTAGTACATTTCGATTCAAGTGCGAAAAAAATTAAGTACTAAAGGAGTGGAGGTAAATTAAAGCACGACCGAAGGGAGTGCTTTAAATCGACACGAGTTACGAATTTCGTTTCCGCACGTGTATCGTACGACGTTTTTCAGTACATATGGCCCTCCGAAGATTTCGACCTGACGTAAAATGAAACACTTCTGGCACAAGCGCGTAAAAATGCGCCATCTGTACTGAGAAATAAGCTTTTCATAAAAAAATTGAATGTAAAAATATACGAATGACTAAAGTTGCTATAGGGAATGGCGCCCACTATGTTACATTTGCATGAAGGGTAAATTAATAAAAATTTTAAAAAATTGAAAATTTTACTTGATAAATGTGATCTATTATCTATACCAATGATATAGTACATATTTATTGTAACGGTGAAAAAGTAACCCTGTATAACACAGATAAACTTGACCATGTACAGTGATCGTACTAATAATGTGGATGACGTTAAATCACCTATAGAATGTTTTCAAAAAATATTTTTACTAAAATTGCCACTTATTATTTAAATATTTATCAACCTCTTTAATTTAACGAAAGTGTCATTTAAAATCAGTAAGTTGAGTACATAATGCCGTTCTTTTACTAATGTTTTAAAATACACAATTGAATGTCGAATTTATAAGAATATTGTTATAATTTACCCTTTTTGGAGATACGTGACAAAAACATGTACGTGCTGTGATCAAAACATACTAAACATAGAACCAACATTCAAATGCATTTTGGAGATAACACAATATATCAGAAATATAGAGCCAAAGAAAACGCAAATAGTATCGTTTATTATAAATACAAGTTTAACCTGGTCTAACTATTGAAATATGTATTATTTTGCGTTTCTATGTTCTGAGTGTATGGTGTGTATCAGAGTTGGGCATTAAATATCTAGATAATTAGTTATCTAGTTAACTACTTAAAATAAAATCATCTCAAATGAATTTATTTGAAGATAATTCAATTGCAAATATTTTAGTTGTCAACTCTTTTATTTAGATAAAATTATCTAGATGAAGATAACGGGCCTCGTTTGTTCTTGAAGTAAGCTCATCTAAAACGTCAGGTCAAACAGTCATAATGACATGACATTGCCATGGACCTATACCTAAACTGGACTGAGTACCTACTCAATTTTGTTAGTCAATAAAAATTGAACAATATCAGTGAGCAAGACGGACACATCTCTGTAATAAAAAGAGACTAGTGAAAATGGTCCAAGTGAGAGCAACTAACTAAAGGATGGTGTCTCTCTCAGTTACACAAGTTACCTGTATAAAAAACACATTAGGGTGGCTATGATTTGGGCCGGTATGATTACGTGGTTGCAATTTTACTATTTAGTTAGTTAAACAGTATTTAGTTTATTAGTAGGCTCAAATGGCTGCTGTTTGAGATTACGAGTGGTAAGTTATACCCAAGCAATCAAAGACGCGATCAGAAATAATCTTGCGGTTTTAACGATGCAACATATAACATGAAACTCACAAATTGCCAAACACGCACAAATTTCACAAATGCCTGAATACCCTAGACTAGAACATCCATACTCACAGAGGATCATTATGAAACCAAAATTATAAAGGCTATTGCCTCAAAGTTTTTCAATTTACGTATGGCTCACCACGGGAGTAGTACATTTCTAAGAGATTTGGGAAATAAAGAATCGATTCCCACAAAAATAAAATGTATATAGTATTAAGTAGTGTCACTACTTGGGATAAAAATAAAAACACACATCAAAATATTTAGTTTATAAATAATTTGTATTGAGTAATAATGTATTGAGACAAACTTCTCAAGACAGTAATGTTTAACAATAGACAGTTTTTTAGTAAAAAAGTGTCAATTCTCATAGATCGTAATGTTAGCATGGTCACCAAATTAAAACAAGATGCAATTTTCTAATATGCTTTCTCTGTCGATAACACTTTTTTGTCGCAGTACTCAGTCCAGTTTAGAGGTATAGGTCCATGGACATTGCTCATGAAGTAAACTTAAGTAAAGTTAATTCATCTTTTATTTCAAACGTCAAATAATTTATTTAGATAATAAAAGTTCATTCATCTAGATAAATTCAAAATTACAAATGAAGGATTATTTAGTAATTGAAATAAAAGATGATTTAGTTATCGATCCGGTTATTTGTAAAAAGATAATTTTTGCCCAACTCTGGTGTGTATGTAATGTATGGCTACTTTCCAAATTGTTTCATTTAGGGGCTTTATCGTGCTTAAAATATTGCCTATCAAACGTATTTCGGACAAACCTCAGCTGAATGTAAAACTATTTCAGCGACTCCATGGTACTATTTTAACAAGCAATAGGTCAAGATGCTACCCGAGTATATTATCTAAACGGAGTCTTCATGATTCCCCAATCAGGCATACACAAATAAAATGTGGTGGATTTTATGTTTTACATAAAATCGGATTTTTACACAACGTTTTAGATGCCCTTCACTTTCTTATGCGTACGAGAACAGCGAAGCAGCTATAAGAATCAGCCATACATAAAATCCTTAATGAAACACCATGGGCTTGATCCATAGTTAGAACAGGTAGATATAAATGCTCCATGACAGTTATATTAGATGTCAAAGTCAAAATACACGTAAGCTACATCCCATATTCTCTTAAAGTATCCTTTCACAAATTCAGGTCATTTTTTTGGGCAATATAAGAGCTATGGCAATATCTAAATGTTTGACATTACGAAGCACATGAAAGCGTGTCTTTCAAAGTACGATTTTTTTGTGTGTGATGTCGTCTTTTTTGCAAAACGTAAATTTTTTTGTAATAAATAATTGTTCGAAATATTTTTTATTACTCAGGAGATCAGGATTTTGGATTGGGTTAGTTGTGTCTAATCCAGATGCTTTACGTCGAGTTTCTAGGATGAAATGTGTACCTTATTAAAGCAGTAATTAGACACATGTATGTTTTTATACAAACATGTAATATAAGAAATTATGGCCAAGTAAAGTCGTATTTATAATAAATTATACACCCTTTAATATACGCCTGACAAATTTTATGATAGCAGCAAGTATATCCTGGGTGTAACTACAAAATACAATCAATACATCTTTCATCTTGTATAAATGTAATGGATTTACTCGCGATTATTATATTACTTTGTGAAATATGCATTAAGGAAGCTTAAATAAAAGCATTATCCTATAATGCAAAATTAGGTACGTTATTTTTGCGTCATCTGCATGATTAGTTCGACCCCTGGTCATCATGTATAATTATATACTTTTTTCGTGGACAGTCCTAATATCAAAAATTTTGAAAATCAGCATGTTTGCATCATTTTTTATGAAATTGTACGCCTGATACGCATTATAGGACCGCGGATCTATAACGAGTTTCGTATTAAATATTAATGGGATAGTCTCGCATCCGTGTATTTTCTAAATTTACCGTCTACTTTACACATGGCTTGCTAGAGCTTGCCAGATTATAAATTAATCACTTATATTATTATTATGTTACACTATGTCGTTTCGATTCACACTAGTCACATAGTTGTAGTACTGTAAATATTTTCACTATGAGTAATACAGTATCACGTCATCATTGACGGCGACTGTCACGGGTATTAGCGGAGGCTGGATGACGCTTAAAACTAGCGTTGAGAGGTCAAAGAATATGGCCTTAACCTCAAATAAGGCTCGTGTTGTGGGTACTAAGTGCCGATAAATTTATGTTATGACCAAGGATCGGACAAACGCCCTTCATTTTGAAAACATAACCCTGTTCCTTTCAGTAGAGACTTCAGTACCTTATGATGTTAACTTATTTTATTTTATAAGACAGTTTTTCATAACACTATCACAAAGTACCTATGTATATAGGAGATCGCAACTCCTATTTACTTGTACAACACCATGATTGTGATTTTGTGATACATAAACGATTTAGGATTTTTGATATTGAATTTCGATGTATTGAGTGTATAATAGTTATCTTCTTCAATTATCGCGATAATTATTCATGAAATAAAACTATTTAAACTGATATTATATGTATACAGGGTAGAAAGGGACGACGTTCCTTCCCGCTACCGACCGATTCTACCAACCATTACGATCAAGTTTCAGTATGGGACCAACATCGAAAGCGTACATGGAAAATTGACTTTTCCATACTATTGAACTCTAACTAATCACTCAATTTGTATGAGGGGTCACATTTTTAAAAACATATTTCGATGTTGGTCCCATATTGAAAGTTCATCGTAATGGTTGGTAAACTCGGTCGGTAGCGGGAAGGAACGTCGTCCCTTTCCACCCTGTATATCGCGTTTATTAATTAATATTACTTAAATCGTTTATTGGTTACAACCATGATATGTACAACTTGTAGAAGTAAGAAAGATTTGGGATCTCCTAAATAGATACTTTGTGTTAGAGATATTAAAAAATCATAAACTTTAATAAAATATGTTAACATCATAAGATAAGGAAGTCTCTACTGTACGGAAGAGGGTTATGTTTTCAAAATGACGGGCGTTTGTCCGATCCTTGGTTATGACCAAGAAACAAATTACCAACCATGACCAAGAAACAAATATTTGTGATAGCCCACCAACCTGTCCACCAAAGTTTTTGTATAAATAAGCCTGTTTCACCAACCCCGAATAAAATATACAGGGTGGTCCAAACCTTGACGTCAAAAATTTTTTTTTAGATTCCTCACGTCATGAGCTATCAGAATATACCCCATGTATGTAAGCCGATTTTTTGTAGTTTTCGAGTTATGAATTTTTGAAATTTTTTTTTAAGAAATTCTGGACTTAAGAAATTTATTAATAAAAAAAAATCTGTTGGGTTTTTTAACTAGTTTCTTTTTGTAAAAGTATTACTACAAATAAAGCATTTACTGACAAAAAAATTAGCGTCCTCACTTTGATACAAGTAGGATAAAAAATACCAAATTCTAAATTTTACGCTAAAAACGCATCAAAATAGCATTAATGTACGTAAATAAAAAAAATAAAACATATCCCAAGGATTTTTGGTAATGTAAAGACTGCCCTAGACCTTAAACCTTCGTAAAAGCAAAAAAAAAGTGATACTTAATAATGAGGATTTTTCGGAGTAGTCGGTCAAATAAACTTAAAAAAAAACTTCTAAATTTTTTATTCAAAAATAAAGTGAAATTTCGTCTGTTTTGTTGTTCTTATCAATAAACAAAGACAGAAAATACCACGAAATCTTAATTTGTGTAGGTATTCAGGTCATTTTTTACTACTTAAAAATTTTAAGCTTTTTTAAGTTTATTTGACCGACTACTCCGAAAAATCCTCATTATTAAGTATCACTTTTTTTTTGCTTTTACGAAGGTTTAAGGTCTAGGGCAGTCTTTACATTACCAAAACTCCTTGGGATATGTTTTATTTTTTTTATTTACGTACATTAATGCTATTTTGATGCATTTTTAACGTAAAATTTTGAATTTGGTATTTTTTATCCTACTTGTATCAAAGTGAGGACGCTAATTTTTTTGTCAGTAAATGCTTTATTTGTAGTAATACTTTTACAAAAAGAAACTAGTTAAAAAACCCAACAGTTTTTTTTATTAATAAATTTCTTCAGTCCAGAATTTCTCAAAAAAAAATTTTCAAAAATTCATAACTCGAAAACTACAAAAAATCGGCTAATATACATGGGGTATATTCTGATAGCCCATGACGTAGGGAGCCTAAAAAAAATTTTTTGACGTCAAGGTTTGGACCACCCTGTATATTACTTATCTGTCTGATCAATGTTTCTTATCACTAAACGATTGTGAATCATACGATATTATGAAATTTATGAAACAAAAATATGAAAACCTATTATATCGCGTGTCACCCAAAGACCATAAACCCTGTAAAGTAATTGTAACATTGGAATGTAATTAATTAATGTACGCGATTCAATCATTTGTCCATGAAAAACTATCGTAGTAACCGAAGAAAATATTATTATATTTATATGATATTATTGAATTGTAAGTTTTGCCAAAAGAAAAGTATCAGAAAAGTTATTAATACCTGTGTGTTCGGCAATATCGTGGTCGATGTCTATCATAAAGTTTAGCAACTGTATCAATAAAGTTGCAAACTTAGGCAATAACAGGGTGATTTGTGCAAATAAATACAGAGGTTGAGATTGGCATGGTCATTGGTCAAGCTTAAGATTGACGAATAACAAAGTTTAGTGCTCTTTTCTGGAGCAATATAATATTTTTTAATTTCTCTCTCTTTCTCTGTCCCTGGTCCCAGCTCGTTAGTTGGGGTCGGGCCTCCTTATGGCTCGGCGCCAGGATGCTGTCCCGAGTTGTCGTGGTTGGTGACAGTTGCTTGAGGTCTCTCTGGACATTGGACCACCACGTGGCGGGAGGTCTTCCTCTTCCTCTGGGTGGATTGGGGATATCGAGCACCTTGCGGACGGTGTGAGTATCTTCTCGTCACATTACATGACCATACCATCGCAATCTGCCCTCCTTTAGCTTGTCGGTGCTAATTAATAATTTTTAATTTCGCTAGAATTATCATCATCATCATTTATTTAAGAGCTTGGCTCTTGTCGGTGGAGTAATTTCCATTCTATTCTATTCTCTGCCTTTTCCTTCAGCTCTCTATACGTTTCAACTTCTATAGTTTAGCGACTTCTATAGCTAGAATTATAGCGATTAATATTATATTAATAGAATTTCTCCTACACATAATTATAGAAAACTAAAGGCAAGTACAATCACATTGTACTTGCCTTTAGTTTTCTTTAATTTTCTAAATTCCAATAAAATCTATAACGCTGAAAATAAAAAAAAAGTAAACAAATATGGCTGACTTTCATGGCATTTGACGTCTTTGTCACATATCGTGAAACATGATCGCAGATATATTTTTACGTCAATACTAAGAAATATCAATAATTTTAACCAAACATTTATATGAACTCGATATTAAATTGGTGATAAAACCAAGATTGTGTTCTAAAAGATAATGCAAGGTTTTAGGTTAGTTTATTATTTTTCCTGCTGATAAATAGTATAAATCCATCTACCTACTATTATTGCTATACGACCGATGACGACGATATACATATAGGTAGTTAAGTTAGAGGATTATTTTAACTAAGTGTTCAATAGATGAGGTACCATGTTACTCTTCTAGTTATTATAATCTTCTTGTGCATCTACTAGTGTCAATTGCTAGACAAAGTTGGACCCGAGCGGAATTAACGAAGCGATGTACAGTGGGCTCCAAAATTATACCAACGACTTTGATCCTTATACCTAAGACATACGTTCCGAAATGAATAGGTACATATTATATTATTTGATGTGACTGTAGGATGTCGCCTTTAACTTTAAAGACAGATTTACTGCTCATTCCTCGCTACAAAACTTGAAAATGGTACAACTAGTGGTTATGGCTCTTATTGTTTACTTTTATACGCACCTACCTAGAGTTGGAGTTGGTAGAGTTGCGATGTAAATATATCTTACCGTTTTTGGGATAAATATAATATTCCATCGGCTATACTTCTTTCAGAGTCGTCTGTCCGTTGATACATTTTGTCAAGGCACGAGTAAATGCACTGCATTGTGTATTTCATGTGATTGTTAAAAAATTAAATATTAGTACATACGATTCCAGTTACATTCTTCGCTCAATTACCTGGGTACCTACCTTAAAGTAATTACGGATTTGACGCCAAATATTGCAGATGAATAAATACAATTATGAAGGGTCCACAGAAAGAACAGGTCTAGTCAATTCAAATTACAGAAGGAAAAACTACCTTACTTTTAACAGAATAAGGTGTTAATTTGCCTTGATTTTTTTTAGGTACTGGACATGTTTTTTCCGTGGACCCTTCATATAAAAACATGCTTTACCAGGATTAGTGTAAGTACTAGACTAGTATAGTTTACGTAGAAGTCAATTTCCATATAACTAATCTTATCTCCGCTATTACCCTGTACGCAACCGTATCTGAGAGCTTTCGATTGTCCCTGCACCACTGATACATTATCGCCTCCCATGCGGGCACAATACAAATACTGCATGCCGATTTACCGACATACATAGTATGCAAATATACTTAGTATCAGTGTACTAAGGTATTCGCTAAATTGTCTCCGTGTTAGCTTAGTTAAGTATGTAAACTCACGTGACATGTTACACGACTCGACACGAATTCACTCAAATAGTTATATTTATAATATATGCAATTCACAAAAGTAAAATGGCTCCTTTGAGTCTATAAATTTATTAGGAGTCCCCTTCTATTTAGCTACTTAAATGTAATGATGGTTCAACCACTTCAAGCTTAGAGAAATATTGTAGGCATAGCATTGTACCGAGGAGAAGTTTCATAAGTTGCGAAACTTCCATAGATAATGTTCTCGGGAATATAAATTTAAAAAATAATTTAATCAAGCCAAGACCGTACTAGATACATACCTTACTTGTTACTTTTTTGCGACACAAAATAATTATTTATACCACATTTTTTTAAGTTCTCATGGAAACATTCTCACTGGAAACTTACAATTAGATTCACTTGAAATTTCTCGGAAACTTTCGGGTATGTTCCTGCAATTTAAATAACGTTCTGCTACTTTCTAGGTATAGCATTTCATTAATAAGTAATTTTATTGTATGGTGGAAATATTATCTACTCATACATGTAAATATATTTAAATTACCTAAGCGTAAAATTAAGCCTGACATTTTTAAGACAGGAGCTTTTAATAGTAATGGTTTTATCTTGGGATATTATACGGCGAAAACAATTATCACACTTGCTCGGATTTTGAGAACTACCCGCGCTTAATCTTTATTATTCACATGTACATCATAGTTGTCCCTAAACATACTTACACATATGTCATTACTTAGAACATTTAATAGCTACGAGTAATTCAGGCATTTCACTAGACAAGGCTTTCATGATAGTTGGCATATTTGAAACATCAGAATGTAAAATGGACATACAAACTTCCTGAAGTTTTAAATATGTATGCCTGCCACCATGAAAACCTTGGGCTTTGTTGCGATGCGTGGCAACGACACTTTTAATAGCGTTAAAGCACTATCTACAGGTATTGAACAGAAGATTTCATTACGCGTAGTGGCCGGTATCGTCTTTATGGTGTCATAAAGGGGAAATAACATTAAAGGGGGGTGTAAAAACGACGACCTGTGGCACTGCATTTACCGGCGATTCGCAATGGTAACCTGGTAACTTATATTATGGTATCCAAGCATTTAATCGTGATGAGCGTGGGCAATATTGGCATGTTGTATGGAAAGCTTTGAAATTGTGAACATTTCGTGTAAGTGTCTTGTGGCATGATTGTTCGACACCTTCAGTTGACAGGCAGGTCGAATGTTAGTGATATAACGAATATCAGACTTTGCGATCCTTGTTAGGTTTATTAAATGGACATAGTTGGACCCTGATATGTTTCCCAAATAAAAGCATTTAAAATGACAAACTTCATACAATTTTTTGCAACTGGGCATGGACTAATCAGGTTATTGCATTCGAACAATTTGTTTTGTGTTTTTTTTTTGGTCGAGACGTGACGTAGACGAGTAGGTAGTCGAGGACTTACTCGACAACCTCAACCTTACGAAGCTTCGTGCTGTTACTCGTTGCAAGACCAAGGAGGCTTCCACTCTCAAGTAGTTACCAAAATTAATGCTAAAAACCGAACGGAGTGGAAAACCATAGCGTCTAACATTTCCACAATCAAATAACTTGTTCCAATACAATTTGTCCCAAACATTGTTACTTATTAGTCCCAATTACCCGTTAACCTCAGCACGTGTATGGCAATTAAACGGAGTGAAGCCTTACTTCCATTAGCGTGTATTGTTTACATCAATTAACATGCATGATCATTTTAATGCGTTCACCGCGTGGCGCCGCGTTGCGGCCCCGGACTATCATGGCCTTTTAACATCGATATTGACTTTATTGACTAACTATCAATTAGAAAAATTGCAGCAGTTATTTAGTCGCTTGTCGCTTATGAAAGTTTCTTGTGCAATATTGGTTACATTTCTAGCGATTTGTTTAAGTCATTACATTTGACTACATAGGCCAGTCATTTTAGCAGAAATTTGGTAAGAATCTCGGAATTCGAGATACCCAGCTGTAACTTTGTAAATAGTTCTATATTGACACCCTTAATGTTGTCTCAAAACCTACATATGGTAGGGTGTACGCAACTATTAAATTTCAAGGTCAAAAGGTCACAAAAATCGTCTTTTTGCGCTTTTTTTGTAAATATTTCTTTTCCTATGGGTTTTTTACTCGTTATATGTATAACAATATCGTAGAATACAAAATTCTCTACAACTTATGCATAAAAACATTTTTTATACGTTGAACCGTTTTCGAAATAGACGGTGGAGAGCGCGGGGTAAGAGCATCACTTTAGGTCAACCGGTGCCTCCGGTCGAAAACGCGCTATATATAGTTGAATAACTATCGATAAATCAATGATTTATAATATTTATAGTAACAATTTTTTATGTTATATCTTTTTCTTCATGCTAATTAAATCTCTATTCATTAAATAAAACTTATAATTTTAAAGTGCAATCCTGAGCGAAATGAGAGATTCAAGCGTTAACGCCCAAGACAAAAATAATTTTGATACCGTGTGACATATACCGTGTTTCACACCAACTATGAGAAAAATAATGGACGTTACATATTTAATATTATTGCGTATAATGGATTCGTAATTGATTACGTACGCTTGCTATTTATTTTCATATTTCATTGGTATGTCCTTCAACAGAAAAGTGCCACTTTGATCCCTCCTAGCAGGGAAAAAAAGACCCGTATTCGAATAAGTGGTGTGAAATAGTAGATAGTAATAGTGTTTGTGGGATCAAAACGGTATATTTCCGGCGTGGGCGTATATTGAATCCTGAATGAAGTGACGGATTCCACAAAAGTGGAATCCTGAGCGTAATTAAGGATTCAAGCGTTAACCCCCAAGACGAAATAATTTTGATACCGTGTGACACATACTGCTTTTCACACCACCTATGAGAAAAATAAAAGATATAATTATATCACATATTTAATATTTATGCAAATAATCGATTCTGAAGAAATTTTTATCAATTATGAACGTACTGTTTATTTTAATATTTCGTTGTATATTTTTTAGGCTGGCAATAGAAAGTCCTTGAACTGAAAAGTGCCACTTTGATCCCTCCTAGCAGGGAAGAAAAGACCCGTATTCGAATAGGTGGTGTGAAAAATATTTTTTCAGCAGAGCGACTCGAATATAGGGGTTTTGCTGCTTGAAACTAGTGAGTTAAATGCAATTTTGCTGTGAGATTGAAAAAAAAACTTTTACTTCCGTATCGTTGCTTATGTTAGTCGTAGGTCATATTTTCATGCTTCGAGGTGTAATGCAAACTTCGAACATTTTAAACTTCATTATAATCCGTCACTTTCATTTCGTTACGAAAAAAAAGATAGATATGGAATATATTATCTCAATTCGTCATTCGACTTTGAAACCTTCGTAGTAGGCCCTCAAAAAGCGGGAATGAATAACTCGTTCGGATGCAAAATAAAATTCTACCTCATGTGTTGTCAGCCTCCGTAGCCTAGTTGGTAGTGACCCTGCCTACGAAGCAGGAGGTTCCGGGTTCGAATCCCGGCGAGGGCATTATTTGTGTATTTATTTATCACAAATATTTGTTCCTTGGTCATGGTTGTATATGTATTTAAGTATCTATATGTATCTATCTTATTATATATATCGTCGCCTGGTACCCACATCACAAGCCTTAATTGAGCTTACCGTGGGACACTAGGTTGATTTGTGTAAGATGTCCCAAGATATTTATTTTATTTATTTATTTATTTATGTTAAACTTGTATAATAATAATATTTTCTTCGGTTACCGCGAGGATTACACATGAAATAAAACTACGAAAACTGATAAACTCGCGTATACTAACTAATTTTAATTTCATTCCGACGTTTCGAACACTTTACAGGGTTCGTGGTCTGCGGATGACTGAGACTCCGCAGACCACGAACCCTGTAAAGTGTTCGAAACGTCGGAATGAAGTTAAAATTAGTTAATATACGCGAGTTTATCCGTTTCCGTAGTTTTATTTCTTGTATAATAATATTAAACCTATAAAAAATCTTTAGGCGTTGCACTTTGTCAGTCAATTCCTTAATACCGCTCGGAACTGTTCTCCAAAGTCTGAACTCTCTGTTCTAGGCTACCAATACGATTACCGAGCTTCTTGACTGTGATAGTTTCTCAAAATTAGAGTTGATATTAGATAGCACCAGACGCAATAAATATTTGTTCAACAAAAGAGCAAAGCAGATTTTTGGTGCGTGTAAATGTTGAGTCCCGAGCAAGCAAAAGATTCTATAATTGCGCGTTGAGGGATTCAAATATCCGAGATGCAAATGTGAACGCTCTCGTGTGCAAGCTCTCGCTTACATGAGCAAGGTAAGTGTTGTTAAATAAATTAATATGAAAAAATAAGTGGAATAGTTAGGAAAAAAAAAGATAAAATAGAATAATATAATTTATAAAAATGGACAAATAGTTATAATCATTGATTTATCGTTAGTTCCTCAACTATAGATGATGCGTTTTAGACCGGAGGCACCAGTTGACCTGAAGTGATGTTTTTACCGCGCGCTCTCCGTCGCCTATCTCGAAAACGGTTAACTGTATAAAAAATGTTTTTATGCAAGAGTTGTAGAGAATTTTGTATTCTACAATATTGATTAACGTATAAACAGTAAAAAATCCATAGGAAAAGAAATATTTTTAAAAAAAGCCCATAAAGACGATTTTTGTGACCTTTTGACCTTGAAATTTAATAGTTGCGCACACCCTACCATTATGTAGGTTTTGAGACAACTTTTAGGGTGTCAATATACAAGTATTTACAAAGTTACAGCTGGGTATCTCGAATTCCGAGGTGAACTTACTAAAATGACTGGACTATACAATCATAACGCTTGGAGACCTTAGGTATGTATAGATCTACAAACGTGCATTATATGTATGCTTTCATTGAAATTGTATTATTATATAAACTTGCAAACATGCCTACTTACAGTGTCGTAACATATTATATCGTCTCACCGAAATGTACCTACAAATAGCATTCTGTGTTTGTGCACTAGTTGAATCAATATTAATAGACAAGGGAATTGCAGGAATAAAGCGAGAACAAAGAGACAGAGCTAAATGCAAAATTCACAACGCTTCAACTAAAGCAAATGTAGTGTTGTGAGATGAGGGGACATGCTTGTTTTTGATTGCTCTCTGAATAGCACTCCGAGCATAGGAATTCTGCAACATAAGCTGGCTATGGCTGAACTACAAAAACCTTTTATAATTTAGGTACTTACAATTTAGTGTAAAAGCAATTAAAACAAAGATATCTAATAACTTGAAACGAAAAGTTCTTGTTATTATTATTAAATAAGTGCATATCTATGTGTTGTTGTGTGCAATTTATATAGGTATTTGTTTATTTTGTAACACACACAATTAGGAAGGAAATCTCCATGAAAAGTCCTTTTGATGTGAACAATCGAGCTTACTTGGTCATACCGCAGAAAAAAAATCTTTATTGAGTTAATAAGCGAAGCTTAGACATCCAGGTATTGCACACTAAAAAGATTTTTCAGAATAAATCAAATTATTTAATTTAATATTAGATTAAATTCCTCGAGTTGGTAGGGGGAAAGTGCTATGAAAGGGACAGGGTTTTGAAAGGGACAAATTAAATTCACCACGTTACGAACCAAGCAGTAGATTTTTTTTTTGCATTCTGCATCAATAGATGATATTGATGAAAGTTGATGAGTGTTGCCAGAATGCAGAACATTTACCACTTGCGGTATTCAAAGCACTTTCCCCTATATGTAATCTCTTGTAAGGCGCCTTTGACCATATTCTAAGGGTAAACCACTCGGTAAAACCAACCTTGCGACAAAAAAAAACGCTCCTTAGTAAACCATTAAAATTATTCATAAAACTAAACTTAGGTTTGCATTTTGATGGCTGTACACCTATTTATATTCGGCAAGTTAAAAATATATTTTCACACTTTGCAAAAAAGTGAGACTACTTAAGTAATAAAAATAAATGCAAAAACACGAACGGTTTCCCAGAGCCAGATGGTAATTGGCAAAGGTCGTGCGTTGTCAACCGTGCATATTGGTTCACACAAGTCAAGGCATGCATGAAATCCTATTTTACGGCTCGTGTCCCTCCGTTTAGACTCTTTTGAATGGGCCGTCTCTGGCCCGGCAAATATCTCTGTGAGCTTTTAGACGTGTTGTTCTTCTTGGAAAATTACCAGATTTAAACTTGTATTTACTGGCATCCTAAGACAATGTCGTCAGTTGACAATCAAAACTCGCTAAGTAACAAATACCTACTTGAAGTAAAGCTCGTATCACTGAATCAAAACGATCATATAAGGTTGCTAAGAGTAGTGACAGTTGTATACCTAATGAGTTTTGGTGACCAGGGGCCTATTTCTCAAAATCTTGTATGTATCTTGTACACTGAAAAAATGCTAAGTTGGATTTATCAGATCTTGCGTAATTCTAACCGGAAATTTAGGTTGAATTCAGTCCTATCACATTTATTTATTTTATCTACATCCATATCATAAGTTTAGCGGCGGTAAGCAAATAGCCTACTTTAAGAAATCTGTATCTGTGGGTGTATCATAAATAATCATAATTTTTACTTTACGATATCGGCAACCGATATCTTAATCGCAATTAAATTTCAAACATTCTGTTAAAAAGAAAAATCACACTTTAATTATCGAATTAATCGATTTGTAATTTCATTTACATTAAAATTCATATTCCATACATTCTTCTAAATCTCGATTATTGAGACTCGATTTGAGAATCGATATCGACTCAAGATCTTACCCGGTCTATGAATAAAAAAAACTAATATCAGTCATTTGTTTTGTTTGAAATGTTTCAAACACCCAACTTTTTTGGACTGTTGACTTGAAAGTTAAATATTATCGAGTTCGTTGTGAAATATTTATACTGAAAAATGAGTTATGATGACGAAGACAGTGATGTTGAAATGTGTGAAACACCACCAGAAATCCGGGACGCAGCTACAACCGTGACCAATAATTTGCTGCCACAAAAATAAACATATTGTAGAAAACTTATTATATGCATGTAGATAAAGTTATGTATGCAACTGTTCATAATTAGGCATTATGAACCAGTCACATAAAATATTACCAAACTTTTTATGGTTGGCATTCTACTAAATTAATTTGGTTGATTACACCAGTTTTTTGTTGATTACACCAGTTGTTTGGTGTAATGTAGGTACAATGTTCTTTGTTAATTTATGTAGACCAGAACTCTGGTATCGAATTCAACCTTTTTAGTTTTGTAAATTTGATAGGATTTGTTACATGTATCAGAGTTTCCTCATAATAAAACCAACCTAAGTCACTTTGGTAAATATTTTTCTCAGTGTAATACAAGCGGAATGCAAGTTTTTAAGTTTGTTCACTTTTTTTTCTACTGACAAACCGTATACAAATTTTGCTGATGAATTCAGTCAACTATACAATATTATACATTTATGATCATATTGTTCATAATCTGATGCACCACTTACTCAGTAATGTAAATTTTAATTGGGATAAAATTAAGCAATTTACTAACTAATTGTTGTACAAACCAAGCTTTTAACTTTATTATAGCATCAATAGAGTTATAATGGTTTAAAGTGCTTGAAATTCATTAAAATGAGTCAATTACGAGGTAGGTACCTACAATATGTTGGTTGGCTCCCGTCCACACAAAGTGCATACTATTTACATATATCCATGTTTTAAAAAGAGCTTGGGGACTATCTCCCAAAAACTTTAAAATTTCGATAATAATAAATGCGTTCCACTTAAGTATGTACAGTCATATTTGTTTAAAATACAGAGAAGAGAAATACCTAATAACTAATTGTAGGTACTTATAGGCCTTCCACACCCTTGCCCTTGCCAAGTTGAGTCCACCACCTAATCATGTGGAACGAATGCTATAGGTACAAAAGGTTGATCACGGCGGTTGGCGGCTGAACCCGATTGTATAGAAGGCCGATTAATAGTGCGTAATGATTAAATGAAATGAAATTGAAAATGTTTATTTGATGTTTAAACAGAAACAAAAAGAAAACTTAATCTATATTAAAGCACAAAGTAAGTACAGAGCCCCAAAATGGATGCCACTCAGCATATGCCGATGACTAAAGAGCTTTAGTTATGGCGCTGATTTTCAGGGCCATTGGAAATATTCTTTGTGAATTAACACTAATAACTGTTGACATAAGTAAATTAGTAAATTAATTACAATTTGAGTTAACACACAGCGACTTAATAAAGTGCGCATAGTAAACAGTATAAGCTGTGTGAGCAAATTCCATAAAAGTGGTCTTAAAATTATGAAAAAAACGGCCAAGAGCATATCGGGCCATGCTCAGTGTAGGATCCCGTGGGTAGGTCGTATCTTAACACGGATTTCATAGTAAGATACGACGTTTCGAAAAATATTTCAGAGACTTTTCTCGCACTGCTTGTAACTTTTTTTGTTTATGTGGTGCGGGATCATGGCGTTCAGCCACAATTTAGAGGGGGGACACAACTTTTTTTTTATCTGGAGCGGTTATCTATGAAAATATTGCCTGTAGAAAAAAACTTTATTTTGAGACCCATGTTCTTTTTAAGAGACCTATTCAATGGTACCACACTATAGGAATGCAGCAAATAAAAATAAATATCCCCACTTCACCAGTTTGTGAGGTATCCGAAAAAAAACCCGTTTTCTAGTTTTTATTGTACCACTTTGTTGGCATGATTAAACCAAATTGCAGATTTCTAGTATTAACGGCCACTGAGCTATGCTGCGGACAGACGGACAGACGGACATGGCGAAACTATAAGAGTTCCGGTTTTGCCATTTTGGCTGCGGAACCCTAAAAAGAACGATGCAATAATATTAAATATACAACGGCATATTTATCAAGAGGGCTAAATTTTAAAAACATGACTTGTTAAAAGAAAACAATATTAATAATTTTAATATTTATATTAGGTACTCAGTATGTCTCTTATCATATTGATAAGGTACATGTTCGCATGAAAACATCATAATAAGTAATTATAAGAGGTACCGATGAATGTTGTAGGTTTCTATTTGAGCACTCTTTTTTTTCCATTCAAGTCTTCCAATTCCAATATGAAGATTTATAAGTCGAGTAATTGTTCAGTTAACAAACAAACATAAACAGAAAAGATGGAAAATAGGGGAAGTGGGTTGACTTCGCCATCTTTCATGTGCTACTCTACTTAACAGAATTTTTGAAAAATTGCAGAAATTCAATTTCATTTAGTTAACATTATACTGGGAAGGAAATAATTTTTCGGGATAAAAACTGTTTAAGGACTTATTACCTCCACGACAAATTTCATAAAAAAATGTTTCAGTAGTTGAGGCGTGAAAGAGATCAAGACAGATAGGCCACTTTTGAATTTATAATATTAATAGGGCATATTTGCGTGTAACATTTTGTGTCGTGAAACCTGGGGGTGAGTTTATACTGCAATTTTATAGTTAGGGCAGGTTTAACCATCCCTAAATGTTAGCTGTCCTTTTCTTTTAAATGCCCAGGGAAAAAGATAGTGATAATTTTATCCGGTAAATGTATTTATCCGGGGATCGAGAATCAGTCCGTAAGGCTAATAAACCACTTGTTTACGATATTCCCGATTGCCTGCACTGTAATCTGGCTGAATTCCTTCATCGGTATTCACATTGGACACGAAGCTTCATTAAAATGCGTGGAACAATAAATGCGCCCGCGAGACCTATTGTGGCGGCGAGTTTTAACCGCGTTTCAATCTGTTGTGCGTTATTATTGTGACCATTGTTAACGTTGGCGACTCGCGATTTATTCTGCACAATAAATTGAAATGGAGATTGTGAGACGCACGGATACACTTACAATAAAAATGTAAGGATATTGTGGGAGTCATTTGGAGTTTTAAGTCACGCTCGCTTATCATCCATAATTATGTATAAGTTTTTAGTTATTTTAGCAACAAATATTATTTTTTATCATCATCATGTCAGGCGTTCGCTGCGTTCACTGCTGGACATAAGCTTCCCTCAGTGACTTCAACAATCACCTCCCACCCGCATCCAGCGGACTCCTGACAACTTCACCAGGTCGTCGGTCCACCTTGTGGGGAGGCTACCCGCGCTCCGCCTTCCGGTACGCGGTCTACACTCGATAACCTTTCCGCCTAAATACAATCGGTAATACGTAAAATGATTTATATGACTTTCACCAGGTAATCTGATCAGGATGCTTAGCCAAGTTGCCTATCGCTAACGCATAGTAGCGTATCGTAGTTTTCCCTCTCTGTCACTCTATCATATTAGTGCGATAAAGACAGTTAGCTGCCTTTCGTTTACGATTGACGAATAAGCGTTAGCGATTGGCAACTTGTTAAAGCACCCAGTCCACCTTGTGGCGGGCCTACCCACGCTACCGCTTTCGGTGGTACATGGCCACCACTCGACTTACAGTTTTACAATATTTTAGTGACACGTTTTTTTTTTATAATTAACACAATTCTCAAAAATTAATGTGAACTATATGCTCTTTTTTAATCTATATACAATTTAATATTGTCAAACGACATATTTGATTCATGGAACATACTTTATATTATTAATCCCACAAGCTTATCAGCCTTATCACCACATTATTTTGTTTAAGCATCTCATTTAACATCTCTTGTACACGAATAACGGGGGCACAGTGAAAAATAATTAAAAGTAATAAATCTCTCAGCAGGTAACAAAAAAGGTGAAGAGCTTAATAACCGTCGCATGTCGACGGCCCGGAGCGTGGGAGCCTGCATGTGATGGCACAGATTAAACAATAATCACCAAATTAACCCAGATAAGCATGAAACCTAAAAATGTGAACCCCGGATTTTTTACGATAAAGTGATTAATTCTCAATGAAACACTACAATTATCCAAACAAAAAAAAACATGGAATTTAGCACCTCCTCCTTTTTTAGGGTTCCGATGGCAAAAACGGAACCCTTAGATTCGTCATGTCCGTCTGTCCGTCTGTCACAGCCGATTTACTCGGAAACTATAAATGCTACAGTAACGAAATTTGGTAATAAAGATATGTGTTGTATGAACCGCTGCAGGATTATGATAATAAATTTAAAAAAAACCATTGGGGTGGGGGCCCTCCATACATGTAACTGAGGGATAGAAAATTTTTTTTAGTAGTGTATAAGCGTGTGGGGTATTAATAAAAAGGACTTTGAAAATGATATGAAGGTTTATACATCTCTTTTTTTTTAAGCAAATCGTTTTCGAGATATCAGATCTCAAAGTCTGAAAAATATGCTCCCCCCTCTATCTTTTAAACTACGCGATATGAAATTCTAAAAAAAATATATGTTATGCAGATTAATAAACTCTATCAACGATTTTTTGTTTGATTAAATTATCTCCTATAGTTTTTGACGTAAGTTGATTTAACTGTTTTTTTAAATAATAAATTGATTATGGTACGGAACCCTTTGCGCGCGAGTCTGACTCGCAACTGGCCGGTTTTTTTGAAGTCGGGTAAAGTAAAGGTTAGAATGTTTGAATTTATTATAATCACCGCTTACTGCACGCATCGTCAGCCATATCTTAGTCTACTGCAGAACATTGGTCTATGCTACCTATATCTTATTACCAATGCTTTGGGCGTATACGGGGGTAAAAGCCCATAATCGACACGTTGGGCAATGATATTGGCGGTCACAGCTCCCCATCATCAACCTTCTATAAATTAATAATCAATGACTCGTACGACACGGGAAGAGTAGGGGTGGTGACAAATGTATTTTAACTGCCGTCACACCACGTAGCCTCATCATCATAATGTATTTAATTTCGTTGCCTAATATGATATGTGAGTCTCACAGAATATCGAGGGTTGCGTGATCAAACCTAATAAGTCGAGCAAACCGGTCGTTATTTCAATAAAATATATCTCGACAGCTAAATACTGTATGTACAACAATGTACACCCTGTCCAATAAGTTCGAATACACATATTTTACCTCAGTTCTAAAAATATAGGAATCACAGGTTATCAAATAGTAATGTAAAGTAAAGAGTATTTTCATTTTAATAAAATACAACCACAATGAATGTGTCATATCCGCAGTGTCGAAGAAGAAAAGAGTGTAAAGTGCCAACAAAATACTTGCTCGGCACGCAGGTGACGAGTTAATTTTTATTACGAGAATCCGTATGGGATAGAACAGACTTATCATGTTCAAAATTGGCGATTGTGGGTACCAAGTATAGAACACATTCCGAGCTATCAGAAAAATGGTCCTAGGTTCCAGAGCTCACTATCGACCATGGCGTGGGATGCAGTATGTAAGCGAGTTTTCAGTACTTTTAGATAAAAGCGTTAAAATTAACGTTTTTTCTATAAAACCGAATTTGTGGAGAAGATAAATGCTCCTAAGTTTAAAAGGTGCTTGGGAAAGAGTATCATGTGTTCTAACAAGACGCAGCTCCAGCACAGACGGCTAATGACGTTCCAGCGTGGTTTCAGACTAAATAGGCAGTTTTTTAGCCGAAACATGAATTGCCATGCAGTCCTCCAGGTTTAGGCGTATTCGATTATTTTGAATGGTAATACATGCTTTAAAGACTACATTTTCATAAAATCAGGAACCTAGATCATTTCAAAAAGGTTACCAGGGGTATTTGGGGTCAAATGTGAAGAAAATGGTGCGTGCCGCGTAAGATCCGTTTGAAACGCGTTTGAGGCTGGTAAAAAAGTTATAGCTGGAGTTATTCCAAAATACTTGTTGTGAATATAGTAAATAAGTGTGCCATTCATAAAACATAATAATAACTGTAGGATATTATTGCCCATTTGTTTTATTCGATATTTGTTCTGTATTCGGATTTATTGGACACGGTGTACATGATATAAATTCAGGCACGCATAATCATGATGTTCAGGTACATGCTAAAACGCTTGTGCATTTAGACCAACCGAGCATTCGCTCATTCTGTCCCCTACTCTACAAAAGTCGTTCGTTATACAAAACGTGCTTCGTCTAAATTTGTTGATTGCACCTTAATAATATGAAAACAATTATCGTTTTGTATTACAAAGCAAACGCATATTGTCAAAAAACGCTGCACTATTTTTTATAATTATATTCAGTATAAGCAAACAAAAAGTTCGTTTACCGTGCCATATCTAAATGAATAAATAGGTAGGTAGTATTTACTTTGTAAATCGCACTTCATTTACTTTCTTGTATCTGCCTATGTTTGTTTTATTTCCCAATAAATAAAAAAAAAGAAAAAAAAATCGCGACAGTATTTATTTATGACTTTAAAAATAATCATGACAGTAGATTTTTTATCGAGGTATTTACAGATGTTGTATCTGGATCACTATGTAATCTGTGGTATTGTCTCCTGACAGGAACAACGGGGTTACAGCCAGCAGCCTCCTCCCACTATCCTTGTCTATCACCTCTAATCTCAATGCATCCGAATGGGACAACACTTTACTACAAACGACGAGAGTATAACTGAAACAATTTAACATTTCTGTATTACAGATTAGAATGGACATTGGATTCCAGAATCTATTGTCTGTCGTAATTTTACGTTAATTACACTCGTTACCGAATTCATTCAATCCTTTGTGATATGTTAATTTGTTTGATGCTGCAATTTACGCCTAATTGTGGTGGTGTGAATACAAAACGGATGTGCCTTTGCAAATTATTGAAATATAAAATTAATTTGATTGCCTTTTTGTATATAACTATCATTATGATGTTATATGGGCAAACGATCCACATTGTCGATAGCGTTTATGGCGTTATGATTGTAAGTTCCTATACAAATACAATGACGCGAGACGTAAGCGCATCGACAACGCGGTCCCGTTCCCTAGATAACCTCACAATTATTTAGAAAAAATAATGTAATTAACTAATAAAATACTGAATTTGTATGGAAAACATTCCAGTTTAAGTACTTACGTGTAGGTAATTATATTCTTTTTTTCGCTAGGTGGCGTTGCCGCCGATGACATCTAAAGTTACGTCTCGCATCTATATTTGTTTATTTAATATATAATTACAATTTCTCGAACAAAAAGTCTCAACGTCAGTGATTACTTACCAAACAAACTTTATGAAGAAGTGTTATCAAAGTGAATACCGTGATATTTGTGGTATATAAACTTCACTAAAACTGTGACTCCTGGTATCGAAGTGTTTTGACATCTAAGCACTATTAACACTAGAATTTGAGGGGTTTGCTTAAGGTTTCCAGACTTTTGCCAGTGGATTATAGTGATGTTTAATAATTTTGAATACTACTAGAACGAACACTAGTGAAAGATTCAGTGAAAACTACAAAACTGTAAAAAGTAAAGCATACCCTTTTTATCGTAATAATTGGCACTGTTTACATCTGTTGTCACACCTTTGCAGCGCCATCTGTTGCAGTTCTCCATAATTACTTACATCGCCCGTCGAACAATAATCGATAGCTACGCTCGAATATATTTTCATCTCAGTCACCAGCAAGTTAAGTAACGCAGTCGTTCGGCCAGAGAGGGCGCCACAAGTTGCAAAACAACCAGTACTACAATTATATGAAGCCCGCAGGACAACAAACAACCAAGATGCTGTGCGGTTGCTGTGATCTGGTCTTGAAAGGGAAGTCGAGCAGTGAGGGGGACCCTATCTCCTGCTCTAAATGCCCAAAAAAATATCACCCGCACTGTTTAAAACTAAACCGCGACGAACAAAAGGCTATTAGAATTAATAAATACCTATGCCCAAGCTGTAAGGCGAGTAAAATAGTGGTAAGAACCGACGATACGCCGATTCGCTCCTCCCCCCGAGTGATTGAGCCGGACCTCACACAAGAGCCCCAGGACCCACTGGAGGCCGGCGCTGCAGAGACAGACTTCATAAAATCTGCCCAGAACCTGGCATCAATGTCAGTGCCCAGCGAGGTGCTCTCTTCGTTCTCCAGTACGCTACAACAGCTGCAGCGGGTCTTTGAAACTGTGAAGAAAGAGATAAGTGAGTTCACCAAATCACTAAACGACACGACGGCAGACGTCACAGAGTTTAGAAATGAAATCTTGGATATCAAATACCAATTAAAAGAGTTAGACGCGTATAAAACCGAGGTGAAGAACCTGCGTGCCGAGGTCGTCGAGCTCCGCCAGGAACTAGACTTCAAAGAACAACGTCAGCTGCTCAAAAACATCGAAATCACAGGAGTGACCGAAAGTAACGGAGAAAATCTTCACCAATTAGTTAACATCATCTGCGCAAAGCTCGGCGTCGAACTGGACCCCCGAGACGTGGACGACGTGCGGCGGGTGGGCCAGCGCGGCGGCGGGGAGGGCGTCCTCGCCCGGCCGCGCCCGGTTGTGTTGACGCTAACGCGACGCGCTCCGCGCGACCAAATCCTGCGCGCAGCAAAAGTTCGGCGCGGTTTGACTACTGATGCACTGGATATTCCTGGAAACTCGCGTCGTGTTTATATAAACGAACACCTGACAAAAAACAACCGAATTCTTTTTAGTAAAGCTCGAGCTACAGGCGCGCAACTAAAATTCAAATTTGTATGGACCTCCAACGGCTCAATTTTTATGCGCCGCTCCGAAACGAGTTCTGTTCTCCGTGTCTCTTCGGAATTAATGTTAGACAAACTTCACAAGGAACCGACACCTGAGAACCGGCCCGAGACGTTTCAGGACATCTCTAATTAAAGTCCATCTCTTACTACTTCTAGGAATACTTATTGTGACTTTTCTTACTTCATGCTTTGGTTCAATTAATATTGTATTTTCTATGATAATCTACTATAAGATAACTAACTCTCTGTCTCTAAATGTAACTCGTACACATCTGTCGATCAATACGCTTTACTTGCCTCGAAATGCCTCTACACATAATCACCACTTAGGGCCTATTCTCACTATGTACCACAAGTATACTTACGCTAGAATTAGACAAAACATGATAGTTCTAATATATGGTACCTACGTCTATTACCTGTCAGGCCTAATTAATACTATTATGTTCATAAGTAAAGTAAAAGGATTTAGATGGCCTCATAATTTGTGTCCCTTTAAAATTATAAACATTAATTCGCCTACATGTACACCAATCAACCTAAAAATGTGCTGTCTGAGATATCATAGTCATTGCCACAGTTTTATTAGATACAATGTTTTAACAACAAAGCTGTGTTATGCGGTATTAACTATAATTTGCCTAATTGAATCTTTCTATGTTAATACTGATAATTTTGTTATTTTATATTTTAATGATTAATAGTGTACAAGTAGCAGAAGATCTTGATTCAGTTTGCAATTTACCTTGTCACGACTTACCTTCCCCTGAATTAATTAGTACCGTATTTAACCAAAACCTACATTTCAAAATCTTAACGTATAATATTCGCAGCATAAATAAAAACTTAGATATGTTTCTAGTCAATTTGCACCGTACGCAAGTGGATTTCGATGTGTTAGTATTGACGGAATGCAGGCTACAAAACCCGATTCTGATAGATCAAATCCCGGGATATTCCTCTTACTTCTCGTCCCGTAATATTAACCAAAATGGCGGTGTTGTTATTTTTGTTAGGGATCGGTGGATGGTGAACGTTTCAGAACCCTGCTTTGAGGAAGCATGCTGTTTGATGGTGGAAATTCCAAATAAAGTTACTATTCTCGGTATCTACAGATCCCCTTCTTTCAATTGTCCAACGTGCTTCTTCCGTGACCTAGACAATACGCTTAACTCCCTTGGCCCTGTCGATCAGTTGGTCCTGGCTGGTGACATTAACATTGACACCCTAGTCCAACGGGCCAGCACAACAGAATATCTATGTTTATTAGCTGAACATGGTCTGTCACCCGCAATTACCTTGCCCACGCGCCAGGGAGCCTGTTTGGATCATATATTTGTCAAAGCCAATTCACAAGCTACTGGTTTAATCTGTGACTTTGAAGTAACTGATCACAAAGCTGCTGCTATCGAAATAAATAACAGTAAAAAGACACATTCCAGTTGTTTTAAGCCTAGAAGATTAAAAACCTTAATTGACTATGAAAGTGTAGCGCGGGAGCTCTCAGAAACAAATTGGCAAAAGGTGCTGGATGCAGCTGACGTAAACGAAGCCACAAATTGCTTTGTGACCATTGTTCAGAGGGTCATCGATAAACAATCAAGGCAGGTTAGGATTCCCAGATCTAGGTTCACTCTTAAACCGTGGATGACTCCTGGCCTTTTTCGCTGTATACGACATCGAGACAAATTGCACTCAAAAGCTAGGCGATTTCCAAATGATGCAGTACTTCAAATCTCTTATTGTAGATACAAAACATTTTGTAACGATCTTTTAAAAAAACTTAAGGAACAATATCAAAAACAAGAACTTTCAACAAATTCTAACAATACTAAAAAACTTTGGAAAACCGTCAAAGACGTTTGCAACATTAATAAAAGTAACTCTCAACCTCACGCTCTTCTCTCCACTTCCGACCCTGAAGAATCTTTATCTAAATGCAACCAATTCTTTTCGTCAGTGGGTCAGAATTTAGCTGAACATATACTAAAACAAATAGGGGAAAGCGAGGAAAGTCTGGCCAGTAAAGTTCGATCTGAGAAAGCCACAAATATTTCATTCTTTATGCTGCCTACGGACTTTAGAGAAATAGACACTATTATCACGCAGTTAAAAGACGACAGTGCTCCAGGTTTAGATGGGTTTAGCAATAAACTCCTAAAATATATTAAGAACACCATCAGTGTGCCACTTACTCATATCTGTAATCTCAGTCTCAGCACGGGTTGCTTTCCTAATCATTGGAAGACGGCTTCCGTAATACCAATTCATAAAGCCGGAGCCAAACACATTCCCGGAAATTATAGGCCCATATCTCTCCTCAGCTCTTTTTCCAAAATTATAGAGAAACTCGTGAACTCAAGACTCGTCAATTATCTGGAAAAATTTGGTTTACTATCTGACAGACAATTCGGCTTTCGACGGAATCGATCCACAGATGACGCCACTTCTCTACTTGTCAACCTTGTTTCTTCTTACTTAGACAATAATCTTAAGTGCATTGGCGTCTTTTTGGATCTGGCCAAGGCTTTTGATTCTGTATCGATTCCAATCCTGCTCCGAAAATTGCAAAACGTTGGCATACATGGCGTCCCGCTGTCATGGTTTGAAAGCTATCTCACTGGAAGAAGGCAGGTAGTTAAGATAGATTCATACAAAAGCCCAGAAGAAACTATCAATTTTGGAGTTCCCCAAGGCAGCATTCTCGGTCCCACGCTTTTCACAATCTACATCAACGATATTTTGACGCTCCATATTCCAAATTCTGAGGTTATTTGCTACGCTGATGACACTGTAATTGTTTTCAATGGCAAAAGCTGGGAAAATGTAATCGCTACAGCCGAGCATGGCATGAAAATTGCAGCGCATTGGTTTAGCACTAATCTCCTGACTTTAAATAGCGACAAAACCAAATATATATGCTTCCACAAAACAGCCCTATCGAAACCTCCGCTTGATTCCAGGATAAAGATACACCACTGTAGTGAACATTCCACCAACATTTGTAATTGCAATTGCATTCAACGTACTGACGTGATGAAGTACCTTGGGTTACTAATAGATGAAAAACTAGATTTTAAACGCCATATTCGAAATCTCGCTGATAGAATAAGGAAATCCATTTTCATTTTTAAAAAACTCCGTAATTCGGCATGTAAACCTTTGCTTAAAATGGTCTACATCGCGCTGTGTCAACCTGTTATCAGTTATTGCATCACAGTTTGGGGAGGAGCACCTAAGACCACGATGCTGGAACTAGAAAGAGCTCAACGCTCCGTCTTAAAAGTAATGTTAAAGAAATCCTTCAGATTCCCAACTTCAGATCTCTATGCCGAAGCAAAGGTTTTAACCGTCCGTCAGTTGTTTCTACATAAAGTAGTTCTGCTTGCGCATATCTCCTCCAAGCAATTAACTTGTTACAACTCGCTCCTTAAGAAACGAGTATTTACGTTACCGGTCCCAAAGGTATCCTCTGCCTTTGCTAAACGTTTTGGGGAGTATATTAAAATGGCAGCCTACAATGCTATTCTCAAGTACTGCGACATAAAAGGCAGTAGTGTAAACGAGGCCAAATATACGACTTTTAAACTACTCCAGTCACTGAGTTACATAGAGACAGAAGCAATTTTGCACAGAGTCACATAAAATAAAAATAAAAACCTTTCAACCTGTAATTCTAGTGTAGATTATAAGCGTTGATATTTTTGTGTTTAGTTGATATACTATTACTATTATATAGTTTGCATGTACCTAACAAAACTCAGACACAAAATTGTTATCGGTTCCCCGCAATACAGGTGTAACCTAGTGCGGGGGCCTCTGGTAACTAAACATTGTAATGCTTTTGGAAATAAACTATTCTTATTATATTCTTATATTATTGTTCCATGACCGATTTCGACGCTATTAATACAACAATATTGCGGTGTCTCAGCGCTGTGCCATTACTCAGGTACCTTATCCTAGTAAGCCGCAGTTTCGTGGAACTCGTGTCGTGGTTGCTACTCGTACTTGCTGCACACGCCTTCGTACAGCGATATTGGGGTTAGGTGTGGTATTTATGACCGAGACTGGATGGAATTATGAACCGGCAACCTAATAACGCCAAGACCCAGCATGTGCCTGTTTCCCACGCTCTACGCCGTAGCACCGTAGCAGCAAAATCCGTAGCCGCTGAGCCCGAGCGCATGCAACGTTTTATTTGGTAGTCATGCTTTGTATTGTGAATATTGTGGTACATCATCATCATCGCATTTACAAATGCGATTACATCTGTAATTTTTAGTTGACCCGAAGCTATATTAAGAGAGGTGAAGAGGTGAAGGATGAGAGGTGAATTATCACTGTCACATTCCAGCTAGTAGCTCGTCTTTATAACTGACGTAAGAACTATAAATGTACTATACAGGGTGTAAGTCTCGTCGTGCGAAGCTCTTAAGAGGTGTTTAGGAGTTTAGGACATAATACTTAAGTACATTTAGCTAACTTTTACTTAAGATTAGAGCAACAAAATTATTCATACAAAATAATTCACACTCAAGTTAAACGCTCGTTGACAGCTAATTGTAAAAGCAGACAAAATAATGTTTGTATAAAAAAAAACCCTACCCCCTACCCTACACCCTACTATACCTACATTGCTGCTACAAAAATCATAAAATAATAAGTGTAACTTAAAAAAAAACTCGTAATCCATGATTACACTGATGAATTCCATGCCTGGTTTAATTTATCGCCCGTATTAGATTTACACGCGGTATACCAGCATTTACTTACAGCTTAAAACATCTGGTCTCGTTCTTAACATTTATATTGCTACTTTAATACTTGGCATACGTGCGGCCTGATGGTAAGCTACGAGTGGTTGCTTGCAAGTTCAGAACCACATTAGAAACTGATAGTATATCTGAAGAACTTCATATACCTAATATTACCTTTGGAAAAGTGAAAACCTTGTCCAAATCACCTTTGAATTTTGAATGGTTTTTCTCGTACCGTATCACACGCGATGACGATCCATTGTCAGCCTCCGTAGCCTAGTTGGTAGTGACGATGCCTACGAAGCTGGAGGTTCCGGGTTCGAATCCCGGCGAGGGCATTATTTGTGTATTTATTTATCACAAATATTTGTTCCTTGGTCATGGCTGTCTATGTATTTAAGTATCTATATGTATCTATATATTATATATATCGTCGCCTGGTACCCACATCACAAGCCTTAATTGAGCTTACCGTGGGACTAGGTCGATTTGTGTAAGATGTCCCAAGATATTTATTTATATTTATTGCTAACAAAATCAATCGGGTCAAGATCGGATCATCTGTACGTTTTGAATACTACTATGTATAAGTATGTACCATGTACTCACCATGGTACATAAATATGTGCTGTGTTGTATTATTCTACCCTACCGTACAATTGTATAATTTATATTATGAACCGGCAACCTAATAACGCCAAGACCCAGCATGTGGTATACAATTAAGTATACATGATACGTTAGTTCGATGGTCATATTTTGTATTTGCAATAACATTTAAAAAAATTATTTAAATTAACCCTTAACTTTGTAAATTAAAAATATAATTCTAACCACGTTATAAAAACGGGATCTAAAAATATGTAAATATATTATAGATACAGTGGGAAAAAAAGTTTTAGATATTCCACCCAACGTCCTACAAATAATAGGTATTCTTGCCCTTTCTTTTGCAAATACTTTTACCTTCACATGTTTTGGCGCAAATATGTCAAGTACAAAACATACACTTGACAGCTCGTTGTAAATCAGACAAGAAACTACACTTCGAGACAATAGTGCTAAGCAACAATCGGGTACGACAAGTAGGCAAGTATTGTACCGGGAGGCTTGAATAATTTACGATTGCGCTAACTTAAGCACCATGTTGCTTCCTGATCACAACACCTTTTTAAACCTTATGCGTACTCCCTTAAGGCCACAAATGGTAATTTGTTCGTAAAATATCGTATGTATATCTCAAACCAGTCCGAAAGTTGAAACTTCAATAAAACTTCAGTGAAACTTACTCAAACGCGTCGGCCGGTGAAAGCTGTTTTTAACTTCTACCCTCCAGGGATCACCCCTATAAATATAGAGTTAGTCGATGTATAAAAGTGGATAGCATTTTTAGGGTTCGCTTGGTTTCGTTTAACATTAGAAAGGACTTCAAACAAATTTAATAGTTACGTTGTAATAAAATAAGTTGATTAAGTATGTTGGTAATTGTTGTTTGTTTGTCATTTTACCACCCGTACTCTTTGTTGCATTGTATTTTTATTGTACAATATCAGTAATAAATCGTTTACAAAAAAACTAGTGTTTAACACTAATTTTTCAGCATATATGTCATGTTTTACAAAATACCAAATTCATACGTTCAATTAGGTAGGTACGCAAATAATTCTAAATCAATGGTTGTGTCATTTGTATCATGATATCTAAGTCGAATTATATTAGTTATGTAGTTAAATCAACCCTGTATTAGAAATCTCTCAGAAGAAGGGGTATCGACCCCAAGTCCAGGGTCGACTCCCGACACCGCTCGAATATTTAACGTATTAAATGCGCTATCTTAAAAGTACGAAGGTACACTTCGGCTTAACACTATATACACTTAATTCACCTGCGCATTTTGGAGGTGAATACAATTTCAACGTCTATCAACTTCAAAGAGTCAAGTCTTTTACTACGGAACCTTATGCTAAGTTAATTTCTCACTTGACTGGGTTTTTCGATTTTCACTCTCGGCCGATCATAAGTATTTTTACCGAAACTATAGTTCAAGTTTCGTGATATGTATCAATGTTGTGAAAAAAAGTGAAATACGGCCGGTGCGGAATTTCAGCCGCTGTCGATGGTGTTTGGATAACTTTTCTTTGAGCTCGCTGTTGCTAACTTTGTGAATATTTTTGTAACTGCTGCGAAAATAGCACTGAATTTTTTATATGAATCTTTCTTTTTTATATTGTATTCGACATATGTATTCGACGGACTTTGTTTATTTTAAGTGTAACTCTGTCATCGAATTGGACTTTAAACTTAATTAGAAAAATATTAAGTATTATTTGCGTATAAATGGTAAGAAAATAGCGAGACAGGTAATAGGTGTAAGCTAGATTAGGTATGCTAAATATTAACATTCCAAATTAAATAAGTATGAAAACAAAACGTAATCATTTAGAACCGAAAATTATATACCTACGTTAATACAATATTTAGACCTCCAAAAATCTTGTATCTTGTAATCTTGTAATTTTCGGACAACAATTTTAAATGAAAAATGAAAGCATAAAAATATTAAATAAAACGTGACATTAAAAATAAACTATGAGGGAATCATAAAATAAAATAAATATTTATTCGTATCTCAGCGCCATTCTAACAATATTCAAAATCCGATGTAGATCTAATAATTTTGATTCCATCTTCTCTAAGGGTTGCTTAACTCCATTCACATGTAACAGTATTTGCATAACAATACAATTGGCTTCGACGACTTGTATGCAAGAGCTATGAAACTTTTAACTAGTCCTGCCAGCGATGCCTCACTTCTTTCATAAGGTCCTAACGGCCGTAGCAAAATTACACAAACTTCCTACCTTCGTGTGGCCGATTAAAGCCCGTATTATAGATATCATAATATAAGATGTCGTTCAGAAAGTTGTCAGGAAAGCTGCAGTTGTAGCTTGTTTCCATGTGTGTATCATAACGAATGAACTGGCAATTTCCTAGATTACATATTCACGCACGTAGTAAACTTAGTACTGGATAAAAAGTTGATAATTTTTTAAAGTCATAATAAACAAATCGTTTATCGTAGGTTTTTTATTTTTTTATTGCATTGTGGTTATTTTATAAGTTAGTGTATATGTTAGGGTTTAGTTGATAATTTAATCTAATGTTAATAATTGTAATTGAATTTGATTAACGAAATGTAATTGATTATCTTGAATAAACGAAATTTTAGATGTCTCAACCAAATAACAAACACTAATAAACAAAGACCAATTGTTTCATTCACTATTAGATAGGTATTAGTAAATAATAAGTATTATGAGGATGGAAAAGGATTTAATACGAGGATCAGTATTTCTATTTAATTTTTGTTTGTTTTGTAATCTGTATAGGTTATTAAAATTATCTTTTAGCATTTGCACCTTTAAGAGATAATTTCAATTATTACCCACTTTTAAGTTCTAAGTCTTTCCTTACTAGAAAACGTTAATATTCAATCATAAATAAGATATATATTTTCATAAAATATTTATAGTCATTTGTATTTAATCAACCATTTCAAAGATTTCTGTTACAGGAATTGTTTATTTATAGGTAATGATTTGATTACGAAACTGTAATAAATTTGCGAATATATTATGTTACTAAAAAGAAAGAATGAAAACATTTCAAAATGTATAGCTATCGAAACAACACAAGAGAAGTAAGAATTTACCGTCACACAATCTCCGTTTCTCGTAGAATACAAAGTAAATAAACTAGTCGTTGAAGTTCACACTCGTCTTGGAGAGGGCACTCCAGACTGTACATTGCCATCAATGTGCCGAGCTCGTGAGAGTTCAACGTACAAAAGAAACAGTATAATATGGCCCCAACATTCATAACAATCACGCGAGTTCGAAATACTAGCTAGTAGAGAACGGTCGAGTATTATACGCGGGAGGTTAAAATAATACCTTCAGCATCACACTCGAGCGGAACACGTGCTAACACTCCTCGTGATTCGTATTACACGCATATTGACGCAACGAAAACATTTCCTTTAATTTTGCTTCTTGAGTTATGAAAATGGTAAGATATTACGATCAACCAGCCTTTAAGCTAGGCGTCCACAGATCCGAATCGTACGCATCGCATTTAGTATTCTTTGTATAGAAAGTCATACAAGTGCGTCCACTGTTCCGCACCGTAAGTACGTATCGTAATGTGATCGTAATAGAATTACGTTGTATCCCGCTCATTCTCGTATATTGGTGCAAGCCAGAAGGACACAAAATAAGTCGGCGTTGAACTTACTGAGGCAGCTGAAGGTAAACACACTGATCTCGAGTTAGCCGCTGTCGTGAACGTCGTCCGCGTAACTTTCTACGTAACTCACTTGTACTGGCATATAGTAATACCTGTGAACCTGTGATGACCACTGTACTCACGTCCCAGCTTTCTACTCAGAGGTCAAAAGAAGCTACTGTGAATGGATTAAAATATACAATAGGATAAAAAAAAAAAATATTATAATGCATAGGTATCTTATATCTATATCTACTAAACACAAGTATGTGCAACGTTCTATACCATATTGACAAAATAAACACCTTACTTAAATCCCTAAAACTTATCTGTATTCTGACACTGAAAAATAATAAAAACAACGTTAAAGGGTGAGACAAGGCAATGACGACACTAAGTACGGATAGGCTAGTAAAATCCTTGTTTTTCCATCCTTTTGTTGACAGTTCGTAACGAGGCGAACCTGATGCGAGGGTTCTGTTTATTTTCTACGGGCATGAACAGAATGAAACACAAAGGAAACAAATGATTTATTGAGCTCAACTCCTAATAAAACATTTTATTCCTTAACTTTCAAGAAAACTACGATTTTAAAACATGAATTTAACGTCAAACGTACCTACAGGGTGAACGATATATTATGTAGTGTTACCAATTTCAAAGGACTGTGATTTTTTTAGTTGCAACAATTTGTTACCTACTATACGTAAGAAAAATATAACATTTTTTGATTAAATTTACTTTTAGTCAATATGACCTTTTGCCTTGACTATGATCTTCAAATGGTAAAAAAATATTTGCTCGCAGCACGTTTGTAACCACTGGGTAGTGATATGTGCCAGTGAAAAACGATCGCTTCCTTCATTGCATTTATACTAGCATGTTTAATTGCTCTCATCTTTCTCTTCAAAATAGACCAGATAAAAAGTCCGAAACTGGAGATATAACACGTGAAAAGACCCCGGGCCTAAAGTATGGAAAATGTGGTTTCAGTCAAATCTTCTGAAATTTTGATATGTTATTGATTTCAGTGCCCTGAACAAAAAACTCTATGGGTGCTACCACGGTTTCCGGGTCCCTTTCCATGTTCTGCTCGATTTTGTACCAGATAACAAAGTAGTACCTACTTAGTTCTACTTCGGGTCTATTTATTTAAACAATTGACATTAGTTTGTGTTTTCTACCATGTCAACTTCATACGCACGTGATTGACTTATCGTTTATAGCTAAATGTGTGATTCTATAATATACATACATTGTAAAATATGAACTCATTCAAACATTAGAAAATATGGCGCTACTTTTAAATAGAGGACATTGCTTCGTATGTAATAATGCTGTTGTTTTTCGTGCACTGCGTCGAATACCTACCAGAAAACAACGAAGAAAAAAATCAATCTGCTATTTCGTTTAGAGAATCTATGAACAACATGCCGGCTGAGTTCAACAACGAGTCCCGTGTGTGTATTAATTATTTTGTGACCGATTGCTGAACTCCGCCGGCATTGTAGACGTTGTATGTCTTTAACTAACCAGCATTATCACAAAAAAGGTTCAAACTAATGTCAATTGTTTAAATAAATAGACCCGAAGTAGAACTAAGTACTACTTTGTTATCTGGTACAAAATCGAGCAGAACATGGAAAGGGACCCGGAAACCGTGGTAGCACCCATAGAGTTTTTTGTTCAGGGCACTGAAATCTATAACATCAAAATTTCAGAAGATTTGACTGAAACCACATTTTCCATACTTTAGGCCCGGGGTCCTTTGGTTCCCAGCCATTTTTGGTTCTTACGAGCTTTATAACCCGAAGCTCGTCGTTCTTATTTGCGGTCTACAACCCAAAAATTTGCGTGCCTAAGACTTCAATGCGGTGTCCAAGACATATTTCCGATAATAAGCCGCTATTACTTTGACACCAGACTTAATAAAATCTACTTGGTAACACTTCATATCGTTCACCCTGTATTTCTATCACAATGGAATGATTGAATTGGTGATTTATAATAAGCTTCGAAATCATATCACGCAATTTGAGTAAAATTTTGGGTTTGTGATGTCTTATTTAAAATTGTAAATTGAACGTCTAACTACATCACAGCCACACCAGTAATATAAAATTAAGTATAAAATACTGTTTATTTTCACGGCCTTTTTATATCCCAGTCTTCTAATTACATGTAAAATATAAAATAGTATTATATTTTACATATAACGATTAACGGCGATCTACCTACGTCAAGAAAGTTTTACCTACCTATCATAATAGACTCGTAACATGTTTGCAAAATAGTACTTTCGTTTTGATTACTATGAGATCGTTATATTAGATTTATAAGTATTCTAAGTTGTAAGAGGCAATCAGTGCAGTCCAGGAACTAACAAAAATAAAACTTAAAGCAAAAATGGGATTGGGGATTAATATGAGTCCGAAGTTTAAATACCACTCACACGCTCGAATCGACATAGAATATGACCGAGACTTCCGGATTTCATGGGAATTTAATACTCGATTATATTATTTTTAATGAAGTCAATTTGTGTAAGTCTATTAGCCGCCGGAAACTTTTCCAATAAAGTCGACTCGCGTTCCGGAGCGGAAAATCGGGCGATTTATTTCTCGATATCTCAAACACGAGTTTTACGAATAAACATGGAAATTATTATATAAATCTCGTTTATTTAACGGATATACGGTTGTTAACTCTGCATATATATTATACAAGGTGGACAAAAATAATTGCATTCCCGTTAGCTGTGAAGTTTTGGCACTAAGAATAGATCTTCTAGGAGGTTTTTTTGGAGTTTCAGAAGGGTCGATTAAAAAAAACATACCTTCTAGTGGCTAGCTACTAAAACTACTTAGAACTAGGTACTATCTGAAACTTGAACTATGTTTAAAAGAATCCCCTATGGGGTTTATTCTGATTCTCAAAAACAGCGGAAATACATTTTTTTTACTTTATCGATTGTTTGCGGAAAATTAAATAAATAATAAAATTATTATTAGAACAATCTGGATTAAAAGTGGATGAATATAAGATGCTAAAATAAATACTAATGGTTTCTGCAGCAAGGTATTTGCCTACCGAAGACGAATCAGGCAGCGATACCCATTGGATTGCGAGGCTTCTGCGTCGAGAGAGGTAGCTGCCAGCTCTTCGGTCTTATTTTCAGCGACCTGTATGCTTAGCACATGATTGGTATGTCAGTATGTCGCCGCGAGATAGATTTTCCATCTTTTACCAACTATATGAATAAAAGAGGGATGGATAGTTTATCTCGCGGCGTATTGTCGCACTAAATCCTGTGCTAAGCCTACTGTGAGGGCCTATTTTTCGAAAGCTTGTACTTGTAATACAAGCGGAAATCCCTATCTAATAGTGTTAAGTATATATATCTATAGTGTTAAAAAGAGACTTCCACTTGTATTACAAGTTACAAGCTCTCGAGAAACGGGCGTCTGCTCTCTGGTGTTGCTGGTGTTGTTATAAATATCCGATGGAAGTACGGCCTAGTGTATCTGGACATATTGTATCCTATGTCTTTCCTAAATTAAATGAACTTATATCATTATTTTTTTCGTGATGAGACAATTTCATGCTATGTCTTTGCAATGTTGTTACAACTTTTACAGGATTTACTTATCTTTGAAATTGTAATGTCATACGTTTGAATAAGCAGAACCATGTGAAGAATAACGTAATCATCCAATTCGAAGGTAGTATGGACATCTTGTGATGAGACTCGATTAAATTAAGTTACTGCAGCGAAAAAGAGAGCAATTCCGATTCCCATAGAATTCAAATGAGCTTTTTATTCAAACTCAAGGTTGGGAGAAACGCTAAAAAGAGGGTTCCACTCCATTGGCCTGAAAGGGTAAGGCATGGTTTAACTTCTGCTCTTGTAGGTTTGTAAGTGAGATGCTAAATTCAGGAATGCAATTATAATTGTTTGCTCAACATTGTGATACAGTGAGTAAATGCCACCATCAATCTCAGTACACAGCAACAAGGGCACAATTTTAAATAGAAGGTTTGATTTAATTTATATAAATTGTATATATTTATAAATAAAGATAATATTAAGTTTCAGATAGGATTTATTACGACGAAATTGATTGTTTTCGGGAATCAGATTTTTTCTCTGTCCTTTTTGCTGTCTCCAGAGGTAAAAGTAGCCTTAACAGTAAAACATAATGAAAGAAAATCATGTAGGAAATCTATTTATTCTACGAGAAATGTTCTCTTACTGACGCCAAGGTTTGAAATGAAAACAAAATCGTTGTTTAGTAAAACAATTATAATCTTCTCAAAATAAAATAAGAACAAAGCCAGTAGATAGACATTTGAGTCGTATAATATACTTAAATGTAATGCTACTAATAGTATCGCTATACACTATCATAAGTAATCTATGCTATTCATTATTAAAGCTATATGACTTACAGCAATTCAAAAATTAGAAAGAATTTATTTCAAACATGTATTAGGTTACACATATTATTAATGAGAACAAAAGTATAAAAATAAACATTGATGACATTGAATAACTCGATAAAAATACCAGTCAGCTGATATTTCAGAGTTATTTTGATATGCCTTGTTACATATTTTCAACTATCAAGCATATAACACAAAGTTACTTCGTGCAACAAAGATGTGTAGGTACATATTTATTATTGACATTTAACTCCTTCTGTTATGCCTTCAAGAGTATAATTTAAACGATGATATCTTGTGGAAATAATACGTTTAAATATGTTAAGAGAATTGGGAACTGTTAGGTTTTATAAATATAGGTTGGTATTTGAATAAACGGTTACTGTCTCTTTGCACGAGCTGGGGTTTATTTCTCAAAAACTCGTACCTAAATTGAAATACAGCAGAAGTCCTTATCTAATTAAAGGTGTTAAAAATAGACTGTCACTTGTATAACAAGTCACGAACTTCTGAGAAACGGAACCCATCAAGAAAAAGACAACTACAGCTTCTCCTGACCTGATATTACCTGTCTCCTACATTTTCTCCAAAAATTTGTCAATAATAAAAATTCATTCAAAAATGATTTGAGGTTGATAAGGCTATATCTGTATGTTTTACTTTTTGTGAGATCATTTTTTTAGGATATCTGAAACAGCCTTTACAATTTGTCGATTTATGTAGGTTTTGAAGGCTTCTAGTTTTGTTGTTAGTTTTGTCTACAGACATGGGCGTGGCAAAACTATTTTATTGTAGTAACTTTGCTGAAATTTCAATAACCAGGGAGGAAACAGAGGAATACGGTCGTTTGGGTAAAGACAGCTCTCGTTTGCTCTTAAAGCGGAAAACACGGGTAACAGTCATAACCTAACTGTAAGTTTTTTCTTGTTTTATTTTTACAGTTCATACAATTTTTCGTAAGCAGTATTTAATCAAAAAACAATAATATTTTATGGAAGTAGTAAACAGTGTATATCATAATTTATTCTCTACTTATGTAAAGGATACAAAACCGTTCATATGAAATTTATAACCTAATTACTAATTCCTCTACGAACCCGATGTTAAGGGCGAATCTATCCGAAAGTACCAATTTAAGTTACCTAAGAGGCCGATGTTTTAAAACTATAAGATACCTAAAAATAATTCTACATAATGTATTATACATTTATGAGATTATTGCAGTCAATCTACATGCGGAAATTACTATGTTTATTCATATGCGAACATTGATTATGTAAGTATTGATATGACATCATTAGTAAATTAGCTATACAATATTAACGACTCTACATTTTGATTGATAACTTACGCGAAATAACATTATGTCAACAAGACTGTACAAGACAATATACAAAATAAAATTTAATTGGCTTACAATATATTCTACATAGCTTTATATAAAATGCCCACCGTTAGTCTAAATCTTCAGTATTGAGTCCAGGTTTTGGCTGAAAAAAATACATTTATTAAGTTTACAAGTCTTATAATGGCACAACGTTCGTTAATATAAGTAAAGTTCATCATCTAAGTATTCCTAAACTCAATTTCAACACTTAAACATTTCGAATATCAATAAAAATCACTTGACTGCCATCAAACTGGCTACTACAGTCAGATAAACGAAGTTTTATGAAGTTTGTTGCGGATTTGGTCAGTGTTAGTGTTAAGATAGAATAAGAATTTGAAGATGCCTGTGAGGATTGCTTTTGTTTGGTAAGGTGACGAAACATGCGGCGGCATTTGTGTTTAATTTTTTTTTTCAATGAATTTTTTCAATAATGTTTGAAAATTCATGTCAATGTCATGATGTAAAATTGTAGACTTATCATAGACGCTTGATTACGCACCATGAACAGTTAAAACACAGAATAATTATGTTTGAGTCTTTTTTTAATTCAGTACATTCAGAATCTTATTACTAACCTAAATAAAAAATCTAATAAGTAAGGTTTTCCATGCTATTATATGAGAACTATAGGTATTGCTTCAGGAGCTACACATAGAAGTTATTCCAACTAAAAATCATTTATATGGCTACATATCTGCGTACACTAGTTTAAGTATATACCCTAAAACTGATATGCACACTTCGGATTAGTTAAAAGGTTTATTTTTTTATTTTTTTGTTTATTTTATTATTAAAACAGTCTACAAATATTACAATAATCACAGGCCCTGCAAAACTGTTTAACAGTTTGACTGCAGGATAAAAGTCTCTCTCACAAAATAGACACATTAAACTTAAAGGAAGAAATGCTAATTGATCTCACCTTTATACTGCATATCGCGATGCATGCTCGGGCAAGTTTTTCCAGGATACTGAAACAATATGTCAAGGTCAATAAATACATAGATAAGTACTTACCATTTATTAATTAAATCGAAATTTGATGGCGTCCTTGGCATTAATATAATCTTTTGCTGTATTTTCAGATTTGTGAAAATTAAATATAACCCTGTCCAAATAAACTACTTAAATACGAGTAAGGGACTACGTTGAACTCGCTACTGAAAAGGTCGAGTACGAGTTTATGTTGAATGGAAAAAATATTCGAAAGTAGGTATGAAAATATTTCAAAATATAACATAGAAAAACCCCATAGAATATACAGGCTGCTTCTTTTGTTATATATAAGACTTTATGATAAAAGCAATTTTCAACATAACTTCTGAACAATATCAGTGCAAGTCTCAAAATTTTTTTAATTTGGATCAAGTCTTCGATTTTGACAAAAATTGGTAGGTTGGTACAGCCAATGATGCTGAGCAAGATCCACCACATTTCCCAAAATGTCCCAGGAAGTTTGTATGGAAGTATCCTTTATTGTTACCAAATTCCTATACATTTTTAGTAACAAAGAAAATTTCATACAAACATTTTGGGACATTTTGGGAAATGTGTAGGATCGTTTCTGCCAAAGTTAGATTTGGTGGAGTGAGTCAGCTACTTGCTACCGAACGGTACTTTTATGCCATAACTGACACGCGTAGTCCTGTATGAGTATCAGAAACGCAACTGTATTAAGATGCACATTACCTTGCTAAGGTCAAAGTCGATTTTTATGCGCAGCAAACGGTGGTGGAGTGACTGAATCAAACAGAATTTGCTAGCGAGCGGCACTTTGAAACCGACACGTATAGTACTGTATCAGAAGTACAACTGTAGGATACTCATTACCTTGCTTATGCCAAAGTGAATGTTGTTGCGCAGCGCGCGGTGGTAGAGTGACTGTAGCCAATTTAATTTGCTACCGAATGGCACTTTAAAACTGACATGTATAGTCCTGTATCAGAAGTGCATCTGCAGGATACAGATTAGCTTGCTTAGGTCAAAGTGAATGTTGGTGCGCAGCGCGCGGTGGTGGAGTGACTGAGGCAAACTGAAATTGCTACCGAGCGGCACTTTGAAACTGATTTGAACTTTTATGACAACATTACCTTGCTTAGGTCAAATTCGATGTAGGTGCAAATGGAGGATTCACATTACCTTGCTTAGGTCAAAGTCAATGTTGGTGCGCAGCGCTCGATGGTGGAGCGGCTGCGGCGGTCTGAAGTTGTTGCCGAGCGGTGCTTTGGGGTGGCGCGCGTCACCCTGCATAAGCCGTCTCAGCCCGTGCAACTGTAGTAACATTCACATAAAAATGTTCATTTAATGTTACAGTTTTTTTTTATTTTGAGGCTATAAAACATTTTTTACACCTGTATTGCTATTGCGTCCTTATGAATGCATGATGCCTGTTGAAATTTAACCTGCTATTAACACTTAAACTGACGTGATACTATTTTAAAAGATAAGTCCCACAGATTTTTTGTCAGGTTCTTTTCAGGTCAGTGATATAGGGTACCGGAAGTAGATTTCTTTAAATTTGGTATTGAGTGTGGCGATTCAAAAGTGCTTGGTTGACTTGAAAAGGAAATACCTACTTATAACGTTTTAAAAAACATCAAGATCAAATTAAATATTAGTTTCAATTATTTACTTAATTTACATCTTCACTTGTCTAGTTGTTGTACGTTTTGTTAGTAATTTGCTAACTACACAAGTACCTTGTATGTCTGACAAAGGAAATTATGTCGCTCTATATTTTGCGATGTTATATTCAACGAGAACTTCTCGTTCATGCAGTGTAATTTATCTTGTCGTTAAGCATATACTGTACTCGATTGTCGCCTGTATTATTAATATGACAAATGTGGATTAAAGTTGCTTGGCAAAGTCTTGGGGTGGCGCGCATCGGCCGCCTCGGGCCGCGCCACTCTGCGCCACTACAACTTGTAATTTACAATCCGACTTATACGGGGAATAACTAACAACTAAGCAGGTTGGTTATTCTTGGGTACCTACATAAAATTTACATGAGGTCCAAAACTAGATGATACATAATCTTAAGACTTTATTGAAGCAGGTAATTGTTTCACTTATTCTGCGGCCATCGTATTAAATACTTAAGTCGTACGCGAGCACAAAAATGCCGTCAAAATTTTTATGCAATTGTGCCGCGGTGGGTAGGACATCGCGCTTTTCATAACATCTTTGGTGACACTTGTAAGTAAAATTTCAACACGGAATTTTGTTTGGTGTGCGACATTCATGTTTTATTTGTTCGCAGTACTACGTACTAAACGTAGAGATAAAAATAAGTAATCATTGCCTACATAAAATTTGTAACATTAAGCAAATTACTTCCGCTATTTATACACATATAAAAGTCCTTACCAGAATCACCTCTTAATCGAATTAACTCAAATTCAGTGCACTTACACGGAGACCTTTAGCAGTATTGGATACGATAACAGAACGTTCCGCTTTCGTTATTACGTTGTAAACATGTACAAAGGCAGCGAGCGATTTCAGGTAAATTGAAATTTCTTCCTTCTATGTTAGTGTTGAGTGTGGGGCCAGGGTGGAATTAACGGGCAGCACGCACGCGAGCTCCGGGGATACCCAGGAAAGAGGGCATAAAGGAAACTAGCTTTAGTGTCGAAAATTATCTTAATGTTATTCGCCTTGTAACTAGGTACGTAACCCGTGAGAAGCAACGGAAAACGTCTTGGTTTATGGGTAAGCAGATACGTTTGAGATTATAAAATAAAAAGGTACGGGAAATGTTTGGGTTTTTAAAATAGGATTCAGTTTTTGTCATGGTTATCCAATAATTATAAGCTTTTAACCGCCGTAGTCTGATATGTCCAATAATCAATATCCAACTCGAGGTAAGCCGGAGTCTGATAAGTAAGACAACTTGTCTGTCTGATTTGGATTTTATGACATAAACATTTGTCCCACTCGAATGAGAATTATTATCTGTATGATGTAAGTATTGGTGCGTTCACGGTGGTGTTCACGGGCGCGCTCGATGATAATTCCACAGCGGTTAAAAGGTTTAAGCACGTCGTTTCCAGTTTTAAAATGTAAATTATTTGCCTATCGACTTAGTGTTGTTGTTATTTTATATCAATTATTATCATGTCATATTACTCGATACTTATATCTAGTTAGACGACGCAACAAATATGTATGGTAAGGATTAGTTAGCATAAGTCCCTACATAGGTAGCTTGTAGTTAAATGTTTTCATATTATATTCAGGCCGAGTCCGGCCGGCAGAGTTAAGCATGAAATTGAAATTAAAGCTTTACGCGGAACTATTTTTGGGTAATTACCTTTTTCGCATAGTTACGTTTCTAAGGTAGAATGTATTTATTATCAATTTATCTCTTGGCACTATTTGAAGGTGGCAGTTTTGCACGAATTATATTGAATAGGTAATCATAATCGCATACTTACAATCATAATTATTCGTACAGTTAATTGAAACAAGTAAACAATTAATCCTACTTACGAACCGATGGGAACATGATGTAGGATTATAATTGTTATCAGTTTTAATGAATTAAAAGTTATTTATATTTTACTAATTTAATCGATAAAATTGTTGTTTTTAATGATTTCAATCATCGTTTTCATTTGTAATTTTTTTAATACGTAGGTATATCATGGAGATCTAGCATACCTAGTGTTAAAATTTATTTAATTTCTAGCAGCACATTACATGAATAATGATGGAGCGTGTTCTGGAACTTGTTATAAAACTACTACCGTAAAACTACCCAACTATAGTCCAAAATCTTCCAAATATGGTCCAAAACTAAGTCAAATATCTTCGATTTAGTGTAGTTATTATATTATTGATGCACTTGTTATACAAAGTCTCCTCATTAATGGTAAAAAAAACATAGATAAAACCAAAATAAAAGATTTCTATTAATGCTTAGTTAGGAGTTGAACTTTTTGACCATAGTTGTAGTAGGACTATAGTTGTAGGTATGCTTTTACGGTACATAATATACATTAAATACGTATCTGAAAAAGACACACAAGGTGACGAGAGAAAATAAAGTATTATATTTCACGTGTTTCTATGTAGTATAGATCTCCTAGAATGGAACGTTTAGGTACTTACGTTGTTGCATAAGGTAGGGTAGGGTACTACATCTTGCAACATTATATAAAAGATTAGCGTTTTATCAAATGGTTAGCATAGTAACGCTCGATAAAATAACAGTACATTACTATAGAGGACGGGAAACGAAGGGTTACAGGCCAAGTAGATATATCTAGCCGAAGGAACTGAGGCCAGATAGGAATACGCGGCCTGTAACCCTGTTTCTCGCTGAGATTTGTAAAGTGCTTTTCTCAAACTTGCCATGAAATAAAACTAACTGATTTCGCCGAACCATACTATTTGATTTGTAAATAAACCAATAGTACAGTATCCTACAACATTTAAAAAAAAACATTCGCGCCTAACTTTTTTTTTTAATCTGTTTGAGGTATCCTTTTACCTGGTGGTATAAACATTAGTTTTTAGGTTATTTTTTTTTCTGTGGCTGAATGTCAAGAAATAGTGTCACAATTTGACGTTTCAAAACAAAAGACAGTTTGTTTGCAGTCCTAGGTGTGAAATAAATACAGGAAATCTCTTTACATAACATCTTAGCATGTGCCACCGGATACATAGTATTTCCGGGTTTAATTTAAAGTAAGTACCATCAACATTCCGTAGCAAGTTTGAGAAAAAACCTTTTACTTTAGTCATAAGTCATAATGAACATCAATATTACAAAGGTATTTTTTTCAAAAATATGCAAGCTTAACTTAAAAAATGGTTTTAAAGTTTGAAATGTGATCTCAAATAAAAAACATAAAATCGACGAGTACATTTTGTAACGATATCAGTATGCAAGCAGCTCGTTGATGTATCGTCGTTTAAGGGTTTTTGTTACACCCCGCCTTACACCTTAGGCTACACTAGAACCGTGGCAAATACGAGTAGTATGAGATTTCTTACAAATTTGGACATAGTTCCCGATCAACCAAGAGTTGCTTTTTGTTGACTGTACATTTTGTAAATACATTGTCTGAATCTTCAACTAGAGGTTGAGGGCAAGAATTAAGAGTTCAGTCCCAGGAAGCGGAGATGTGTTCTAGCGCTACTACGGCATCTACCCGTCGTAGTTTCTGTGTACTCAGCCGTGGCCGGGGCAGCGTAATAACATTTTCATTTGTGCTCACGCTACAATAAACAACTCACGTCCCTCGCCTTTAGACAAAGACTCCTTCGTGAATTATGTACGTGTTAAAAGTAAACTGAAAGTGCCGCGTTGTGTGGCTGTTAATATAAATCATTGCTTATGTTTTCCGTTTGCGTTGGGAAAATTAAGTGCTAGTGGAAACTGTTCGCAATCTCAGAGTTGAGTGAGCGCCGTGTGGCTATTTCTTGAAGCGCAATCTAGCAGCTTGCATGTGCATGCCTTAAACAAATGTTGCGTGTAATGCACTCTACTGAAGTTATTTGTATCTGTGTTCGTGTCATAATTCGAAATATTGCATGGTTTGTGTTACTTCTGTACGTGTACTTCATTTCACATTAAATATTTACCCATCCAACTTTCGTAACACATAAGTTTGTATAATAACTACTGAACTTTTTTGCTATATTTATCGCCTGTACATTTTTTAAGACCAAGTTCCCTATACAAATACTAAGGCAAACTGGAAACAAAAATTGACCTTACAAAAGTGGATAGGCTATAGCGGTGTTATATTAATGCAACCGCGTTCTCACAACTTATCTAAGGAAGTCCCATTTCACTCATCGGCTTGTATATTTTGTATTTTACTGTGCTTCGTCGTTACATGTCCTCATAATATATGCTACCCTAAGGGTACGTCAGTATCGTAGTGGGTGCAGTAAACATAGTCGATATCAATACTGCTAACCTTTTGTGCATTGCAAGGCACAATCCGTTCCAAAGGAATTTAAACTTTAAAAAGAAACTTTTTCTGCATTCAAACGCTTTACCGTTATCCAGCATTACACATCAAGGTTTAAAATATGATTAAAAGAAAATAGTATCGTGGGCCGTACGAGGATAAAGCAGTACCTGTTGCTTAGTGATATAGATGGGCTTGTTGATGATGACCCACGTGACTGTCTCGAAGCATGCCGGGGCTGTGGTGGAGCCGTCGTACGTCATGTAGTAGTCGGTGTCGGGCAGCAGGCCCCGGACCGACAGCTTGTTTATAGGCATCTCCGCACCTGGTAAAATGCATGAATTATACGCTAAAGTATCTACAAACATTATGACCACTTTTGATAGAGCAACTACACCAACTTTCAGGCTGAATTGCCATAGCCTTTGACGTCTTTGACAAATAGCGGGAAACACGTACACATAATCGCCACATCATTCATCACGTACACATAATCGCCACATCGCCCGCTCACATCATTCGTTGTCAATGCGCGAAGCGACGCGGACGCATTGATGAGTAATTAATTTATTAATTGTGAATTAGCGCGGCCCGGCCGCTGCTATCGATTTTTCACAATGAGCGAGCAACGTGAGCCCATTGTGAACGACTTTCTGGCCTATCTGCAAGAAAAACAAAAATTGATGCGAGATGGAGCTATGGACCTGGAGACAGCTGTGCAGTTAAGTTCCTGGGCATCGACTTTCACAGTCGATGACTTCTGTGCAGCGAAGCAGGTGCTGTGCCAATACTTAGGAATTGCCGGCACATATGTTCCCCACCGGAGAGGGGATGAAACCGGTGAAAAGACCCTTGGGGATATAAAAAAGATCCTAAGGGATTACGAGGACCGACTTCCGGAGTTTGTGAAGATGGGAGCTAGCCTGCCGTCTGTCTCTCCGGAGGACGTAGACGTTCGCAGCTTGTTGAAGGATATCGTGGCCCTGAAGACAAGTCTTGCGGAAGTAATTTTGAAATTTGACGCGGCCCAGTTAACTATTGCCGAGCTACGCGACGAAGTCATCAGTTTGCGGAATAGCGCTCCTAATACTCGGTCAGCGGCGTCAAGTTTCAAGACCGAAGTCCGACCCGGCTCGTGCGTCGGGTCTCGTTTACGTGTTGCTGACACCGCCACTAGTGTCGCACGCGCCGCTCCGCCGTCCGCGCCGCCCCCGCGCGCCCGGCCGCCCCCTGTTTCGAACCTACGTCAGCGTGCCTACGCCGATGTTGTCACCGGGCAGCAAGTCGCAGCTGACCGAGTCAACTCGTCCTCTAAGGCGGGTGAATTACGGGCTCCCAGTAGGGAAATGTCCTCCCGCACCAGTGTAGATAAGGAGGGATTTACACTGGTTCAAAGGAAGAGCAAGGTGCGCAGGGCGCCTCGCAAGACTTTGGGTGGCATCGCCGAACCAGTTAATTCTGGTCTTCTGGTCGCAACTCCGTGTAAGGCGCTCTACGTATCACGCCTGCATTACTCCGCCGTGGCTGATGACGTGGCGGAGTACGTCCACCGGAAGACTGGCCTCTCGCTGAGGGTGCAGCAGCTGCGGTCGCGCCACTACGTGCACTTCAGCTCGTTTGTGGTGCGCGTGCCGCGGCCGCTCCAAGACACTATCGCGAGTCCGGACTTCTGGCCGAAGGGCGTCGTATTTCGGCGGTTTCGGGGCAACCTGACGAACCCTACGACGCCGGCTCAGACGACGCAACGGAGCCACGCAGTTGTGTCGCCTAAATCTAATTAATGTGTTTTTTTATTTCTATATTCTATTTTGTATTTGTATTGTATATTTTTAGTTTCATGACGCATTGGTGTTCTACTGTAATGTCATGTAAACTTTTGTTTTAATAAATAAATAAATAAATAAATAATATTTAATTTCAACTGAAATATATGCGAACTCAAGGGTGAAGATTGTAAGTTCGTAATAAAACCAAGATTGTGTTCTAAAAGTGCGTGATTAAGGAATAATGCAAGTTTTTATCATTGTTTATTTTTTTAGATTCCACTGGTAATTGGTATACAATCAATTAGTTGGAACTATAGGCCCCTCTACTAGTCAAAATTACAAGTAGTAATTAATTTCTTATTATCTGATTTATAAGGTCACTTTGTTATAATTCCCTAATGGCATAGGGTTCTAATTGGTTGACTATAAATTATTTTTTATGTTGGATAAATATAGATCTAATCGACAATTTTATTATGGATTCATATTTTAAATCTAAATACATGAGAAACGTGAATGAGAGCCATAAATAAGGATCAGATAAAAGTGAACGAGTATGTGATACAAATCGTAGTTCCAGGCTTCCAGCTTAGTAGGCAGGGTCACTACTAGGCTACAGATGACTTCGTGAGTCATTTGAGTAATATACTAAATAAAAATAATTAATGAAATAAATAAATATCTTGTGATATCTTACACTTCACACTGGTGACACAGGCTTTTTGCCAAGCCACGATATATATAATAGACACTTAAATACATACACAGCCACGACCAAGGAACAAATATTTGTGATAAATTTATACACTAAATTACAAAATATATCAAATATCGTCATTGGATAAATTGTATTCATCACGTCCTGATTTCGGTTTCATTCTAAGAAAACAAAGAACGTATCTATTTCATCAACACAAATGGTCAGCTTCGCTTGCAGATTTAGGACGTCAGAATTAATATTGCTATCGGTCGGTTGTAACTGAATAGCGTATCCCGTGTGATATTGCGAAGGCATTGCCTGTGCCTATTCAAATGGCAAAATATCGGGTTTTCTATTCAAGTGCACCATTTTCGTTGTTAGTATTGACGCAGAATTGCCAGCACAGCTAACTAAACATTCACGACCTCTATTACGATGCACATAAAGCGCAAGAACGGCTGGTTAACTGTTTGGGTGATTGTAGACATAATTGGCTAACAAATACGAGTAAGGACCACGTTATTAGAGCGGCGCAGGTCGCAGATCTCGAAAATACCGTTTTGATATACTTGTTTAACTATTAAATTATAATTCATCTCAATGTTACAGTTCAAATGCCTCTACCAATGACTAAAACATGTTCATAGGTTCTAGAGATAAGTGTGTAAACGATAAAACCGTATATTAGTAAATAACATTTTACGTAAACTATTATAAATAGTGAACATAAACATTTATAAATAGTATTAGTAAATTGCTTACCCCCATATTTAATATTTTCTAATTCTTCGGTCAAAATCCTTAATTCTGGATTCGATAAATCTCCAAGCTAAAACAATAATTATTTCGATTAAATATAATAAATAATTTATATCGATCTTACAATCTAAAGATATAACGATAAAGGTATATATTTCCTTATAAAACTCATAAAATAAAGCGATTTGATTACATTAGTTAGGCATGTTACGTCAATTTTTGAAGAATTGAAGAACACTTGGGACGTCAAGTTGGGTAAGTGAAACGAAAGTGGAATATAAAGTTCATTTCAATTCAAACTGATATTTCAATCCCAATTTAACAATTTCTATCAGATAAAATGTTCATTCTGTCCTTTTCGTTCTCATAGCTTGCGACAGTGATAGAGATTTTAACTGACAGATCAGTTCTGACGGATTAGATTTTACCTAAGTTAAACTCCTAATTGCAGATGCCGACGCTTCCTGAATTGCCCAGTCTAATTTTGATAATTCAATTATCGAAATTTGCGTAGCTCTAAAATTGGACATGTAAACTTACATTCGTAAAATGGACATATAATTGTTTTAGGAATACGAATCTATAGGATTTCATACATTATGCTGCCTAGGCAGATTGTAATGATTTGATCTTAGTTTTCTGGTGCCCATCAATGCAAAAGAGACACACATAAAAACCACGAACGCAGTGTTAGGATCAAGCAATTAAGCGCCCCAATAGTGACTGGCACTATAGTTTTTTACCTTCACTCAGGCAGTTCTTAATTTAAACTAATAGCTTTGGTGGATAATCCAATGGTGCGCAGAAAATTCCAATTTCCTTAATTAATCCCCGCGTTTGGGTTGAACCTATGAATAGGTGCGGTCAGACACTTTGTCGATATTTTCAATTACAATAAAAGCACACTACTTTTTAAACATTTACAATGCAAGGTAATATAAAGCGATACAGTCATAATCATAGTAATTTGTTAAGTTCGTCCTAATTTTAAGTTTAATGTGTCTATTTTGTTAGATACTGTCAACTGTTAAACAGTTTTGCAAGGCCTGTGATAAATTGTAACAAATAACCTGTGCTTTTAACAAATTATATTAAAATGGAACCACGGGCAACATATAAAAAAATGTGCCTTAACTTTATGATTGAATGATTCGTTGTTCTTTGTTTATATTTCTACGCCAATTTAGTTAAGCAGGCAACTTTTATTTCAATGATTCATAATAATATGCTCTAACTTACAAGAATCAAATACCTAACTTACCTGTAAGAGAAGAGAAATCGAAACAATTCCTTGAGCTTTGTGCAAAGCTTCCGAGAAATTTGAATAAAGCTGTGAATTGAAACCAAATATTTGAATCTGAAACAAAGACAAACGTTTCAATTAATAATGTGTTCCTACAATATGTTCCAGTGTGTGTTTATTGTATCCTATTTCTAATTCAATAATACAGAAAATTTTCCAAATATTACAATTTATTTTGCTAATATTTTGTATTTGTGTTGATTTATCGACGCTCCCCAAAAATAATGAAAAGGATTTACACAAGAGCGAGCTCATGATTTTGGGATTTAAAGTGGCTGCGTAAGAATTTGTCACATAAATAAACACGAGTCACGCTTGAGTTGGCTCGCAGTCGTTCGTCGGGATTACGTTTGGGATTTCGGCGTCTCGAGCCGGCCGACGCGTGTGAAAACATCTGTTACGCCTTCTTTAGAGACCTCTCGAAAGAATCTCTGATAAAATTTATTGTCGGAGTAACGTGTTTATTCAGCAATGTAACTTGGCGAAGACTTACTTTCTTGCTAGCTAAGTAAATAAATGTTATATTTATAGACGGATTTGATTTACTAGACGAATCTAGTACTTTATTTAGCCAACATGAAACAATGTGAGTATGAGAGACATTGAAATAAGTATAGTTAAAAATCAACTTCTAGCTAGACGTCAACCTTATGCATCACTTATCCTGTTATATCTTAATTAATACATTTTGTATTATTTTATGTTGATGAATATGAAAGTAGGAAGCAGTCTTATTAAGCTATGATATTTGTTTAAATATTAATGCTATGTGACGTAACCTGACCTAGGGCTCTTTAGTGTAACCATCACCTATAAGAAATTCACCCATATTTGATTTAGACCCTGTAAATTTACAACTGATTTGCTTTCAGTGGTGGCACTCGAAATATCGTAGCGTAACTTGTAACTATCACTGATATATATATAATAACTTACCTCAGCAGGAAACGAATACCCGTTGATGGCGTGCTCTGAACCAAATTGATCATGAAGACCGTAATGTATATGGATTTCGTGAAACTGATACTTATAGGAGAGCGGGCCTCCGGTGATGTTGATGTGGTGTCGAGTCTCGTTCTCCACCGTGAATATCACGGAGTGACCCCGTGTTACTTATCAGTCCCATTTATCTGTGGGCAATAAACACCTTAATGCTATAAATTTGAGGTTAACATTGAATAATTTACGTGAAATAAATGTTGAATTCGTAATGACTGTGAAGTTTATTGGCTTGCTTTGAAACTTTGATTTCCTCGCTATGTTTTATTAATAATTAAGTTTCATTGACCATTTTTTCGAAGATTGATGATGGGGAGCAGCATCATCAATATCATCATTGTGAACAACTGCTGTGATCGCCAACCCGCTTGCCCAGCGTGGCAATTATGGGCATTTACGTGGACTAATATAGGGCTGATGATTAGGCTTAGGACTTTTCATAGCATATCGTGGTTCTAAAATCCTTGGAGCCGCTATGTGTAAAGTTTTCGACGTCAAAGTCAAAGTATATTGTAATATAAAATATAATGATTTATAACTACTGTCACATCGTTACTGAGTTAATTTAAATCGAACGTAATTAATTTTAATAATCGAACTTGAGTTCATAAAAAGTGCATACGAAATTTAGTTGCCTTACAAAAAAAACATAAATTTATTATCACTAACTGTTACCTGCAGATGTGTGATGTACGTGATAAAAAAAAAAAACAAGCTTACAATATAAATTTACTTGATGCCACTCAGCCGAATAGCTTAGGAGTAAACGTAAAGTCAAACTGGCACTATTTTTTTTCCAAGACATCCAATTGAAAAACTTTCTTGGCTTATGATCGAACTAGTATCTCATCAACTCTAAAGTAAGGAGAAGAAGGTGCATAGCTTTCTGTTAAAGATGGAATCTTCAAAAATTCTCGAAAAAAAAAACAATTTCTTCAAATCTTTTTTTTAAACGTTCGTAGCTCATGACTGATGCGGCTGAGCGGTTGCTGCATACTAGCGAGAGTGGCGGGGTGAAATGGCGTCATGCATAATACAGCCAGTGAGCAAAAAAATACTTCTATTTCAGTAGTTATTGCGGTCATCCGATCTTAGCCGGGGGTATCTTAGTCGTATAAGTCGACAAACGTCAGTTTTGTTTTTTGTTCGGAAGTTACATGTAATTTATACGAAAGATTCGAAACTTTCGAGAAAAACAACATGATACTTTCGCCATTTTCATTGCTATTTCCGATCTAAGACTTTTTCTAGTTTGTCTTGAACCTAAGTGTCTAGTTTTTTATATGGTTTCTGATATAACTAATTTCGTATGCACTTTTTATGAAATCAAGTTCGATTTTTAAAATTAATTACGTTCGATTAAAATTACCTCAGTAACGATGAGACAGTAGGTATAAATCATTATATTTAATATTACAATATACTTTGACTTTGACTTCGAAAATTTTACACATAGCGGCTCCAAGGATTTTAGAACCACGATATGCTATGAAAAGTCCTAAGCCTACTGATGATGATGAATCGTTTATTACGTTCCACAACATTGGTTTACACAAGTGATAGGTAAATTTAAGTTGTAGTGACTATGAAATAAACAAGAGTGACGGAAAGAGAAAGCTAGTTGGCATAATTATATTATCTGATCTTGGCTAAGGCCGGATAGACTAAAAATCTGTAAAATTTAGTTTCAGTTCATGGTCGTTTTTATAACATCAGCAGGCTTAGCACATAATCGGTGCGACAGTATGTCGCCGCGAGATACATCTCCCGTCCTTCACTAGCTATATTAACAAAAGAGGGACGGATAGACTATCTCGCGGCGAGATACTGTCGCGCCAATCATGTGCTAAGCATGCAGGCCTGCTACCGTAAACATCGATTTTTTCTCTTTTATTCTAATGACGCCTTCGTTGGAGTGACAGCAACAAATTCCCGAAATTTACGAACTGCGGTGTTCGCGGTAGTAGGCCAGGTGCCGAGGAATGTAAGTGTTTTATACCTGGGTACTTAGCCAAGTTGCCAATCGCTAGCGCTTAATCGTCAATCGTAAACGAAAGGCAGCTAACTGTCTTTGTCGCACTAATATGAAAGAGTGACAGAGAGGGAAAATATATACGCTACTAAGCGCTAGCGATTGGCAACTTGGCTAAGCATCCTGTATAAATAATAGTTTGTTTGGCGCTGGACTATACATTTCACGCGCCTCCACTTTCCACGCCTGAGACCATATATAACATGGACGTCTAACGCCAGCTCAAAAATGCCCCCAATAACAGTTGTTCAATTGTGTCAAGATGGGCAGGACATAGCACATTTCTTAACAGCGCGCATATTTCGGTGAAACATCTTTGACAAATATTTATAGAATACGGCCAATCAAAACTTTGATGGACCAATCACAACTAATTTTAAATGGCGGTTTAAGTTTTTATAGGTTGACATTGAAATTCATTACCGTGACACATAGAAGAGGGGGTGACACTTGTCAACTAAAATTCAGGACCAATTTTGAAAGGCAATTTAGTATGGCGTGCGGCTTCCATGTTTTATTTGTTCTAAGTTCCACGCACACAATTTGCAAATATTTTACTCACCCTATGCTTATCTATGTGTAAAAACCGCAGGTTGGGGTCAAACAGCAGCTTGTCCGGCTCCAGGTTGACCGGGGACTGGCGCCGGCCCTTGTTGCATAGCGACCACTCCGGGTTGATCAGACCCCAGAACGCTGGGCCTGGCGAGATGGGATTTGTTATGACAGTAGAAACACGGTTTGTAGTAGTAGTAGAAGAAAAATAAAAAGTGTATACAGTGTGATTCATGAGTCATGAGCAGGAGTGAACAGGCTACTACGGACGGTCATGCTGACCGACTTTCACTACGGCGACAACCAAGAAAACACCAAAAAAAATGATGAGTTAATTGATCTTTAATTGATAGTTAAGTATGAATTAACTCATAATTAAGAGATTTTTTATGCAATTTCTTGGTTGTCTCCGAAGTAAAAGTTGCTTAGCGTGACCGTCCCTGGTACAATGTTAACTCCTGCTCATGACTTAAGAATCACCCTGTATACATCGTGTTATCTTTTCCTGGGCTTTTAAGAAAATGGTCAATATTACGCATTACTAGCAATCGTTTTCAATTTGTTAACAGTTGACAAATATTTAAATTAACTGATTTTTTTCAATGTATGCGCAATAACAAATCACATTTATTTGAATATTAAATATTTGGCATGCCCACGAAAACAACTGTATTCAGGAAAAATACTTAAATAAACTTGAGCAGCAGGTATATTACTTGTCACTATTTCGCCTTTCACCTGTAGGCTTTAAAATATCATGGAGGTAGTGATATTCATTCACCGATCATTTAATGGAAAAAGGTCATCCGGTCGGTACCTACGCATCACCTTTTTTGATATATGGTACCCGGAAAACCGTAGGGTCCGGACCAGCTAGAAATATAGTTATCAACTTAACATGTTTCCCAAAGTTACTTATATTTTCATTATTTATTATGTATACGATATACGTGTAACATGTTGTGGCAAAGTCAACTTATTTCAAATTATAGGTACTACGCTATTTTTACTAATACTGTAATTCAAGTTATGAATTGTAATTTATAGAACTAAACTATTTTTGCAATATTTCAACTGTATCTCTCTGAAATGCATTGATAATGATGATCATACGTGTGCATTGAGGTAAAATAATAGAGTTGATATCGACATGACAATAGTATGAAGTAATTTGATATCACATTTTCCGACCAATTCACGTTAATTCGGTGAGTCACATTCTTCTTTTGTACGATATGAATGTACGGCGTACGGCTACAAATGTTTGGAGGTTCTGGTAATATTTTGTTTCAAATATAGGAACAACTGGGAATCAAAATCTAACAACTACTACTACTACTAGGTACATTGAGACACTTAATTGAAGAAGTTCCTGCAATTAGGTTCTTATAACCTTAAATAGTTACATTATAACATACGGAACATGGTGCTCAGTACTAAGTTTTTTATTTTTTCTTTTAATGGCCATATTTTCTATTCGCGCTATTTTATCAATTTCCTGGTACATTGGAAATACTAACATAATATTTTACACAAGTGCAATAAAACAAAATGCATTCTTATACTGCTCTCTACATTCGGTTTCCCAAGGTATTCCAATAGAGAAACTACGAAAGTAGCCAAAGTGCTTTAGAACGCGTTCACGCTTTTATTATTTATGACCTTGAAAATTGCATGAAAGCCGGCGCAGCGGTTGCGGTCACGCCCACTTTATGGCCACGCGTTAGCAAACTTTCCTTTAAATGCTTTTTACGTTTAGAACTATATTTACACATGATTTACTACTTAACGTTATGCTTTTTGCTCTATATTATATAGGTGTCCATTTGCTCAAGCTTGTATACTTTGCACTCGTGGCAGAAATATCGCAGAACGGAAAATCAATACTTACATGTAAAAACTGCAAAGAAAACGTTATATTATATACGTTGAAGGTAAACGTAAATATTAGATAAACTCCGTTCAAGCGCTTAAATACTCGATTTCAAACACATCTCAGTGTCGTGAAAATGCAAATTAAGTAAAAAAAACTTTTTTATAAAAACTAGTATCATAATTATTTAAATAGTGAATGCTTGAATAGTGTTTGAAAAAATGTATTAAAATAGTTGGAAAGACTATGTAACGTGCTATTTGCATTTTTAGAAATCACATCTATTTTATGAAATGTTTATAGCACTAAATACTTTATCTTTTACCAGCTGAAGACATTACATAAAACAAGTAAAGGAACCACACACAGACACCAATCTCAAGTTGTTAATGTGATTAGGAGGGAGCTCGAACAGTGACGAACACTGCGGTGGTTCGCTACTCGTGAGTTTACCCCACTTCGCTGCCGCCACTACAGCAAATTGATGGACTAACTGTTGAACTGGTATGAACATCCGAGCTATTTCAAATAGTTAAAAAGTACACCGAACATGAAAAACAACAACTACTCGTATCTATTTTATAAGTAAATGACTAAGATGTGCAATTGTGCAGGTACCTAAACTTAATACATGCATATGCATACAAAGTGGCCAAAGTTAAAAGGATTCCCTTTGCCAGTGAGGTTTTGGAACGCGGAGCCTACTGAGGTTTTTTTGGAAACAAGTTAGTCACTAAAGTAGTAGCAGTAGGTAAGACTAAAAATATGTGTAATTCAAGGATCGGACAAACGCCCGTCATTTTGAAAACATAACCCTGTTCCTTACAATAGAGACTTCCTTATCCGTAAGATGTTAACTTATCTTATAAAGATATTTTTTAATAATACTATCACAAACTATGTACTTAGGAGATCACACACCATGATTGTGAATTTGTGACCCATATTACGATTTAGAATTTTTGATATTAAAATTTGATGTATTGAGTGTATATTATCTTCTTCGGTTACCGCGATAATTATTCATGAAATACAACTATTTAAACGGATTACTTATGTATCGCGTACATTAATCAATTTTACTTAAATCGTTTATTGGTCGAGACTTGTATTAGTAAGAAAGAGTTTGGATCTCCTAAATATATACTTTGAGTTAGTGTTATTGAAAAAAACGTCTTATTAAATAAAACATGTTAACATCTAAGATAAGGAAGTCTCTACTGTACGGAACAGGGTTATGTTTTCAAGATGACGGGCGTTTGTCCGATCCTTAGTAATAATAAGACTTAACACTATTTTAAATGAATTCAAAATTTTATCGCCTCTTCTGGAACTTTAAAATAACTGATGAACAAAAACAAACAGAAACTTACTGTTAGCTAAAAAATATTTATATATCTAATTAAATACGCGGTCTTTGTTTATATTGCATAAAAGCTGCAAAATTGAACGAACATAATATTTAAAAATGGGATCCTCTAAGAATCAATATGAAAACATTTCGACATGGTTACGAAATAATGGGACTGATTAACATCACATATGTATAACGTAGTCGGATCAATATGCAAGTCTCTTTCCCAAAGAGAATAATAATCAGGAAAAGTGTGAAATATAAGGACGCGTATGATGCGATAAAACACCTCACAATTTGCCGGTAACGCGATATGAATGCAAGATAAATCACCCGTATAAATTTCACGTCACGTAAACTGCTAAAAATGTTATCGGTGCGAGGAATTGATACGGCTCGCAAACGAAATGTTGTGCGCCGCTTGTGGTAGGTCAACAGATTGAGATTTTCACGAACCACATACACGTAGTTAGAACGGGTTGCCTTTGAGCGATTTATCGCATTTAATCATATTCAGAGACTAATAAAAAAGGAGATGCGTTGGTATTTAGATTGGGCCGCGCTGTGGATTCATAAAATTAAAACCTTTTGTTCCGGTTAAACCATTCGTTACTAATTTAATTACTGTACTGTTGTACTGTGTATTGAGTATGTGTACAAGTGTACATACAATTACAAAGATGTTGTCTATAGTTCATTTCAGATTTGAATACAGGTTCTTAAAGGTGCATTTAGACCAAACGAGCATTCGCTCATTCTATCCCCCACTCTACGAAATCAACGAATTTCGACGAATCACGTTTTGTGTAACGAATGAATTTCGAAGAGTGGGGGATAGAATGAGCGAATGCTCGTTTGGTCTAAATGCACCTTGACAATGTGCTCAGAAATTCGGTTGTTAAATTCTAAGCTTATTTACGATATTTACTTACAGATATCAATACAAAAAGAATAATTCAAACCTGAAAACGCCTACATTACAGATATCAACAGGTAGCTCACAGACCGAATCATTTAAGATTCGTATTAAGTAGCACTCACAATCAACAGGCACACTTTGATACGTAGCAATACGTAGTAAAACAAAAGAAAAATAAACAAATGATCAATGTAAATACAGGTAAAACAATGCAATCTCACCTGAGATGCCATCGTAGGTCCACCATTCCTCCCAGCTGACGCCACTCACGGCTGCAATCAAACCGACTCTAATTAAGTCTGCACAATTCTCATTATGAACACTCTCGAGTAGCCGGCTCGAGAATGAAGCGGCGGGCGGGCACGTGCTCCCTGCTTATAAATTCTTCATACTTCATTTGGGACTCTTGGAAGCAAAATGTCACAAGAAACAATGGTAACTCTATACCTGAGCAACATTCTTCCAAGTATGATTCAAGAGGTTATACCCGTACATTCCGTACAATGCAATGGTATGAATAGAAAATGTCGTATATACATCTGCTTTTCAATTGTCGCAACAACATTTTGTGTATGAGAATACGAGACGTTCGTAGCAATGCCGTAGCACAGCTGTGTATGTAGCCACAGTGTAGACGTGAAGTTGTAAGTATTATAGTTTTAGTATGGTTGCCGTTGAAGACTCAAATATAGGAGATGAACAGTGTATATAAACTATACCGTGTAATGAAACAAAATAGATAAAGTTAAATACCAGCATATATTTAATTCTGGAAAATATTTATAACGTATATTTAGGTATGATTGGTTTAATCATAGCATAATATATCTGATCGTGTCCAAGGCGAATCAATAAAACTGTTGATTTGGAAGATTATATTTGTTATAATTGTTACTTTCTCACACTAATTGTTATTTTGACTATGTCTTTGGATATAATCGTAAACTCCACGATTGGTAACTATTACCAGTGGTCGGATATCCCGGTGCAACAAGGGGTGAATGACCTCAAACATTATACTAATATGGATATACCACGGGATTCCACAAAATTACATCCAGTAAAGTTAATAATATTTTATAACGCAAAATAAGTGCATGTACATACAAGCGTTTATTATTATGCGATTTCGACAATTATTTTAAAAGATACATAGGTTATAAATTTTGTTTAATATTGACCTTAGTACCAAATAGCCTTTCGGTATGAATATTCTTAAATAAAAGAGTTTAGCTTTAAAAATAGAAGCTTTTTACTAAGGCACAATAGGTTCCACTTCTAGAAATTGCGAACGTAAAAAAAAACCGGCCAAGTGCGAGTCGGACTCGCGCGCAAAGGGTTCCGTACCATTATCAATTTATTATTTAAAAAATACAGTTAATGCAACCTACCTCAAAAACTATAGGAGATAATTTTATCAAACCAAAAATCGTTGATAGAGTTTATTAATGTGCATAACATATATTTTTTTCAGAATTTTATATCGCGTAGTTTAAAAAATAGAGGGGGGGGGACACATTTTTCAGACTTTTAGACCTGATATCTCGAAAACGATTTGCTTAAATAAAAATGTGATGTATAAACCTTCATATCATTTTCAAAGACCTTTCTATTAATACCCCACACGCTTATGCACAACTAAAAAAAAAATTCTATCCCTCAGTTACATGTATGGAGGGCCCCCACCCCAATGGTTTTTTTTACAATTTAGTATCACATTCCTGTAGCGGTTCATACAACACATATCCTTACCAAATTTCGTTACTGTAGCATTTATAGTTTCCGAGTAAATTGGCTGTGACAGACGGACAGACGGACAGACGGACAGACGGACATGACGAATCTATAAGGGTTCCGTTTTTGCCATTTTGGCTACGGAACCCTAAAAACAGAAATATCATATAATACACGATTATTTTAATCCGTGATCAGGATTAAAACAATATCCATACCCAGCCTAAATTAAACATTTTAGGTGAGGTCTCCCGCAGATACCTCAAAATTTTATTAATTTAAAGTTAAAGAAAAATTGTATCCAATAACCACTGAACGGTACATAGTCTTCCTGAGGTCATCAATTACTAAGTTAGAAAAAATATACCTGGTTACGGATTAAACATCCTCGTGTATGTAACATAAAATCAAACATTTTTAAGCATGAAGACTTGACACACCTATGCAGACACATTAGAGTACATATAAATGTATTTTATGAAATAATTATGGGTTACTAGGTTCTATAAAGTTAAAATAGCATATAATTATTTTCTCTAGATTCTCTATTTTCAATCGATTCCTTTTCACATCTAAAATCCATTTGTACGCCGAAAAAGTCCTTTCCACTTCTACGGATGTCAGTGGAGCAAATTTGTAAAGAGACACTTCATCAGATGCGGTATTATTTGAAATTTGGTCTGCGTATTCTCTAATGTCATCCAAATCTGGATTTCGTGCCATTACTGCTTCTAATTTAATCTGTGTAGCCAAACTTGAACTCCAGTTTACAATTGTTCTAACTTCATCGAAAATTTCTAAGGCTTCAACAATTGTAATGTTGCGTCCCTCCAGTCTGGTTAAAGCAATTTCAATTATTTTAAAGTTTTCATTTATAAAACAAAGATCTCGTTGAATGTTTGGCATCTGTAAAATACATTTAGCTTTTTTAATTGAAACTGCTTCCGAGGATTTCAAACTACGCACGACGTCATTAATCTCTTTAAAATATTTCACATAATACGAAACGGCTGAAAGCCAAGTGCCCCATCTTGTGATCACCGGCTGAGGGGGGTAAAGGCAGGTTTGGGTATTTTTCTGTGAGTATTTTTACCCTACTTGGAGACTTCAAGAATATTTTTTTTATGTTACTGATCAACATGTCGACATCTGGATATTGTGATCGAATATTTTCTGCAACCCGGTGAAGAGCGTGGGCCAAGCAGGTAACATGCTTCATTTTTGGATAAGTTTTTTTCAAAATTCGCCCCGCCTTTAACATGTATGCAACACTGTCCGAACACATTATAAGAACATTTTCAACTTTCGTTGCGTATGATTGGCCCCACAAGTTTTTTAAGCAATGTACCACAAACTCTGCAATACTTTCCCCATTTACTACCTGTAGCATTTTACATGCAATCAAGTATGTCTTTTTCGAAACACTCGTGTTAAGAGGCTTTACTAAAAAATGTACTACATATCTTCCAAGAAAATCCGTGGTCTCATCAAGGGATATCCATACTTTTTCGTCAGCTATCTCGCCATGTATAACAGTTATTTTATCTTGGTAAAACTTTTCCAGGTAGTGTTTTCTGAGTGTTGATTCACTAGGTAAATAAAGAGTACGCACATTAGCACAATTGCAGCATAAGTACTTTTGAAAAAAACTTTTGAATGCTGGATTCTCTATTTGAAGCCATGGAATGTTACACAGAATGAGGAATTCGATCAAATCATAGTAAAAATCACGGCGTTCATTCCGTGATCCTTTATGCACAACTCCTTTAATGTGTTTTTTTACTGTACTTTTCCTACATCCTATGTTAATTTTACATTTGGTACAGTGTATACAGCCGCCAGTCGAGTCATAAACCAAGTCAGGATAGGGTTCAATCCAATTTGCGACTGTAGCATCCTTAGCTTTGAAGCGAGGTCGAGGCATGTTGCAAGTCACAAGAGCAGTCTAGTCACTTGCAAAATCGCGAGTCCAGTTAGTGTTAGTCGTGATACAAATAGCCGACAACCGAGTCCACAAAACAATATAAATTATTCTAATTAGCTAACAACTAAAGATCACTACGTCGGAATCGTACGTAACGTTCAGTTCAGTCATTATGACAATTCACTAGTACTTATTTGTTTTCTTGCTTTGCATCATTGGCCAGTAACATTAGGATAAAGAATGATATACAACCTATTTTAGTATTGATTAACCCCTTAATTTAGTTATATGTGTTTAAAAACATGGACATCTACCAAAAACAAAGTAGAGGCTTATAATATAATAAATTAAGGTGAAGAATATTCAATACTTTTGTAAAGGGGCGTTTTCACAAACCGTTGTTCAAAGCACTTTTTTTTAATTCGGACAAGTTTGGGCTTGTTCGACTTAGGATCACGAGCTGTTTCAATCCTACTAGGAGAAAAAAAAGTGTCCAAAAATGTTTTTTTTTCCATTACACTATCGTTTTTATAGACTTTGTATAGCGATAGTGTAATGGAAGAAATTAAAAATGTACGAAAATTGTGGGACAGTTTTTTTCACTTATCAGAATTAAAAGAGCTCGTGATCCTAAGTCGAACAAGCCCAAACTTGTCCGGATTAAGAAAAAAGTGTTTTGAACAACGGTTTGTGAAAACGCCCAAAGATTTCGTTTATGTTCGCAATTTGAGCTGCCTTTTTAAGTATACCTATCAGATCTATATTTTTTTTTCAAACTAAACCCGGGAATTTAGGTCATATCCATATTAACTTTTCTACTTGGTATCCCCTGGTGTTGCACCGGGATATCCGACCACTGACTATTACCTATGTCAATTTCAAACATTGATTTATTCACAGCCATTTCATTACAATACATTGGACTCAAAAGTTGCGTTACATTGACAAAGTAATTAGTAATACTAATTTTTAGAATTATAACTGGCGATCGATAAGATGCTCGATATGTTTCAATCCACTTAAAAATAAAAATGAAATTGAAAAAAAAAAAACTTTTTTCCTGATATGACGTATGATAACAAAAATGTGTGTAATTAAAAAAGATTCATGTAATTAAAACCCCCTGCACTTTTAAAAGTCTTTCGTGCCTTAAATTTGAAACAATACTGCCTCTAGTATTTATGAAAATACAAACTAGTCGCCTGTAATCCATACCGGCCCTAGCAATATCCCTTCCCATGTAGCATGTGGGACGAACTATTGACCAAACAGACCACAGGTGTAAATGCATTGCACTAAATTGAATATATAAATAACATTAAGTTACTGTGTACAATTATGCACAGCAAAGTAATTATGAATAAATGAAAAGTTTACAAGTGCTTTACGGTGAAGGAAACATCGTGGGTTTCCTCACGATGTTTCCTTCACCGTGTTTACACCTGTGAAGAAATTCAAGGGTGTATGTGAAGTCCCCAATAAGTACCTACTGGGCCAGCGTTGGGACCACGTAAAATAGGCACGATTGATGTCGCGTTGCGGAAAAAATGGCCAGAATACAACAACAACAACAACAATAAATGACAAGTTAATATAATAGAACAAGCAAACTGAAGGAGCAAAGAGCAGAAAATAAGAATAATAATAATAGTATATTTCCAATAAATATAATATACCATACCTACACTCGCATTAGGCACGGTGTATCGTGAAAAACCATACAATACATTAAGATACATAAAAATGCTGGTTTGTTGATCAAATCATAGTTTCCTTTTCATGCAAATACTTATGTAGTTACCGACTCCGAGTAAATAAAAACCAAATTTTCAGAGTTACTAACGGTGTCTGCTTACGGGAGATGGATTTGAAGAAGATTAAAATTTCTAATTTCAGCTTCCTGGAGTTCTCTTAATTAAGATTACGAGATTATGATACTCATAATATTTAAAAGCAATTAATTCAGAAATACTCTATTCCATTTTGCTGTAGGTACCTCCTGACTGGTATAAAATAGCTACATCAAATACCTATTCATTAAATATAGGTAAGTATTTCAAAATATTGAAAATGGCCTTTCAATATAGGTATGTAAGGTAAGGTGGGGTAAGATGAAACGGTTTTCAGAATGACGAAAGACAAATGGTCCTCCTTCTGGCACAGCGTCTACTGGTTGCATTTTGTCTAACCCCATTAAAAACCGTTTAATCTTACCCTGAAGACCGAAAAGCTGGCCACTTCCTCGCACAACGCGTCAGCATTGCGATACAGCGAGGAAATGCCGCCAGCATTCTCCTTACAATGCCATAAGGGCCAATCTTAGATATAGGTTAGGTTGGTTAATTTATGTAGATAAATTGTACAGTCTTGGAAATAAAAACATATTTCTTAAAAACACACACATAAAAATATACGTATTTAACTGATGCATACTCGTAGAAAGAAGTTTTCCGTTTACCAAAAGGTAAAAATTACTCTGAATGACATAATACTCGTACATAATACCTATTTCCATATTAAATGACACAAAAAGTAAATAATAGTTAAATGAGTATTTACGTAGGTATTCATTTGGGCTGCGATGTATGTGAACTACATGTATGCATTAGCGGTTCCTTGCGGTCACCACGCACTGAGCTGCCGGCTCCCTCTGGATGGTATCATTAAACAACCTGGCCCTTAGATCAGCTGGTGTTCCTTCTGCGCTTGTAACCAGTGCATGTTGATGCTAAGCAGCATTTTTCTAAATATTACTAGGTACAAATTTGAATAGGAAAACTACACCATTTGTAATTTTTAGCAATATTTCAGAAACCAGTACAAAAACGCGATCTACATAGTTACTCGAGATAGTATCCGATTCGCGCATAACTTACAAAAAACACAAATACTACTATGAAAATACAAGCAAAAGCCTGCATCCGGAACATACACCGATCTCAAAACTTACTCGATACACGCTTGATTTATGATTTTAATTTAAATTTTTGCATTCGCCAGGCAAAGTTGGCCACGGACGCGCCGCCTGCATCGCAAATATATGTCGCTCCAGGATCGTTTCGCGTTCGAATTCGATACAGCTTGAACGAGCTGTCGACTTTTAATCTTTTAATGCTACTCAACAAACTCGGGCTTTCGGGGATACGTTTTCATTTATTTGCTATCACCGTCTGCGTATTATAGGTTCTATTTGATACGTTAGTATTTGCGTTCGAGCTGCTTGATTAATTCGACATATTCGGCAATGACACTCATATCAAACTCAAGCTGTGCTGTCCTCGCCTTTTACCTACGCGTACGCATGAGAAGGTAATTTTCCATAATCCACTACGCTACCAGCTCGTACTCGCATATTGACGCAAGCGAGCCGGATAGAAAGTAATGCGTGAAAGCGCGTTAATAACGCCGCAGCAGCTCATAGTACGGGTACAGGCCGATTGAATCGCAGTAATGTGTTCACTATGATGACGCTACTGCCCATCATCAATCTTCAATAAATTGATAGTCACAGGTTAAATCAATCCCTAAGTCAAATCTTACGTCACCCGCGGGAAGAGTTGGAGTGATGACAAATATATTCTTGTTGCCGTCTTCACCCGGCCCAGTATTTACTTGTGAATTGTTCCAGTTTTTTAACATGCATATTAGTGTAACATAATAATTCCAAGAAAGTGTACACGATGCTTAGTTAGTTATTTATTCGTGTTTACAACCATGTTGCAGGAATAAACACATGATGTAGAAATATAATGTTATGTTTCGAGAACATCTCTCCAATTAGTGTTTCGATATTAACAACAGCTAATACATTCTATACAAGTAGATAATTGTTAGTATGATAGAGATTACTGAATTTTGGATAAGTATCTTTATTTTACACGTAATAAATAAAACTAAAACCATCTTTGGAAAAATAAAATGGTAATAAAAAGTGTGATGGATAAATGTAATAGATAAATAAATTTAAACTAAACCTATGTACATATAATGTTCCGGTTACACCAAAGTAGCGAATACATTTGAATCGTTGTGTATATTAACCAATAAAGGAGTTGCCGCCCATGTGCCACTGTGCAAACCGGATCGATTTCCAATCCGGCTGAATTACACCCAAACCGGTCCGAATCCGGCTGTATCCGGTTTTTTTTAATACTAATTAAAATTCAATGAAATCAACTTATTTTTATTAAGTAACCACTGGGGACTGTAAACCGGATCGATTTATTTAACTGGATAGTAATTATTACCATTAATCACAAAAAATATTTGCGTATAATACGAAAACAGAAAGGAGTTTAGTCTAATTGGTTAAACGTCTTCAGCAGCGGGTAACCGACGACGTGTCAGAGAAACCACCCTCAAACATTCGCGAACGAAACATTCGAACGTCGTCGGCGACGGACACGCGTCGGTAGCCGGTCGCCGGCCAGAAAAACCAGGACCTAACTGTGCCTTTAACTTAACCCTTGCCCTTGCGTATTTTTATGACATCATCATCATCATCATTATCATCATCATCATCAGCCTATGATAGTCCACTGCAGGACTTAGACCTCTCCTATTAACTATGCGTATACACGCATTAGGAGGTAAATGCCCATAATCGCCACGCTGGGCAAGCGGATTGGCGATCGCAGTAATGTGTCGACTATGATGACGCTGCTGCCCATCATCAATCTTTTATCAAATAGTGGTCAACTCCTCCTGCGGGTGTCGTAAGAGTCGATTAAGGGATTGAAGTGTCACTGACCACTATTTGATAAAAGATTTTATGACATATCACTAAGCTAATAATACCTACAATGCAGTAATAAAATTAAACTACTATATATGATTATTAAGACTGTCATGTAACTGTACTGATTGGTTGAAATATTTCGACCCTTTAAAATACTCGTCAGGAGTACGAGCTGTGGAAGAAGCCTGCTAAAAAGGGTACTGGCAGGGGCGAAGCGGTATCGAACGATCTACCGTCACTTTTGTCATAAAGCGGGTTGCACGAAACGCTAACAATATTACTTGCTATTCTTGCCAATGAGGGACACCTACGAAAAAATAGGTTTAAGAAAAATGATTCAACTTATGGATTTAAGGTAGTTTCCCTCCGGGGCCCGATTTATCTTTCCATTCTGTATAATAGTACATTGTGCATCAAGGGAGGTCGGCTGCCCTATGCAGAAATCAAGTATCTGTGTTTTGGCAAATTTTACAGTAGAGCGAAAAAACGTTTTTTTTAGACTTTTCTTGATTACATGTTTACTAGTTAAATGATAGCATTAAAAATTGCTGTGTTTTATTATGCAAGATATCATGTATAGTAAACTATAAAAAAAAATTCAAAATTATGAGGCCAATCATTTTAAAATGCAAAAACAGTTTTCTGCATAGAATGCGATAAGATAATTTTAAAGCTTTTCTACAAAAAAACAAGTATCTGTATATAATTTCGTGTTTTAGTAAGCTTCTTCTTTATAAGTTTATAACACAAGCATATTTTATACTACATTTTAGATGCCAATAATTTAGTGTACGTCATACTTGTGTAAAATATATTAATGTAGTATATATTTCAAGTATTTCACGGAAAAGAAACCCCTATTCTGTTTGAATGCAAGTTGTTTTAAAATTCATAAATGTAGCACAAGTTTTTTTTTCTGGAACGAAGTATTTCTCATACAGAAATGCTTAAAAAATTACATCAATTACTTAAATTGTAGGAAACTACAAATACCTCAAATACCGAACCGAAAAAGAACTTCAAAACCGACAGTCTGTGGAAAATGTCTAGACGCACGCGTGGAAGACATAAAAACAATGGAATGTTATAGTTTTGTTCAATAAACCAACATACAATATAGTTGTATGTATATTTTATTATTTACACCTGGTACGGAACGTAAAGATAAAAATACCTATATAAGTCAACCTTATTCAAACATCTGTATTAACTAGTTCACTGTCCTCTATTAAATCTAGTGATTGTGAATTTTATTGCAATTGGGTTAAAAATAATTGCTAATTACTTGGCATTAAGGGCACTAACTTTTCCAAAATCTTTTTTTTTTGCTGACCTCTGCCTCCTAAGACATTGTTTTTTTTTTTGGTAATTCGTGCATTATTTTTTCTGTAAGAAGTCCACTACTTTTTATTCCTTATTCAAATTATTTTTATATAAAATACAGTCTCATATCCGTTTTTGAAGCAAACTTCGACCACATTTTTCAAAAACGAATTCCTTAAGTTGTCTTTTTTATAATTTTTCATCACATTCAGCTAGACTAGTGGTAGAAACTACCACGATTCTCGAATTTTACTCATGTTATTATTTTCTAAACTTAATGTAAAAATCTGTTTTGCCCTATGGCGAGCATTTGAATGAAACCATTCCAGTGTTCTTTGCGTCTTTTCACTTTAAATAACTTATACAGCCAGGAAAACACTTCAGTTATCAGATAATAAGCACTTAAATAACACTTCACGTATGTACACGAACTATGACTGACAAACGTATGAAAAAACAGCCAGATTCATTACTTGAATTAAAAAGGTACCGCAGGACAATTTCTACCCGAAACTCAAATAAATATAAATATAAGGTTTTGGTATCCTAATAAAATGAAAATTTCTACGCTAAAGTCAAGTAACTCCGCGATCTATATCAATATTTCTATGCTAAAGCCAAGTAACTCCGCGATCTATATCAATATTTCTACGCTGAAGTCAAGTAACTCAGTAATCTATATGAATTTCAAGTATCTTTTGCAAGATACTTGTATTCAACGTAGAATTAGGGTATATACTTGTTTTTAGCGTAGAATACCCCGTTAAAAAAAGATACTTGGATTTTTTAAAGTTCTGTATTTAGAAAAATATTCATTATTAAAAAAAAATTTAAATACTAAAAAATGCATTTTAAAACAGTGAATCGAATGGTGTAAAAAAACTTTTTTTGATAAATTTCAAGATACTTGATTTCTGCGTAGGGCAGCCGAGGTAAGTACGGAATTACTAACGAGAGTGTTAGAAGCCCGGCGCCGTTAGACGGAGGGCTTTTATGACTCGAGTTAGTATTCCGCTTACCGACCGTGATGCATACAATGTTTTTCATCACACTTGCCAACCAAAAAATAAGTTTTAAGACATAATATTATTAAATGGCGTACTGACATTTCTATTACTCCCTAGGGAATTTCACTTTTCAATTATTCCCGATACGCGCGCAAGCAATGGCGCGCTTAGACAGCAAGTGTGATGAAAAACAACCATTCATTTAACATTTATCATTTTGGGGGTCGGTAAGTATATGCACTTATACTATAACCGTACGGTGGAAATGTTTATGCATCGTTGCATTCCGCGAACGCGATTGGTACGTGAAAGAGCGAAGTACTCGCCAGGGAGATGCCAGTCAGCGTCTGTCTTAACTCTGCAGCGTCTGGAGGCAGCGTTCCGTAAGTAGACCGTCTCGCGGGAAAATTGTTACTCTATTGATTTAAAACTTATCCGAATGTATTAAGGAATATGTTTTCGCCGTATGGAATACTAAACGTTTTGATATATGGTTATTTTATTTTACAGTGAAGGTATATAAGTACTCACTATCAAATCAAAAAGAGCTAACTTAACGACAACGAAATAATTTCAGTATTATAACCAGGGCCCGTAATTTTCATGCCGATGACATCAATTTGACGTCACGCTCCATTTAGGGTGATCCCAAATAGTTTTATTGATAATTTTTAATCATTAGCCATCAATCATTTTAATCATGTACAAATAGCTTCAAAATTAATATATTTACACGTGAAATAAATAATACCTACTTGATACGTGAAACGTAAGTAAAACTATTTGATTTGTTTTTATACATACATTTTATTTAATGATATCTTTAACACATTTCAATAATTACGTAGAAAACAGAATTCCTCTTTAACGTTAAGCACGTATCAAGTAGGTATTATTTATTTCTCGTGGAAATAGACTACTTTTGAAGTTATTTGTACATGATTAAAATGATTGACGACTAATGATTAATATTTAACAATAAAACTATTTTGGATCACCCTAAATGGAACGTGACGTCAAATTGATGTCATCGGCATGAAAATTGCGGGCTCTGATTATACAAGTTTTATAGCGGTTGCTAATTCGGAAGTTTCAAGGCTGAGTACTGAGTATATTGTATTTTACAATGCTGACATGCATTCATAAGTCCCTAACTCAAATAAATATTATTTTGTCTGTTTGTAATTTACTCTTTAGCACAGATTAAAAATAAATCAGTGCCGCATAAAAAAATATTTAAACGTTCTGAGAAATAAGTAAACAGCCATAAAGCGTTTAGGTAAACAAGTAAACATTTTACAGAAAATGTAATAACGAGAACTATATCATTTAAATGTTATTACGGAGCATTGTAAATATTTATTTTCATCACACTTGCTGTCTAAGCGCGCCATTGCTTGCGCGCGTAGCGGGAGTAATAGAAAAGTGAAATTCCCTAGGGAGTAATAGAAATCTCAGTACGTCATTTAATAATATTTTGTCTTAAAACTTATTTTTTTGTCGGCAAGTGTGATGAAAAACATTGTATACATCACGGTCGGTAAGCGGAATACTAACTCGAGCCATAAAAGCCCTCCGCCTAACGGCGTCGGGCTTCTAACACTCTCGTTAGTAATTCCGTACTTACCTCCCTTGATGCACAATGTACTATTATGCAAAGGTTATAAAAATGCAGCCAATAAGCATGCCAGGCTTTGCATGGATTACACAATTGATGAATATACCTATTATATGGATTTAAATATAATGAAACTGTGGATTAATAAAAAGATCATAATAGGTATGCTCTCATAAAATCTACTGAAATTACATCCTAAATATATATATATATATATCATCATCATCATCATCTTCTCAGCGCTGCTTTTGCTCAGAGTGGACACGTGTGTGCGATTGTATCTCGGATTTTTGTTTCTATATTGTTCAAATAATTTTTTGACTCGAAGTGTAATTGTGCTCAAATATCGGTGCCTCCTTGTTCATCTTGTGCTGTTGTCCATTGGATCCGTCGGACATATTGCTTTGTGTCGGACTTCTCCCTCATACACCTTTACTCCGACCGCGGGGATCGAACCCGAGAGCGCTGCGTAGAAGCCGCGTGTCCTACCGCTGCGCTATAATACACTTTCAACGTAAGCTTGAATTTGCGAGACAGTAGGAGCGCGCACTGTCGACGACTGCATAATTTGAGCTCTATTTGCATCACTGTAAGTTTCATATCTCTATAATGGACATGTTGTGCACAGTGTGCAACGAAGTGGTGGACCTTTCGTCATTACTAAAATGTACAGGATGTGGAGCACCCTATCACTTCCGTTGCCTGAATATAACCGAAGATCAACTCAAAGAAAATCTGCATGTTTTGGAAAAGTCTTGGTTGTGCTCCTTCTGCACGTCTGTTAACTCCCGCCGAAGGAGGAATGATTTCACCCCGGTTGTTCAGGCGACATCATTTATACAACTGGATGACTCGGTTATGTCGTGTGACGGATTGAATGACTCTAGACTGCCTGGGGGTGACAGGGCGGAGGGTTCGGGTATGATTGGAACCGGAGATAGCATCCTGACCACACCTCCAAACTTTTATCCGGAATCCGGTAATAGTGTTAGTCAGCCAATCGCCCAGCAGAATGCGGTATTGGATAACATTTTAGCAAAAATTACCGCATTGCAGGTACAGTTTTCGGCTATTCAAGTCATTCAATCTGATATGACCCAAATTAAAACTGATTTGACGGAGCTGAGAAATAGTATTCATGCGAAGGTCGAGGAAATGGCTGTCAGGGTCGACTCTATTGAGTCCAGAGTAGATGCCCTGGACTCGTGTAGGGCTGAATTGACTGAGGTCAAAAACATGGTCAACCATATAATGGCAGATCAAAGAAACAACGACCAGTGGGTGCGGAGATCCAACATTCAAATAAACGGGATTCCAGAGACCAAAGGCGAAAATATGCTAGTGATTTTGAAGTCTTTAGCCGAACGCGCCGGTTACCCCCTCAACACCAGCTCCGACATAGATTTTAGTAGTAGTAGTAGTAGTAGTAAATCACTTTATTGTACACAGAATATGTTACAACACAGTTATAAAGAAATGTAAGTACAAAGGCGAACTTATCCCTATAAGGGATCTCTTCCAGCTAACCTTTGAGAAATTGAGTGGAGATTCGAAAGTTTAGATAGACAAACTCACATGATGCACAATAAATAAATAAAATACATTATCTCTAAATGAATAGAATACACGTATAACTTTTATCATAAAATACATAGACTATATATCAGTATACATAAATATTATACAAATGAAATATATAAAAAAATAATAGAACTGCTAAAATGTCAGTAATTAACCTAATCACCGTTGGTGGACAACCACATCTTTTTAATATTAGCCCTGAATGATGCCACAGACTGGCACTGCCGCAGGGATAGAGGCAAAGCGTTCCACAATTTCACAGCGTGTACAGTGAAAGACTTAGCATACGTTTGCGTCTTGTTAGGGGGTATAGCAAGGATGAGATTATGACTTGAACGTAAGCGATGATCACTACCTGTAGCTAGATAGCTAAATCTCTCTGTTAGATAAGGTGGAGAAGTAGGGTTAAAGAGTATGTTGAAAAGCAACGACAGGACATGCACATCTCTGCGCTGGCGGATCGGAAGCCAGCCGAGTTGGGACCGAAAGCTAGAAATGTGATCGTATTTCCGGAGACCAAATATGTACCTAATACACACATTCTGCAAGCGTTCCAGCTTACATAGCAGCTCTTCATTAGGATCCAGAAACGCAATGTCACCGTAGTCCAGGAGAGGGAGCAAAAGAGACTGGGCCAGAGTAAGCTTGGTATGGAGCGGGAGGAAATTTTGTAAGCGCCTGAGAGAGTGGAGAGATCTAAAAATTTTTTGACTCACTTCTGCGATATGTGGCGACCAAGATAGGGTCTGGTCAAGGGTGATACCTAAATTCCGAACAGTAGAGGAGAATGGGATAGGAGTGCCGTCGAAAATTACGTTAGGTACCACCATCGCTGAGAGCCTACCTATAAAGTGAGAACCGCCAATAACAATCGCCTGCGACTTTTGTGCATTAATTTTCAAACCAAATTTATACGCCCAGCATCGTATGGTTTCTAAATCATAATTAATTTGACAAATCAACGAGGACAAATCATCAATACTAGCCGCTGCATAAATCTGTAGGTCGTCTGCATAAAGATGATATGAAGAAGTAAGTCCCGTAGTAATACCATTTATAAAAATTGAAAAAAGGAGAGGAGAAAGCACGCTACCCTGAGGCACACCGGCGGAGAGTCCACGCCAATCAGACAGTTTGTCGACAACTCTAACACGCTGGCGCCTGCCAAAAAGATAGCTGCGGAACCACGCTAGTGGAGATTGAGAAATATTAAGGGAGCGGAGAATAGCAAGAAGGATGTCAAAATCCACTGTATTGAATGCACTGCTGAAGTCAAGAAGGACAAGGACCGTGAGCTTTTTGCATTCAATATTAAAGCGAATGTCGTCGGTGACTTTAACCAAAGCCGTAACTGTACTGTGCCCGGGACGAAATCCTGACTGGAGAGGGTTAAATAGCGAATGTGTGTTGAGATGGGAAAGGAGGCGGCGATTTACGTACTGCTCAATAATTTTGGACAAAACTGGAAGAATTGATATGGGACGGTACTGAGTGAAGGAAGTAGGATTTGGAGTTTTAGGAAGAGGAATCACGTGAGCTAGTTTCCAAGATACGGGGAACGTACCCGTGGATAAGGAGAAATTAATAATGTTGGCGAGGATTTTATTACAAGAATAGCCGTTAAAAATGATACAGACATGAATAGCCCTAAGCCTATCATTGTGAGATTTCTAGCCCGCTACAAAAAAGATGACTTTTTGTCTTGTTTACGGAAATTAAAAAATCTGAAAGCGTCTGATTTGGGATTCTCTAATAACGAGAATCGAATATTTATCAATGACCACCTTTCAAGCTTCAATAAATACCTGCTTAAACAAGCGCAAATAAAAAGAAAGCAAAAAAACTACAAGTATTGTTGGGTTAGAAATTGCACAGTGATGGTACGTAAGTCGGAATCCTCACCTGTATTATTTATCACTTCCGAGGCGGCTTTAAACAAGATAACATAGGCAAAAACTTACACTTATTGATGTATAGTGTGTGTTTATATTTCTGTGTGTATATAATGGCAGTCGGTACTTACATATTGTTTTACATGTTGTTTCACTGCAAAAATCATTTACAAACTGATCGTAGTTATACTTTTTTGTTGCGAGGCACTAGTCGACACAAACTTTTGAAAACGATTATTTGTTGCTGTTCATTAATGAGTTGTGACTCACTTATATCACTATATAATGCTCTAAAAATGCCACTCACAAATGCTATAATTATTCTTATCCACCGCTTAATACAATATGTCACTAAACAATTTTAGTTGTTATTATCAGAACGTTAGAGGGCTCCGAACAAAGTGTTGCGATTTCTTTCGAAATGTTGTTAGTCAGACTGATTATGATATCATTTGTTTATCGGAAACATGGTTAGTTCCTGGCATATATGACGCTGAGTTATTCGATGCGCGATACAATGTTTACCGAACTGATCGTGATTGTGATAGAATGGGAGTAAGCCGTGGCGGAGGTACTTTAGTGGCCGTACGCCGCGAGCTGAGGGTAGACCCGCGCGGTATGCGGCCGCTTCCCACACTACCCGACGCAGACGTCACTGGTGTTGATATTGTTATCGGCCGAGGCACATGCGTTAAAAAACTTAGACTCTTTACCTGTTACTTTCCGCAAACTAAATATCAACAGGAATCACAGTCTATATTTTTTGATTTTATTTTACAACTTTATAACGACTTTCCGAATGATTTATACTTAGTTTTAGGCGATTTTAACATAGGTGAAGCAGTTTGGGCTCCCTTCGACTGTACAAGCTTTAATTTTAACTATAGAATTACTAATCCTAATTTTAACGCACTTTCAAATCAGCTATTTTCTTTTATCAACTTAACTAATTGGGGACAATTTAACTATATGCCTAATAAAAATGGACGTCAGCTGGACTTAGCTCTCTCGAACTTTCAATGCAAACTATCGCCTACCGAACCATTAGTGCCTATTGACACACACCATCCCGTGTTTTGTATTATGGCTGATGGCGATTGGAATGAACGGCCACTAAAAGAAGCGCCACGCACATCACCTCGCTTTTTTGCCGCAGATTATGAGCTAACCAATTCTAAAATTAAGCAAATACAATGGGAACTACTCACGCGCATGACCAGTATTGACGATGCAATCCATTATTTTTATTTGAAAATTAACTCAATAATTGATCAATACGTTTCCACGTCAATTATTCGAAATACAGATAGGTATCCCATTTGGTACTCTCACCATTTGATTAAATTAATAAAGAAAAAAAATAAAGTTCATAAAAAATGGAAAATGTATGGTAGGATTTCCGATTACAATACTTTTTCTGACTTACGCTCTGCAATAAAATCCACGGAGGTGTCTTGTTACAATCTTTTTATCTCACGTAGTGAGAACAATATAAAAAAGAATTCGAAAGCATTTTGGTCATTTGTGAAATCTAAAAAGGGAAGCGGCAATATTCCCGATTCGCTCTTTCTCGATGACAGTGTTGCTAATGACGGCCAATCAATTGCCAATCTTTTTAACACATTTTTCCAGTCGGTGTTTATGCGTGATTCGTCTATAGACTCATCTGGTTCATCTTTGAATACTGAATCTGAGTCGACATTAAATGTAATTAACAATATCGAATTTGATCCAGATTTGGTTGAGGGGTATCTCAAAACACTTTCAGAATCTAAAGGATGTGGCCCTGATGGTATTCATACAATTTTCCTAAAAAAATGTTGTAAAACTTTAGCATTACCCTTATCAATATTGTTCTCACTATCATTCAGACTAGGAACTATGCTGATTATTTGGAAACGCTCTTTGGTGGTCCCTATACATAAAAATGGTGACAAACACAATATTAAAAATTATCGCGGCATATCTAAATTGTCTATTATTCCTAAGCTATTCGAAAAAATTGTATACGATACCATGTTTAATCTAATAAGGACCATGCTTACTCCCAACCAACACGGTTTTATTAATAAGCGTTCAGTTGAGTCCAACCTTACTGAATTTCTAGATTTTTCTTTGAAGGCCATGGAAAGGGGATTTCAGGTTGATGCCATCTATACTGACTACTCTAAAGCCTTTGACAAGATATCGCATACTATTCTTATTGCCAAGTTGAAGACTTTTGGAATACATGGCGATTTATTAAGATGGCTAACATCTTACCTTCGAGATCGTTCCCAGGCTGTATCTGTCAAAGGATTTACCTCGTCTTTCGTCCCAGTCCTGTCTGGCGTCCCGCAAGGGTCCCATTTGGGACCCTTGCTTTTTAACATGTTTATCAATGATGTAGTTAAGTGTTTTTACAATTCTAACATTCTACTTTTTGCAGACGATACAAAAATTTTTACCTTGGTTAAATCAGTTGAAGACTGCTTACTTCTGCAAGATGACTTAAAAAGGTTGGATGTCTACTGCGCCAATAACTGCCTTGACCTCAACATTGAGAAGTGCTGCTCTATCTCTTTTGCTCGTAAGCGTAACCCAATTACTTTTGATTATCATATCAAGAATAAAACATTGAATAGGGTTACTGAAGTGAGGGACCTTGGTGTCACCATTGACAGTGAAATCCAGCTCACTTCTCATATTGATAAAATTACGTCAAAGGCATACAAAATGTTAGGCTTTATTTTTAGACAAAGCAAAGATTTTAAGGATCCTAAAACTATTATATTACTTTATAACGCTTTTGTTAGATCGCATTTAGAGTTCGCATCAACCGTTTGGAGTCCTCAATATTCGGTGCATATTGATTGTATAGAAAGAATCCAAAACAAACTTATTACATGGATGAAATATAGGTTCAAAACATTTGATAGTGATAACGTGGTGAGTCTTCAGATACGTAGACAGCAAAAAGACCAAATATTTCTATTTAAATTATTAAATCATAAAATTGAGTCACAATACCTTATTAATAATATATTTTATAGATGTCCTAATTCCCGGACTAGATCCAAAGCTTTGTTTGCCATTCCACTCTGTCGTACTAGGTACCTCAAAAACTCGTATCTTGTTAGAGCATGTTCCATGTATAATACAAATTATTCGGATATTGATTTATTTAACATGACGCTGGATCAGTTTGCTTCTTCAGTAAAAAATAAATAACTGAGTAACATCTACCTACTTGTTATATTTAAGTGAACACTGTTATATACCTTCTTTAAGCCAACCTCCTGCCGCCCAGAGACGTCTCGACGTAATAAATCGTCTCGTCAAACAAAAGAAATTCTGATCTGTTTTCTACACTGTTAAGTCAAAATTCACTGGCAAAATTTTATGTCTGGGCGGCAGGAGGTAAGTGAAAAAGTGAAAATCCAATAATTTAATTACTTCTTATTTCCGATCTCTTAATGGCTTTGTATAAATTTTGTTTTTTTTTTCTTACCTTTTTTGTGTATTTTTGTATATGTTTCATTAGTTCCTTTTAGCATTTCTGTTTAAACCACTAGTGGAAACTGTTGTGGCTCCTGTATTATTTATATTTGTTTATACTCTGTATTATTGCACGCTGTTTGTTTCCCATTACAATAAAATAAAAAAAATAAAATAAAAATCATCATATCAGCCGAAAAACGTCCACTGCTGAACATAGGCCTCTCCCAACGATTGCCACAATGACCGGTCCTGCGCCACCCGCATCCAGCGGACTCCTGCGACCTTCACCAGAGGGCTATGCTAGGAGTCTCTCTGCGTGATCGGTTTAAAAATGAGACCATCCGCAGCAGAACCAAAGTATATAATATATACGACCATATAAATCCTAACAAAAGTTATACGAGTGAGAAAATAACATTTCTGAAAAACTTGTTTTTTTTAGGTGTTGCCTTTAGATAAATAAATGGATACATTGGCAACCAATTTGGCTAATTGGGCCATGCCTCATACAAATGCGAAATGTACGCCAAGTGTTTTACATTTTGATGTTATTCGGAGATTTCGGAATTTCTCGCCAACCCGCTGCCGACATAACCTAAAAACCGAACCATTCGGCGATTTCTGATCGCTGTGGTTCCAGGTGTTTGGTCTCCAGTTGCTCAATGTTCCACCAGCTGTTCAATGTTTTGTCTTCAGGAAGCGTTAGTGAACATACCACTGGCCATACACGGACCACTTCAAGTAGTCAATCCAAAATAGAAAATCGGAAACTGCAGTCCGACTGCACAATTCATACAGGACGGACTACTTGAATTGGTTCGTCAAAGCCTTGCGGATCAATTGTAGTTAGTAAAGAAAACATACTTTAAAAAAATAATTCGATCGAGAAAATAGTTTTGAATCATGTTTCCGTAATGGAATATACCGAAAAACATAGTCGTAATATTTTTTATTCAGATAAAGCACACATTACGAAACTGCAAAAGTAAATACCTACAGTGGAAACATTGTCTGGATTTAAGAGTAAAGTAAAAATATTATATTCAGTTTAGTTTTTTTACCGAAATACTATAACAATTCCACAATCCTGCCGCCTATGCGCAGTGAATGAAAGGACGGATGATAGCTAAATGATTTGTTTCTTAACTACCCGAAACATTGACATCAATAAATCTATCCACTACGTGCATACCATAAATTTATATTATGGCTTGTCTTAATTAGTCTGTGATAAACGAGATCACAGTCAACACAGGTACGGATATAAACTCAAAAGGTATTGATGTCGCGATCAAATGTTGAAAACGTGAGCAATTCGCTCCCAACGATCCTCACAAAGAGCTTCAACCATGCATCGGAAATGAATCAGTTTCCGTTTTGAATGAGCCAAATGATATACGGTATATATCTTTCCACGTGCTTGTGATAAATACGACTCTAAATTCCATGCAAGACGGTTCTGATTTCAGTATAATATGCCTGTACAAATTTTAACAGGATGCACTGCTTGCGGGACATTGTACTCTTTGTGAATTTTAAATGCAAAGTTTGCAAATGTTTTTAAAGTTGTGATAAATTATCAAGTTTACTATTTAAATATGTAAATTGCGAGAAAATATTTAAAACGTTTTCCGTTGGTATCCTCGATTTAAATTAGTACACCTATTAATACAATTAAAGGTATCGAATGCATATTGTACATGAAAGAGATTTTCCGATGCAATGAGCCGTGGCCGGCCGGGCGAAACTGTTATCGGTGTATGTCATAAATAAATAAAATTCACGTGGAAAATAGGCAATTTCACGGTGCATTGGAGGTTCTTTGCGTGGCATGTGCAAGCTTGCCGTTGTCGTCGGTCGCGCCAACAAAAGCCTCGCTGGTGCGGGTAATTTTAATATCTATCCCGTTTTCCAGCAAGTACCTACTCTATTCTTCTTTTCGTTGTTGAAATGTTAGAATCACTAAATCATCCGTAGACCAGTGCAGTACGTATTAGTTGACATGAGGTGTTTTAATGGTCTCTCGGTCAAAGAATACGAGTCGGGTATAATTTTTTATAGAAAATACTGTCAACGAACTAAAATTAAATTTATAGTTCTTTAAATTTTTAGGATGAATGTAATCCAATTTAATATACTTTTTAATTATTGTCCCATATTATCCTCTGTAGATACAAAAATAGCAAGTCATGATTAAATAGCCCCTTTTTACATACATTTTTGGCGGTTAAAAACTCTAACATTTTGCCTGCACCAATCTAACGACATTTTTTTTAGATTGTATGTTTAATTCAAGAAATATACAATATAAATGTTAAAAAGAATTCTACTTATTCTGTAAATATTTCTTTTTATAATTGTCTATTGATATAGTTCTCACATGGCCTATGATTTCAATTGCTTGACTGTACTAGTTTACATTAGTATCACAAGCGCAAGTTTTTTTTTATTGTCAGTGTATAAGTACGAGGGAAGGCAGCCCTCGTTGAGTCGTGTCGTTTGCCAACCTCCCGCGATTAAAAAAAAATAAACATAATTATGACATTTTCATCCTTTTGAATTTAGAACTCGAAAACACAAAAATGTTTTCAAATTGGTCGAATAGTTTTATTACAGCATCTATTTAAAGGTGACAAGTCGGTTGTAAAAATGGAAATAACTAAGGAAAATTTGCATGCGATTATTTTCTACAACTTTAAAAGGGGATTATCGCGACTTCAGTGTTTTGGGGAGATCACTTCTGTGTTTAGTGATGCAGCACCGTGTCTTAGGACTGTAGAACGCTGGTATTTACAATTTCAACGTGGGCACTCTAGCCTCAGTGACAAGCCCCGCAAAGGTCGTCCAAAAACCGCCATGACGCAAGAGAATATCGAAGCCGTGCGGCAGCTAGTACTCGAAGATCGTCATGTGACCTACCGTGAAATAGAGGCGTCCGTGGGCATTTCAGGGACCACTATCCAAAAAATCCTGCACGAAGAACTTGGCGTAAGAAAGTTGATCTCTCGTTGGATACCACATTTGCTTAGCAACGACCAAAAAGCTGCCCGTGTTAGTTGGTGTCGCAAAACGCTGCAGCGATTCAGCCGAGGCGAGTCAAAACATGTTTATGATATGGTTAGTGGTGACGAGTCTTGAGTATATGCTTACGATCCAGATTCTAAACAGCAGTCAACTTTTCGGGACTTTCAGGATGAGCCAAAACCGACCAAAGTCATACGCTCGCGGAGCACTTCAAAAAAATGGTGGCCTCGTTTGTGGCAAATGGTGGTCACGTCGCCACTATTGTACTAGAAGATCGCAAGACGGTTACCGCTGACTGGTATACCACTGTTTGTTTGCCGCAAGTCATAACCGAATTTCGAAAAAACAACTCGACGCGTCGTATGATACTGCATCATGACAATGCAACTTCGCACACCGCCCGTCAAACAAAGATGTTTTTGAGCCCCCAAAATGTGGAAATTTTAGATCACCCACCTTACAGCCCTGACTTAAGCCCTAACGATTTTTTTTACGTTCCCCAAAATTAAGCAAAGTCTTCGTGGTCAACGCTTCAGCTCACCTGAAGAAGCTGTTGACGCTTACAAATCGGCCATTTTGACTACCCCCACTTCGGAGTGGAATAAATAAAATTTTAAAAACTGGTTTGAACGCATGCAAAAGTGTATTAAACATCGCGGATAATTCGCCGAAAAACAATAAATGATAATAATCCATAAAATTGTCTATACTTATTTCAAATGACACAACTTAAAAGGCAACCCTCGTATTAGGCAGGCAAAGGGTAAGTGACAATTTTTAACAGACTTCAAAAAGGAGGAGGTTCACAATTCGTCGAATTCTTTTTTTTTTTATGTATGTTCCCCGATTACTCGAAGACGCGTGGACCGATTTGAAAAATTCTTTTTTTGTTTAGAAGGTTGGTCCCATTATCACCGAATCCAGATCTGATGATGGGATCCTGGAGAAATCGAGGGAACTCTTCAAATGTTGTAGGCACATATGACATTTTTCATTTATTTTTGAAGACTAATCAAGTATTTCCGTATTAGTCATGAAAGTTTTAAGTTGGTGATCTGATGATGGAAGGTACAACTCCTTAGCAATTAGGAGTTGGGGGATAATTCTTTAAGTATAACATATTTCGTGTATTTTGGAAGCTATTTGAGTATTTGCCTTTAGGTGGTCATCCGTTCATGTTGGTGAGCTGATGGTGAAAGGTACAACTCCTTAGAGATTAGGAGTTGGGGGACAATTCTTTAAATATAACATGTTTCATGTATTTTGGAAGCTATTCGAGTATTTGCATTTAGGTGGTCATCCTTTCATGTCGGTGAGCTGATAATGGAAGGTACAACTCCTTAGAGATTAGGAGTTGGGGGATAATTCTTTAAATATAACATAGTTCATGTATTTTGGAAGCTATTTGAGTATTTTCCTTTAGGTGGTCATAGTCTCATGTTGGTGAGCTGATGACGAAAGGTATAACTCCTTAACGATTAGGAGTTGGAGGATAATTCTTTGAATATAACAACTGTCATACATTTTCGAGATCTATTCAAGTGTTTGCTTAGTAGTTATGACATGATGGTTAGCGGTTAGTGATTCTTTAAATAATATAGGCATGCTAAGGCTGTTACCTATAATCTTTGAAATTATTCGTACCTGCTGATGATACATACAATGTATATCTCCTTCATAATGGAATAATTCTATGAATATTTAAGTTATCCAGTTCAGGTTTTTTATTACAGTGCAGTACATTCTAATTATAAGTATTTAGAGCATACTAAATAACGATTTAACACTACTAAAAAGCAAAAAATAAAATATTTTAAAATAAAAATAAAACCGCCTTCAAAAATTCAGCCGAACTAAAAAGTACAAAATAATTTTAGTTCCTACTTCTTAGGATTTCCTACCCAAACCTTTAAACCTTTTACCCTATTCATTGAAATAAATTATTATGGCTAGGTATCCTACAAATTTCTTAGAAGTCGGTGCCAAGCCAAATATGTTCACTTTGCGAGTATATGACTGTATTTGATAGAGCTTTGTAACTTACTGTCACTCCGGTTATGCTTTCATCAAAATGACTGAGGTAGATCATTCTGTTGATAAAAAACATAATCGGAGTGGCAGTAAGTTACAAAGCTCTGTCTAATATATACCTAGGAGCGTATTTGGCTTGGCACCGACTTCTAAGAAATCTGTAGGATACCTAGCCATAATATTTTATTTCAATGAATAGGGTAAAAGGTTTAAAGGTTTGGGTAGGAAATCCTAAGAAGTAGGAACTAAAATTATTTTGTACTTTTTAGTTCGGCTGAATTTTTGAAGGCGGTTTTATTTTTATTTTAAAATATTTTATTAAGAATAAAGAGCCGGATGACAATATATAAATACAATAAGCAGCTCGTACCGTATCATTAAGGATAAAATTGTCTTGACATATTATTTACGAGTATATTATTTATGCTGCAAAACGTTCTGTAATATTCTGTTTGCTTTAAAAATAAATAGTAAATAATTTTTATCTATTCCTCAAACAATACAATAGTTCAAGGCATAATGTTTTCACATGCATGACATGACTAATCAGAGGAAAACATATATATTTTTTCATGCACATTGTTAAGTTTGTTTTAAATATGTATCGCTCTACACCTAGCTACTTCACTGTTTATTTAACTATTAGCTCTATTTATGCTATAAATACCCGCTACTTAAGCATAGACGCCTCAAGGGTCGTAGAGCACCACACTATAACTTTAAAATTTAGCTGAAGGTCTCGAGCTCCCGAGCATGGGAGCGACATATGAGAAGAGTATTTTTGGTCTGAACTGAAATATACCGTTTAAATATTGAAGTTTCTACACCGAAAATACTTCATGTGCCATATTCTTAGGATAATTCTATTTACCTGCACATTACATAAATGTTGCGCCGTTTATATATGTCTGGTCTTGTCTTTAATTCTGCATTACTGCAGAGGCCGAAAAATAAGGGCTTGCAGGCCAAACAGATATACCTATAATATAACTAATGGCGCAGCTAGCGAGGAGCCGGTTAGGAATAAAAATTTCGTACGTAATTAGGCCGGTCGAAAGTTGCTCTTCCGTCCCTAGGTCGGTCGAAAGTCATTTTTATCGATTATTTTACTTTCCTCAAAGTCGAAATTAAAAGTAGAATATATAACACGGGAGAAAGTGACCCAATTATTAGCGATGAAGCGAAATATTTCGGGTGCAATGGACCCATTGCACCCGTATAACATTATTTTTCACAACAACGATAAATGATACGAGTAAATGCTCAACAACCACAGGGCTGACAAAACAATTCTGAATTTGTGTGGGCGTGTATATGAAATCACCACAAAAATCAAACCAATCAACCTTTTAAAAAATTTAAAACTATCAAACTGTTCAAAGTTACGTTTTCCTAAGTCGTGCTCGGAAATTCCCGCTGGCCATCGGTCTAAACCAATACCCCGTTAGCATCTTGTTAGTCATATTTCAATAACCGAAGGGGCTCCATTAGGAAGATCACCGTTATAGATACTAGCGCTAGGATGCAATAACGATATTTGCATAAGAACGAAGGCTATATGGACCTGCATTGGGAAATGAGAACTGTTTCAAATAACTTTTATGAATTCAGTACGGTGTGTATCATTATTTTGAGCAGCAAGTGAACGCAAGAACAACATACTTAAACTATGACTTTTATATCGAAGAAATATTTTATTTAGTATATATTATTATTATTGGCCGTGTGGTGACGGCAGTAAGAATACATTTGTCACCACCCCAACTCCTCCTGCGGGTGTCGTAAAAGTTGACTAAGGGATTGAAGTGTCACTGATCATTATTTGATGAAAGAATTATGATGGGCAGCAGCGTCATCATAGTGGACACATTACTGCGATCGTCAATCCGCTTGCCCAGCGTGGCGATTATGGGCATTTACCTCCTAATGCGTCTATATATGCGGTTAATAGGAGAGGCCTACGTCCAGCAGTGGACTATCATAGGCTGATGATGATGATATTATTATTCGTTCTTATAATAAAGGGTTAGTTGGAAAAACAAAAGCTCCATACGGTAATCGTAAGTTTTAGAAAAAACTGAAATATATTAATGTAATGAATGTAAGTACTAGTGCGCAACATGTCAACAGAGAATATTTATTTGAATCACGATATTTTGCTCATTACATAAATCTTCATAAAGTATTGTCATGTCTTTTGGTAGAGAAGTTTGTTAGTTTTGTTAATTATTTTATAGGATGACAATATCAAAATTTCTCAAAATTGCAAATTTTCTTAGTCAACTCCATTGTATGAGTAAGCGTCAGGTGCATTTGCTGGCAGTCCCAATAGATGGCACTTCAGTACAAGTTTCAATGTCACATATTGGGACATTGGTAATATTAACACGCAGTCTTAATAAACGTCAGCTTGTCTTAAAATTATGCAAATAATTTAGATTTAAGCTAATTATTTCAAAGTTGGGATATGAAGCATTAGAGGTACATACATTAATCATCGTTTAAATGCCTTAATCGTTGATTTTATCTTATCCATGGCAACTCAAGCTATAATGACGAGTATTGGAACAGCGTCGGGTACTAGTACTTCCACCTTACGATTTTATTACATAGAGCTATAGAATCTATACCTAGATCGGGGAACCTACTTGTGCCGTTACTTGTTAAATCTTAAAATAAGTACATTACTAACTTTTTGTGCGAAAGGACGATAACCTAAATTTGACAATGATCCAAATATTAGTATGCCGTACTTTGCATAGTCAAATGCAAAACCATTTATTGTTTACAAAATATAATAAAAAACCTTACTAGGTTCTGCAGTGTGACTCTTTGTTTTTCGAATCGTAGTGAAGGCATATTGTGCATCTTTGTTCCTCAGTCAAAATTACAGTCATGAAACTTAAAATATTAACACTTTATTTACTACGTGAATCGAATTGTGGAAAAACTAAACAAAATCCAATCATGAGAAACGAATAGAAATGTCGAGGGTATGGCTCCAATAACATCGAATAAGATAACGAAATTATATTATTCTCCAACAAACTGAGATACATTAAGTAGTTTTTTATACTATCATCCTGGCAATACAAAACACCACAAAAATGTATTCAAATATACAAAGTATTTTCTGACCCATTGAGAACCCTGAACGGGTTGATTTAGTATAAACAACTTTTACTATGGGGCCAATCACGAAATTTATAAATAAAATATCTTTTTCATACATTTTGACTGATCGATTACGACATTTGGTATGAAAAAGACAAAATTTTTTTGGAGAGTTCTAGGTTAGCTCCATAGTAAAAGTTGTTAGGTATAACCTACCAAATCACCCGTACAAGGTTTTCAGTGGGTTAGAAAACACTCATTTATGTTCCGGTACAAATAGAAGCACGGATTGTTTCGCTCTTAGGCCTCGAATAAAGACCAGCATGGTTGCAGCATAGCAATTACAAAAAATACATTGCAATACCTACTTAAAAAAACGTAACTAGACATCATCAATAGCCTCTCTCGGTCCAGTGGTGAAGGTAACCCTCCCAATAAATACTCGTATGGGTATGGACATTATTGATGCATTGAATGCCCATAATAGCTATGCTGCGCGCTGGGTAAGCGGGTTGGTGATCGCAGTAGTGTGCCCACTATGAGGATGCTGCTGACCATCATCAATCTTCTCGTAACAAATATTTAGTGTCACTCCAATCCCTAAGTCGACTCATCATAAAACGAGACACCATACTACTACGCATATTTTAAGGATGTACGAGTAGACCCTACACGAATGTTATGATTGTGTACGCCATGTGAGTTGCCATCTTAGTTAATATCAAGCACTTGGTATCAACGATTAGGTATATGAATAAAGCAGAAAGCTCCACTACTAATGCGCCCGCTATCTATCACATCGCAGACATTATTCACGTCACCCACGTGGGTGGTATCCATGGTGAGAGGGATGAAATGCGGGCAAATACAAATTTCAAGGTTCAGTGTTTCAAGGCCAAATTAACAGTAGATAAAAAACAAGATCAGAACTGAATATGCCCCTGTTTTGAACACGTACTGCATCAGCGTACCGTCGCGAGAATACCGTTTCATAAGCCGCAGCCATATTTCGTTGTCTGTGTTATCTCGGACGAAATGTGGAAGGTAACCACGTACCAACTCGTTATTTCAGCTAGTAATGTCGCAACATAGAGCTCCATTTAAACATGTTTTGTTTGTTTTCATTAATTTGGATCCATTTATCTGGAAGCCTTAATTATGAACAACGGTAGATGTATCGACGAAGTCCTAGAATTGCTATGTACGCCTCTCGTACAATACGTCGTCGTACGTACCTCTCATATATAGTAGTTATTGCAAGAACCATGTACATGTTGCCGTCAACATTTTGTGGGATGTTCATTTCCTATCTACCTTTTCAATATTGGAACTTGTATCCTAGGAGTTACGTTTATGAATAGAATAGAATAGAATAGAATATAACTTTATTCAGAACGCTTAATTTAAACTTAACTTAATTACAATGACAGTGGTACACATTCATAAAGCGTAACTGAAAAGGTCCACACTCAGCTTCATGCCGAGAGACCCTAGAGGACCCTGGCGCTGGTCTTCCATGGGGACCCTTCCGAGAGAGCGCAACTCGGCTGCCCTACGCAGAAATCAAGTATCTCGAAATTTATCAAAAAAAGTTTTTTTACACCATTCGATTCACTGTTTTAAATGCATTTTTTAGTATTTAATTTTTTTTTTAATAATGAATATTTTTCTAAATACAGAACTTTAAAATATCCAAGTATCTTTTTTAACGGGGTATTTTTCGCTAAAAACAAGTATATACCCTAATTCTACGTTGAAATCAAGTATCTTGCAAAAGATACTTGAAATTCATATAGATTACTGAGTTACTTGACTTCAGCGTAGAAATATTGATATAGATCGCGGAGTTACTGGACTTTAGCACAGAAATATTGATATAGATCGCGGAGTTACTTGACTTTAGCATAGAAAATTTCATTTTATTAGGATACCAAAACCTTATATTTATATTTATTTGAGTTTCGGGTAGAAATTGTCCTGTGGTACCTTTTTAATTTAAATGATGAATCTGGCTGTTTTTTCATACGTTTGTCAGTCATAGTTCGTATACATACGTGAAGTGTTATTAAAGTGCTTATTATCTGATAACCTGAAGTGTTTTCCTGGCTGTATAAGTTATTTAAAGTGAAAAGACGCAAAGAACACTGGAATGGTTTCATTCAAATGCTCGCCATACTTAGGGCAAAACAGATAGTTTCTACATTATGTTTTGAAAATAATAACATGAGTAAAATTCGAGAATTGCGGTACCTAGTTTCTACCACTAGCTGAATGTGATGAAAAATTATAAGAATGACAACTTAAGGAATTTGCTATTGAAAAACGTAGTCGAAGTTTGCTTCAGAAACGGATATGAGACTGTATTTTATATAAAATTAATTTGAATAAGGAATAGAAAATAGTGGACTTCTTACAGAAAAAATAGTGCACGAATTACTAAAAAAATAACAATGTCTTAGGAGGCAGAGGTCAGCAAAAAAAAAAGATTTTGGATAAGTTAGTGCCCTTAATGCCAAGTAATTAGCAATTATTTTTAACCCAATTGCAATAAAATTCACAATCACTAGATTTAATAGAGGAAGGTGAACTAGTTAATACAGATGTTTGAATAAGGTTGATTTATATAGGTATTTTTATCTTTATGTTCTGTACCAGGTGTAAATAATAAAATATACCTACAACTATATTGTATGTTGATTTATTGAATAAAACTATAACTTTCCATTGTTTTTATGTCTTCCACGCGTGCGTCTAGATATTTTCCACAGACTGTCGGTTTTGAAGTTCTTTTTCGGTTCGGTATTTGAGGTATGTGTAGTTTCCTACAATTTAAGTAATTGATGTAATTTTTTAAGCATTTCTGTATGAGAAATACTTCGTTTCAGAAAAAAAAAACTTGTGCTACATGAATTTTAAAACAACAAGCATTCAAACAGAATAGGGGCTTCTTTTCCGTGAAATATTTGATATACATACTACATACACTAAATTATTGGCATCTAAAATGTAGTATAAAATATGCTTGTGTTATAAACTTATTAAGAAGAAGCTTACTAAAACACGAAATTATATACAGATACTTGTTGTTTTGTAGAAAAGCTTTAAAATTATCTTATCGCATTCTATGTAGAAAACTGTTTTTGCATTTTAAAATGATTGGCCTCATAATTTTGATTTTTTTTTATAGTTTCCTATTAATGATATCTTGCATAATAAAATACAGCAATGTTTAATGCTATCATTTAACTAGTAAACATGTAATCAAGAAAAGTCTAAAAAAAACGTTTTTTCGCTCTACTGTAAAATTTGCCAAAACACCGATACTTGATTTCTGCATAGGGCAGCCGAACTACAAGCTACACATAATAAATATTTAATCTAAGTTTATACTTTTAACTTAATTACATTTAGCGAAACTTTGAAGCTATTGACCCGTAACGGTAATTGTCTCACAAAAGGTACACAAAAACAAAACAATGACGATTGGCGCAACCAGGACATCGTTCTTAAATTCGTATATTTAATTTTAATTTTACTAACCTGTCCATAGCACAGACCTCTAATAACAATTTTTCTGTAAATCTAAAATGTATTTTTTGAAATTTGCCTTAAACGAATACACTGTACTGTAGTATATGTACTGCCGAAGCAAGTACAAGTTATGGAAGTATGATTTATTTCATCTAAACTAGGAACCCAAAATTTGGCCTTCGAATCCCTATAAATTTCTTCTTTCTTCGAATGCGTTTGTTTCTGTGCTCATGCTAAGTACATAGTATGAAAATATTTCTACTTCAAAAAAATCATTAGTAGCATTATAAATAAAGATATATTTACAACAGCAGAAACTATTAACATTGTATTTCATGAAATACATTACGAATCGAAGTTAAATTAAAATCGTAACACTCGTAACTTTAAGGATTTGATGGTCCAGCAGGCTTAAGGCTCGACCACCTGCTCCCGTCCAACCTAGCTCTGAAAATACCATTTGCAGTGCCTTTTACGCTGTTTACTTTTATGCAATTTGGTTGAATTTGTGTTTGTATCTTACATCTGCGTCTGCATTAGAAAGATTTTTTGAACCTGGAATTTGAATAATTATACTGTACTTAGATACCCATTCATATATTGTGTAATGTAGATTTCCTGTCTATTATATATAATACATTATAAATAAAGTGATTAGGTACAAAAATACTCGAAATTTTTGGTTTATGGGAAATCAGAATTATCAAAATAGTTTACAATGTGAAAGTATTCTCGAGTGATATTTATATGGCTGCTTTATTTAGTATATTGATAACGCTTTCACATCTCTTCTACAAGAACTAAATTGTTTTTACGAAAATGACTTCTTTTCGATCAAAATAATATTTAACATGCCTAGGGGAAGCTATCATAAATACGATTCAGTATATTTAAAGTGCCTAGGGGGAACTATCATAAATACGATTCAGTTTAGGTTCGGCTTGTCAGTTTTTTACAGTTATTCTGATCTGAGCACACATCGCAATTCAGATTAAGTCCTAAACTGGTATTAGTCCACACCACATTACAATAATATTTTTTGTAGATGTAGATAGAAGAGCAACCGTATAGGCAATTAAACATGGACGCTTGCATATATGATCATAGATGTCACATGTGCGTTGTAAAACCTCGGAAACAAAAGGATAACTTTGCATACATATGACAAACGGGACAAGACGGCCGATATATGGAATATCTATTGTTCTCGATTTAAAAGGTGTGTAAATAAAGGAGAGACGCGGAGAGCAAACAAGGTCATAAAGCACGTCAAGGGAACGCCTATATATAATCAGCTTAGTGATAAATTGGCAAACAGCACGCGAGCAACGCAGCTGCTTCCGGATCCGGACCGCAACTGACGGTTGTCTTTTCCCGTTTCTCCAACTATTATTATTGTTTTCTATTAAAAAATGCAACCTGCTTTCATAAATTGATAAAAATATTGGCACAGTTGAATTGATAATCTTATCCTTCTTGTAAAGTCGGTAAAAATGTGAAAAATTGTAACTTCTCACTTTGTTAGGCAATAACGCCTAATTGCCCAAGGTCAAAACTCATATTCTTTGCGTTTAATTTACTCAGCAAACTTCGTGGCCTAAGCACGGTACTTAACTAAAAAGCTGTCTATTATAACACGATGGTGTAAGATACTATTATGATTTTCGCCGTCTTGCAAGTCATCTATTGCCATATTACGACATTCTACAGATATGGAATTTTGATACTTGGCTGTAGCGAACCGGAATCGCTGAACGCCCTGTGTATGGAGAAATGGCACACTGCACGGCTGTCCCAAATCAAAACCTAGCAAGGGACATTTTTTGTCAAAATACGTTTTTTTAATGTATCTGCCCCAAATGCTGAGCTGCGTCTAATGCAAAAACACCTGTATTTCTATCTCAATTAGAATCAAAGTTACGAGACCCACCAAACCTAGCAAGGGCATTTCTTACATGCCACCAACATATTCAAAATCCTAGTAAGTAACATTTTCAAGTCCAAAAACCTGGCAACTGCATGCTATACTAGGTTTTTGAGTTTGTAAATGGAACACACTAGGTTTTTGAATATGGAAATTGTTCCTTACTAGGTTTTTGATTTTAATAATTGCCGAAAGTTCGTACAAGGAATTCAAATATAACAATAAATAAAACCTATCAAGTCAGTAATGAGTGAAGTTTGCGTTCTAATGGTCGCCGCTCCCGCGCTCCCTGCCTGCGGTTTTTTTCACCGCCCCGCGGGTGTCGTAAGAGTTGACTGAGGAATTGAATTGATATTGACCATTTATTTATCGACGATCGATGACGGGCAGCAGCGTCATCAAAGTGGCCAAAATATTAATGATTTTAACTAAAAGTGTATGTGAACTCAAGGCTTAAGGTTTTAAATTGGTGACGAGACCAAGATTGTGTTCTAAAAGTGCGCGATTATGGAATTATGCAATTATTTAGGCTTTGTTTACAATCATTTTAGTTTCTACTGACGATTGGTATAGGGCGTTTTGGTTGTTAACCGACAAAGAACCGACCAAAAATTGTACTATTTGATAATAAACAAAATTGGATCTTCGATAATTCATAATGTCACTATCATTACGGTCGTGCGTTATTTGTCGGTATTGTCCGTGGTCTCTCTATGATAGAACCCTGGACAAATTATCAGAAGCTTCAAATTACGACGAAGGTATTGATAAAACAAATCAAAAAATGTCAATACTTGTTTGTTGCTATTATATTGTGTTTGTCATTTCTTTCTATTTCTTTCCACAACTCGACATCAAACGTGCCTATTTTGCGTGGTCCCGACGCTGGTCCAGTACTTTTTGGGGACTTCACATACACACTTCGCAGGTGTCTGCAGGTTTCCTCACGAATTTTTCCTTCACCGCAAAGACTTGTGAATATCAAATGATATTTCGTACAACAGTTTTTGAAAAACTTATTGCTGATTGAATTTTTTTTGCCGTTTTTTATTTTCGCTGGTAAGCCGATAGTCGCGTGTGTAGTACTGTTTATACACGTGATATTCGAATGGTATGCACAATTATTGCACATGCATTCACTCGTAGCAGAAGATGATACCAACATTTTCTCCTATCAGGATCGAAAGAGCTCGCGATTCTGAGTGGAAATCATATTAAAAGTTACAAAAACAAAGACAAGTGCGAGACAACTTTAAATAAAATGACTCGTTATGGCAATGACCCTACTGGGGGAGGCCTATGTCAAGCAGTGGACATTTATCGGCTTAGAAGGATGTTTTTGGGAAGTTTCAATGTGTAGTAAATTGTTAGCAAGTACTTTGCAGCGAAGCTCTGCGGGAAAGGACTGGTAGTCAGTAATTTCAAAATCATTGAAATCCCCTAGATTGCAATTAAATAGGGTGCTTTGCAGTCATTTCATAAGTCGTCTTATTTGAAATTACCATAAAACACACCGTTATTTTTATCATAATAGAGATTCATTCCAAAATTACCCGAGCAGAATTTCTGTAGTTTGAAATTACCCCAATGCACTATACTAAAATTTTACCTTTACCTTATTTTAATAATGGTAACTCTAATCCGGATTTCAAAGTAAGCATTTGCTTGATTTTATATTTGACATTTTAAGAGTTTACTGCTTACAAGCAGTAAAAATTACCATTTTTGTACCACTTGCTAGGTTTCAGTTTTCTAATTGACATAACATTTATATTATTTTTTTGTAATCAGTTGTTAGTAAGGCACATACAAGTTCTAAAAAGATACATATATATTAAGTTTCAATAGTTTGTCTTATAAAGCAAGTTATACTTCTTTATATAAGACAAAGTCTTGTGAGATAAAGGTCTCTGCTACAATTTTTTTTAACAAAATGTTTATTTGCCTCTCCTGTAAAATTTCGCTAAATACACTTACTAGGCTTTGATCTGGGACAGCCGTGCAGGTAACTGAACATTGTAGAGTATAAATACCTACACTACGCATCTAAGAAAAAATACTTTTTAGTTGTATTTCCTGGGTATGGATAGGAGAGAAGGGCAAAGTAGTAGGATATGACGGTGATGTACGATGCCACATATTTGTCACTTAATTATCAACTTAATAATAATTAGCTTAATTAGTTTGCTTATCTAATGAGCTCTCTAACGAGATTTTGTTTGCAACGATAGGCCCGATAACAAACGCATAATTCCAGAAATATCACGTGCGCCCGTATTCGTCTGTTTGAAATTTTAAAATGGCCGCCATTTAATTATCGTTGGCACAAAAAAAATTGTATGGTAACTTATCGATAAAATTGATTGTAATTTATGCCCTTAAAAGCTCCGACACCGCTAACCAAACACCCTGTAGATATCGTGTCAAAGTTAAAAGGTTGAAGTAAGTGACGTCACTAGGACTTTGGAGTTTAAATACTTAGATATATTAAATATACGACATTTTCATTTCAAGTAATTTGCAGAATGTCCTTAACAACATTTTGATATTTCTAGTTTCAAAACGACTTACCTGTTACTGATAAGAGTAACTGCAACAATGCCGAGGTTGCAGCCACTCCAACGAGACCGTACATCGTCTATGGCATTTTCTCTTTCCGTCCCATTGGAAATGCTCTATAATTTTATACACTTGTAGTTATGTCTTGCTTCTATTTTCTCCATCTGAACTGAACTTAGATATGTGATTGTTTGTCCTACTCTTACGTAAGATTTCATCGTGTACACCTGAAACAAATGATGATTAAATTTAGAAATGCATGCCGCATGTTACAATACTTACGGCTTATTTCTCAAACCCCGGATAAATAAATCCGTCGGATAAAATTATCATCATCTTTTCCCCCAGATATATAAAAGAAAATTGCAGTTAAAATTTATATAAAATATTTTTTAATAGCTCCTTAGGTGATAAACTGGTAAGACATATCGATCACAATTCATATATAGGTAACTGAAAAATACAACAAAAATATTTATGTGTATCAAGATAAATATTTCTGTTGTATTTTTCAGTTATTGTTGCTGTGTTACTGCTAATGCATACTAACTCATTAAAAAAATAATCCTGTCGATAATAGATACTTTGTTGTAAACTATGAATACTATTATAAGATAAGCCAATACTTATTGTGTAAATGTGTATCAAATATTAAAATTAATCATGTAGCTTAAAAATGTATGCGGCGATTATATTTTTATACCTACATGATGATCCCCCCATCATTATGAAACATATTCCTAATAATGGTGTAAACAGAGGGTCAAGACTTCCATAGGACAATACCGAGTTGATATAGGTAGATATGAAATACCTAAACTGTACATCTACTACTGTAACTGTAGTATCAATGGGTAGGGACTGTGTTTTCTTTAATGACAATTTATTTCGTTGAAAGAACAATATACGATGTCAAAAGATGCTAGAATAATATTAAGTACGTAAATTTTCTTGTGAATTATTTTGAAACTTGGCTTCCAATAAGTTGCGATCGTTAGCAAAATGTTAGCACCCAAATTAACCCCGAAGCTGATTTAGCATGAAGGTAATAAGCAAAGTTTTACGCCCATAGCTTATTTCACGGTGAAATCGAGGTATTTTTGTGGCGCTTTGGTATTTCAAGAAGCGTGTTACATATTTCAACAAAAACGATATTTAATAGTTCTTGGTAACTATAATGAAAATCCCACAATGTCGTAACAGATGTGCTTACCATAGAAAAAATCAACTGCTAAAGACTCTGGTTGTCACGGGATTCAAACCCGCTTCCTCTGGATTGCCGGTCCAACGCGCTTCCAATTACACCAGACGACCATCCGTAAATAACAGTGAATTTAGTCAATGGTATAGCGACATCTGTAATTCATGTTAAATAATTATGAAACTATAAAAAATGCTAAACGGTGCGGTGATTAAAATCATTTGTTCGATTACGCTTCACTACAGTGTTAAATGCTGTTTTTATCAGAAATATTCGATACGTAACAATAAACACTATAATCAGGTTCATAACGGACTAATGGATTTTTTAAAAGGTGCGCGCTATTCCATTGTCCAGATTCATTAACGAAGTAATTATGGATATTGATATGTCGCACCCTTACAACATTTGAATGTCGAGTGTTTGTTTGAGTACTTATGAATAAGCGTAAAGTATTTCGAAATCACGCAATTCAGTCATCAGCTGCTTCAAATGGAGGTGAAGGCTCAGGGTGACCCGGGGACGCTGAAAGCTTTGCGTACATTTTGCAGCTAATGTCAACTCCAGCTATGATCAGCGGCCCTACCGCGAAAAATGAAATTCATAAATTTCGAGCATTCGTCTCTCTCACTCTAATGACGCCTTCGTTTGAGTGACGGAGAAAAATCCTCGAAATTTACGAATTTCGATTTTCGCAGTAGTAGGCCAGCTGATGTCAGCCTACGTACCTGGCGTGCCTTTCCTACCTTACCTACGAAGCTACAGGTTTTGGGTTCAAATACCAATAAGCACATTCACTTGTGTGTGTTATACAGGGTGTAATCGATAAGTGTTTACAGGCCATAATTCCGTAAATAGGAGACATATCAGAAAACTTTTAACTGATATCGAAAGTACGTTACCCAACGAGTAAAATTACATTAACAACTTTTTCTAAATAGATTAAGTATTATTAAAAATACTTACTTAAAACGCTCCCATACATTGATTATGACGACTTACAGCCTTAATAGTCGGGGGAAGAAAAGTTTTTGGTCACATTAAATCCTACAGTTTCGGAAGCTTTTTCTAATGAATATTTAGGGTATACAGATTCACACCATGCAATAATCCCCAGTGCCGCGCGAGAGCTTCTCATCCAGTCGAGGACTTGAAGGTCAATAATTGGAACAGCACGTTCAATAATTTCTACCCTCGAGATTATGCATTCATTCTATTGTTTCAGATGATTTATAATTAAGGAAAAAAAAAATCCCCAGTTTTTTCGTAAAGCTTAAACAAAAAAAACTATACCTTAATTTTTTTTTCCTTATTTGATAAAAAATATAACTTACAAAATCTTGCGCAATTCGAAAATTTGGTCATTGGACCAAAATAAAGATATAAACGTCTTAGTAACTTTTCTCCGCGGAGACACAGTTGCATCTAATTTTTCTTCACTGTTATTATTTTATTTTGCTTATAAGACGTTTCAATGAAAACGTACAGCCACGATGATTTCTTAGATAATATGTTTATTAACACGCAAAATAAAAATAAAATATTTGAAATATATTAAATGCTTTACGAGCAATCGACATTAACAGCTATAATCTTAAAACGAATATTTTTTAAATCCCGCCTTCCCGCGCATGTGCCTACGATACGTGTGCGGCGATGCCGTGCGCTGTGCGTGAAAGAGAGAGGTATAGTTATATATACAGGGTGTGGCCAATAATAGAAGCTTTAAATTTAAGCGATGAATCTTTGGACTATACGCAATTACCTAGACCTTATCATAATGCTTCAAAGTTAACCAACTCTGAGATATAGCACTTCAAAGTTGCAATACATAATCAATGTATTTAACAATCGTTAAATTGTCGTTAACGATCGTTAGATGTCTTGGTGCAAGGTGGTTTCTTGGTACCGAGGCGAAGTTTCATAATCTACTCAATTGAAACTAGTTCTTAAGCCCAGGTATAAAGAACAACTAATCGGGTGAGAACACGTTTATTTTGACAAGTTTGTTTTAAAATTCTCCAAAAAGATGCCCTAGCAACAAAGAGGTTTTTACTTTATCATCGGAAGTTTACAATGACACCTCGAAAAATACAGCAAACCTAGCACATCTTAGGTTTGATTGCCGCTCGCGAAATTGTCGCGGCTACTCGTCTCGTTTTGATTGTATTGATTAAAAAAGCCGCGAGAAGGCCGTGAGTGACTATCAAACACAAGATGTGCTAGACCCACCAACGACTGTTTTGTACTGTAGAGGTTTTGATTTTTATTTGAATTCCAACAAATATGTTATACCTACTAGATTGTGCACCAAAAAACATAATTTAGCAAAAACGAGACTTATTTCAACACTAAGTCCTAGAGTAGATATTTCTTTATAAGCTAGGAACGGTCCTGGCGAGAAGTTTACTGCTGCTAGGGTGTCCTTGTCTAACGTCTTGTCGGATACCTAAAACAATCTTTTAGACTAGAAGAAATGGTAGAAAACTTTTTAATCATTACAATCGAAAAGAGGTGGGTATCATCAGTTTCCGGTAAAACCGTGATCGGTCATTGGTTAATCAAGCTTTGTTATGAAGTAGCCATAGCGACGTCAGCATCCGTGTAACTCGCGGGATCGGTCATTGGCCACCCGGGTTTCGTTAACGTCCGCATCGTTGTTGAACATAGTTCGGCAAAAGTCGTTGATAACGAATCAAGCTTTGTTGTAATGTAACCACAGCAACATCAGCATCCGTGGAATTCGCGGACTCGGCCATTGGCTAACTGAGTTTTGTTAATATTTAACCATAGTAACGTCTACGTCATTGGTGAACAGATTTCGGCAAAAGTCGTTAATAACGAATCGATCCCGATCAGTACTGTGTACCGACTAATTTACGAACTGTAACAAGTGACTCAACAATCCCGGTTCGCGACTGTACCTTCTGTTTGACAATGACAACACCAATCGGCCTGTCCTTTTCTTTTTTCGTCTCTTTTTAATCAATATAGTCCAATAGGGACGGGTAGCCACGAGAAAGTAGAGTGTTTCAGTCACACAAGATATGCTAAGCCCCCGGATACTTACACAATCGTTTTATAAGCCATTTGTCCCGTGTTTTGTTTGGCCATGGTCATTTCAATAGAAAGGGACACAATTCTGACAGGAGTCATCTCACGAAGACCGTTTTTGTTTTACTCTTTAGTGCACAATTTAGTAGTGGTATCTTTGCATTCGAAGCCATAGACCATGCAGTTGTAAATGCGAACTTTTTTATGTGAAGTCACTTTCTCTACTATTACAACATAATGACAATTTACGTCAAGTTGTTATATCAAAACATTACCAAAAATAATAAAATAAATTATAAAATTGCGAATTGCGATACACACGAAGCACATAATTAATAAGAAAAGTAAGCCAATCATTGTGTAAACGATTTGTCAACGAATATTATCTGAGTTGATAATAGAACCAAGCACTATTGTTGTCATCTCAAAGCAACGTATACCAAATGCAGTTCTGACTGTGACCTGTGGGTTTTCACTTCCAACCAGATTAACAGTGAAATTCTTACTTAGTTTCGACAAGATCCTGTTCTCAGTACGTGTTATGTCGTGTTCTGACACGACATAACACGTACTGAGTTGAGTTGGAGTCAGATAAAGAAGCAGATCGTATCGTCGACATCATCGTAGTCGTGCCTATGTCTACAAATTCAATTAATTTAAGTGCAAGTTGAGTGATTAAGAGTTCACCCGGTGAGATATGTGATTAGTGCACTATTTTTGTTGTAACCGTTTGCTTAATAAATTGTTTTGAAGTCACTTTATGGCGTTTTACTAATTTAGTTATTTCGTCAGTTCACACCTGATAATTGAGATTGTGATCTGTTACGTAATGTTGAAAAAAGTGACAAAGTAATCAATAAGTAGATAGGTATGTTTAATAAGCAATACTGATTCATTTAGATTCAATAATACGCGAAACCGATAGTACCTAAATGTCAATGTCAAATGTTCGACTGGACACATAATGTCTGCAGTACATTGCTGGGTCGATTAACTTTGTTGGAAAAATATAGAAAATTTATTTTTGTTTTTAATTAATTAAAACCATTTGGAGTTAATTACTGATTAGTTAAAGGGTTTATGTTTTCATTTATTGCTCTTATTACAGGCCACACCCTGTATACATTTTTGAATAATTGTAACACCTCATTTTGCGTCGGGAATTAAATACAGGCCCCTAATAGGTTACAAGTTGTATAGGTGCCTACATTTTTAATCGTCAGTTCAAAAACTGCTTAATACCTATTTATTTTACTACTAATTTTTATTTAAGACGTTTCTACTTCCTTCCTACGAAATTCCTTCTGTAATTTGACGCACCGTCCTGTCTACATAGTACCCCACCTACGTTTATCCGCTGCCCTGCGGCCGGCCGCGCATTTATGTTATGACGTCAGCGCCGCTCCGATTTATTTTTAACCGACTTCAAAAAGGAGGAGGTTTACAATTCGTCGAAATCTTTTTTTTTTTTTATGTATGTTCCCCGATTACTCGAAGACGCGTGGACCGATTTGAAATTTTCTTTTTTTGTTTGAAAGGGTATACCTTCTAGTTGGTCCCATTGTCACCGAATCCAGATCTGATGATGGGATCCTGGAGAAATCGAGGGAACTCTTCAAATGTTGTAGGCACACATGACATTTTTCATTTATTTTCGAAGACTAATCAAGTATTTGCATCTAGTCATGAACATCTTAAGTTGGTGATCTGATGATGGAAGGTACAACTCTTTAGCAATTAGGAGTTGGGGGATAATTCTTTAAGTATAACATATTTCGTGTATTTTGGAAGCTATTTGAGTATTTGCCTTTAGGTGGTCATCCTTTCATGTTGGTGAGCTGATGATGTAAGGTACAACTCCTTGGAGATTAGGAGTTGGGGGATAATTCTTTAAATATAACATATTTCATATATTTTGGAGGCTATTCGAGTATTTGCCTTTAGGTGATCATAGTCTCATGTTGGTGAGCTGATGATGAAAGGAATAACTCCTTAACGATTAGGGGTTGAAGGATCATTCTTTGTATATAACAAATGTCATACATTTTCGAGATCTATTCAAGTGTTTGCTTAGTAGTTATGACATGTCGGTTAGCGGTTAGTGACTCTTTAAATAATATTGGCATGCTAAGTCTGTTACCTTTGAAACTGTTTTTAACCGACTTCAAAAAGGAGGAGGTTTACAATTCGACGAAATCTTTTTTGTATTCATATAAGTTCGCCAGTTCAGGTTTTATGGCCTACTACAGTGCAGTACATTCTAATTATAAGTATTTAGAGCATACTGAATAACGATTTTATATTTACACTACTAAAAAGCAAAAAATAAAATATTTTAAAAATAAAAATAAAACCGCCTTCAAAAATTCACCCGAACTAAAAAGTTAAAAATAATTTTGGTTCCTACTTCTTAGGATTTCCTACCCAAACCTTTAAACCTTTTACCCTATTCATTGAAATAAAACATTATGGCTAGGTACCCTACAGATTTCTTAGAAGTCGGTGCCAAGCCAAATATGTTCACTTTGCGAGTACTTATATGTATTTGATAGAGCTTTGTAACTTACTGTCACTCCGGTTATGCTTTCATGAAAATGACTGAGGCAGACCATTCATTTGATAAAAGCGTAATCGGAGTGACAGTAAGTTACAAAGCTCTATCTAATATACAGGGTGGAAAGGGACGACGTTCCTTCCCGCTACCGACCGAGTCTACCAACCATTACGATGAACTTTCAGTATGGGACCAACATCGAAATATTAAAAAAAAAATTAACCCCTCATACAAAGTGAGTGATTAGTTAAAGTTCAATAGTATGGAAAAGTCAATTTTCCATGTACGCTTTCGATGTTGGTCCCATACTGAAAGTTCATTGTAATGGTTGGTAGACTCGGTCGGTAGCGGGAAGGAACGTCGTCCCTTTCCACCCTGTATACCTATGAACGTATTCGGCTTGGCACCGACTTCTAAGAAATCTGTAGGGTACCTAGCCATAATGTTTTATTTCAATGAATAGGGTAAAAGGTTTAAAGGTTTGGGTAGGAAATCCTAAGAAGTAGGAACCAAAATTATTTTTAACTTTTTAGTTCGGGTGAATTTTTGAAGGCGGTTTTATTTTTATTATTAAAATATTTTATAACAATAACCATTTCGAAAATTGTAGGAAATGCTTAGAGTATACATAGGGGATTTTTTTGGTATTGTGCCACAACTAATTATTGACAAGAGAATTATTGACATTAAAAAAATAAAATGTAGAATTAATGCGCCTGCACGTAAATCAGTTAAAACTGTAAAAAAAATAGTTAGCATTGAGTCACTGACGTATTTTTTTCTTTGGATGAGTATAATAATTGTCGGGTCATTATAGTAAAAAATCACCATTTGTTTAATTTCTGTTTGATTGTTATGAATTTTAAAAATAATTTTATTTTTTCTGACTATATCTACGATTATTCAGTGGTGACTTTTTAAGATATTGTCTTAAATATTCAGTTAGGCCCCTCGGATAATAAATCCCTACTGTAGGATTTATTGTTTCTTTTTATTAAACAATTAAATCTTAATATTGATTTTATGAAAAAACCTCCACACATTTATCGGGGATAATTAGATTCATATATTCACAAAACGATGTTTTATCATATTCCTGAAATAAATATACTGTAGGATTTAATGTAATTTTCTCGAACAAGTTAAAGTTTAGCTCCCGGACTATAAAGAATGTCGGGTGTCGTAAGAGATAAAACTGTTAGAGATTCGTTATTTGTACGAATACATTGTAATAAAATAATAATACTACCGTTTATGAAATAATTATTCTGACATTTATTCTTAAATAAAAAACGGTTACGTACTAAATGTATTGGAGTTTGAAGTTAATATTTGAGATATTTCTGATTTTATTTCAAAAAGTTATTAGTGTAATTTTACTCGTTGGGTAATGCACTTTCGATATTTGTTAAATTTTTTCTGATATTTCTCATATTTACCGAATTATGGCCTGTAAACACTTATCGATTACACCCTGTATACCTATAACAAATGTTGGATCCTTGGTCATGGCTGTTTTCTACATATTTATCGGTATTCATTCATCTGTTACGTGCATATGGCCGCTTAATATCCACGACATGACATTGGTATGTGTAAGATTGTCCCATAAAAAAAAATATCTCTACGAGTATTTATGCATTAGTCTTTGCCAGGATTGGATGTACTTATGCATCAAACAGTACAGTGAGAATGAGGAACAGGATGCTTAGCCAAGTTGCCAATCGCTTGCGCTTTACTTAGTACACTACTGTGTATCGTAGTTTTCCCTCTCTGTCACTCTTTCATATCAGTGCGACAAAGACAGGCAGCTGCCTTTCGTTTATGATTGACGATTAAGCATTAGCGTTTGGCAACTTGGCTAAGCATCCTGGTATCAGATAGCAGTGACGATAGCCAAGATTACAAAACAATATTAGATTATTACAAAAAATATTTTATTTTATTAAATCTTATTTAAGAAATAAATTTTCATATGATTTTCCGTCACTTAGGTATTCATTTATCGTTATTGACTCTTGTGTTGCCTATGTCATCTCGGCAGAACTGAATTTAGGCTGAACTTAGGTGATAAATACGAGTATAATTAAGTATGTAAATGGCTTGACAGGTACATACCTACTACAGATTAGCGATCTTTTTCATTCATAATGACCCCGCCACCTCAACAATATGTATGTTATTGTCGTTTCTTTTAAAACTTATTGCAATGATTGAGATACACTTACATGGCAGGAGTGCTTTCCATAAAATGTCCATATCTACGAACCACGGCGTTGAAATAGAGGTACATTTTGACCATAATGTCGAATAAGGGTCTCACCAAACCAATCGACGCGGAGTCGGCTTTCGCCGAGTGTTTTACACCACACTATTTGCATTTAGCCGATCGACCGTCTCCGCGGTTGAACACCTGCGTTAAGCAGTCTCACCCTCCTTACGGCCGTAGAAACGCTCGATCGGCTGCGATTTGCTACCGCAACAGTTGTAAAGCGGCGATCGGCTCTCCCGTGCTCCGTTCTGCCGTCGAGACGTCAGACAGCACGCGTTCAGCCGCTGAGTCCGACGAACAGATAGATAGGACAGCGGGTGATCGGCAATCGTGAATCTCATTTTTGGAGACTAGTTGTTAGTAACTAGTTTGAAATTGAACAGACGTGTATGATTACGACAGTATTACTTCGTGTTGTCAGATCTATTGCAGATTTTAATGTGGGTAATAATTCAAATGAATAAATACAAACGCATCAGTAGCTACTTCGGCCGTCATCGGCTCTTTTCGGCCGTCGTCAGCTATGTTCGGCCGTCGAAGACGCTGAACGGCTTCCGCCAGCTCTGACCGGTTCTTATCGTAGGTACTCGGCCGTGATCGGAGCCGTTCAACTCTTTTCGGCACCGTACGGCGGTATTAGGAGATTTACGAATGCGAACGTGTGCGTTAGGCTGCAAACGGGGTCGTACGAATGCGAACAGCTTTACGGCAAAACGCCGTTTTCCCGTCGAAAGACGTCGTTTCGCGTGGGCCGAGCTGATTTACGATGTCCTCGCTCTTATTGCGTTGACATAAAGCTTTTTCCGTACGCGATTAGCCGAAACGGCGTCGACTACCTTGGTGAGACCCTAGTGGCTTAGCATTGTGGTTGCTAGTAGGTACCTGGATGTAATAAGGATTAATAAGACTTTTAAGTACAACATTACTGCGATCGCCAATCCGCTTGTCCAGCATGGTGATTATCGGCATTTACCTCTTAATGCATCCATAGGTACGTAAAGTATTAGGAGAGGCCTATGTGCAGCAGTGGACTCAAATAGGCGGATGATGTATGTTTGTTGTAAGACTTTAAGGCCTGTGTTTTACATGTTAGTTACGGCAGAAAAACGGCAGTTTGTTATGGATTTAAGTAACATAACATACATAGGGACCTATCCACCAAATTCCTACGGTAAGTGTGATTACTACTAGCTGTCGCTTTTATTTTACAAGGCAATAAATCTAAACCAAAATTTTAAAGTAAGTAAGTAGATAGATATTGTCAGCAAGTTTTCTTGGGAGACGGCGCCGCTAGCTCGTTAAAAGCTAGCAATAATGCATTGTAGCTCAAAGAACTAGACTGAACTTTTCTCTAATTGACTACCTAAAGTAAAGTAGGTCTCTCTAACTGAAGGGTAAGACAAAAGATCAAGTCTAGTCATCCTTGAAACATTTTAGTTTTTCGGTTTGAAAGTTTGTAACTTATTTTTGAAAGACGTATCATGAGACATTTATTTGTCTGTTTCCGTAGCTAATGCTGCCTATGAAGCTAGGTTCCGGGGTCGAATCCCGGCGAGGGCATTATTTGTGAATTTATTATCAAAAATATTTGTTCCTTGGTAGGTCTATTGTATTTGAGTATTTATGAAACTATCTATTGTATGTATATATTATATGTATATTGTCGCTTGGTACTCATACCACAAGCCTAAACCTTACAACACATGAATGGTGGCATGTTTAATAAAATAACGTAAACGGTAATTTGATGCTGCGAGTAATAAAAGTACACGAATTATCTTTGCAACCCACTTAATTGTTACATATGCAACGTTCGAATCGCGAATAAAAAATCGGTTATTAAATAAACAATGCCGTATTGTGCTGTACTGAGCTGCAGAAATAACAGCAACAAAAAAAATATTTCACATGGAGGTATTTCCTACCACCGGTAAGTATTATTTTGTATTTTAATTCAATAAATACAAAAACTGTTGCTTCGTCTATTATTTACGTACGTTTGTGATTCAAATTCAATTTTATGTCTCAAAGAATAGAGTTCATAATCTTTTGTTAAGATTGTATACATTTCTCTAGAACATTCGCTACTCTAAATGTCAAACAAGGTTCGCTACTCATAGGCTGTCCAAAGTCGATATTTATATCGATAATGTTAATGTTATGATATATCAGCGTTCGATATTTAATTATTAGTTGGGAATGTAATCAAGTAAAAAATGTATAGTTATACGTCTGTACAATGGGCTGTGCTCTGAAGAACTGTTCGACATGATGCCAACGTCCACTTTTCATCATCGCACCGCTCGCCACCGACTGGGCGCTCATCCTCACACCTTGCAACCTAAATGGTCGCGCACCGTGCGGTTTCAGAGGAACTTCCTCCCGCGGACGGTCCGTCTGTGGAATGAGCTCCCTGCCGAGGTTTTCCCGTTGGACTACAGTATGGGGTTCTTCAAAAGAGGAGTGTACAAGTTTTATTAGGTCGGCAACGCGCATGTGACACCCCTGGGGTTGCAGGCGCCCATAGGCTACGGTGACTGATTTCCATCGGGCGGGCCGTATGCTTGTTTGCCACCGACGTGGTATAAAAAAAAATGTTTAGTTAGGTATAACTTATAACTATACATTTTACTGAGTATTAAGCGATAAATCGGATTTTAATAAACTATTACTAACCGATGTGCATTCCATACTTTACATCATCATCATCATCATCATCATCATCATCATATCAGCCGAAAGACGTCCACTGCTGAACATAGGCCTCTCCCAAAGATTGCCACAATGACCAATACTTTACATACCTATAATATAGTTTCTACATTTTCAGATTCCCAAAAGACGCTGAAATTAAAAATAAATGGATCGAAGCTACTGGACAAGTCAATTGGTTTCCGCAAAAATAGTACAAATTCAGTACTAAATAATGCAATATGAATCGTTCGAATTCAGAACCTGGTTCTAAATTGTTTTATCGTTATGTAATTGTTGAAAATGTTGAAATGTTAAACAAGAATAATAATTCAAAGTTTTATTAAATTTACCATCTGGTCACCTGTTTTTTATTTGATTACTACTGCTATTTACTATTTATATTAATTGTTACTACTATTTATATGTATTGATTGCATGTGCTGCTTGTAAGTACGGACGGGACGGTAATCGCTTACGATCAAGTGATACGTCTGCTCGTTTGCCTCCAATTACCTACATAAAAAAGAGTTAACAGAACTGCAAGTTACAAAGTAGTTCCACTTAAGGCTTTCCTGGTCTTCATCCATCCGCGAGAAAATGCTCCAGTTAGGTACTGAAGAAAACCCTCAAATCTCCATCAATATGCCATTCAAATTTGAGGAGTTCCCTCAGTTCGTCATGGATTCCATCATTAGATCAGATTAAAATGAAAGGAGACTGCAGTGGAGGTTTATTCTTAAAAATAAATGAAGAATATTTTCAAATTGGTTGACAGAACTGCGAATAATAGAGTACTTCCTCTTATGCCATCTCTGGTTTTCCACTATCAGGTCCACTTGTCCTAAATTGTGGCTTTCTCATGGTACTACTCAAGGTTCTTAAAAAAACACTAAAATCACCATACAAGTGCGTTTCGAAATTGAGGAGTTCCCTCAATTCCGCACGGATCCCATCATTAGATCAGAACCAAAATCCAATAGGACCACCTCGCGAGTATACACTTTTGAACAAAGGAAAATCAAAATCGGTTCATAATTGAATGGGTAATCGCATAATACACATACAAAAAAAAACTAACAGACGAATTGAGACCTCTTTATGAAGTCGGTTGACAAAGTTTTACTTTATTATTATTTGCTAGTCAGTAGAAACCGTTAAAAAATCGAACAGCCAATCAAAATTTTCAAATTTCCCGCCTTTAATATGAATACTATTTAAATATCGATAATGTATACGTATTGCCCTATGGAAAATAACAAAAAGTCGTAACAAGATAAGGATATACAGTCACTTACGACTTTTTGTGTTTTGGGGTTGGCCAGTCCATGTAGTCCTATTCTTATTTGTCGGCTACTCACAGGCGAGTAGAGATCTCGTATCACCAGTGTAACGTGACCTAGGATTCGTAATTATTTCTGCGTAATCGTAGATGTTAGATAAACTGGTTTTTTAGCCCATTACTCGGTCATTTTAATACAGTAGCGCCACCTTGTTTGGAGTAGCTGTATTACGTAGCTGTATTAGAAGACTTTGTGAGAGAAAGAAAAAGACGCAAGATGCATAACATGAACAGTCTAATTTAGACCCTGACTAAAACAATATACAGATGAATTTCATTGTGGGAATGATAACTGGTTGTTACCTTATGGGTATGGAAAACTGCTACCAATTAAAAACATTTTGTAATTGTATGCATGTATCTACGTAAAATGGGATTGTGTGAGTTTGACGACACCGGTTTTCATACTAAAAAGCTAGCATTTCACATCCACTAGTTTATTAATTCGTGATTTTGACCATAATGTCGAATAAGGGTCTCACCAAACCAATCGACGCGGAGTCGGCTTTCGCCGAGTGTTTTACACCACACTATTTGCATTTAGCCGATCGACCGTCTCCGCGGTTGAACACCTGCGTTAAGCAGTCTCACCCTCCTTACGGCCGTAGAAACGCTCGATCGGCTGCGATTTGCTACCGCAACAGTTGTAAAGCGGCGATCGGCTCTCCCGTGCTCCGTTCTGCCGTCGAGACGTCAGACAGCACGCGTTCAGCCGCTGAGTCCGACGAACAGATAGATAGGACAGCGGGTGATCGGCAATCGTGAATCTCATTTTTGGAGACTAGTTGTTAGTAACTAGTTTGAAATTGAACAGACGTGTATGATTACGACAGTATTACTTCGTGTTGTCAGATCTATTGCAGATTTTAATGTGGGTAATAATTCAAATGAATAAATACAAACGCATCAGTAGCTACTTCGGCCGTCATCGGCTCTTTTCGGCCGTCGTCAGCTATGTTCGGCCGTCGAAGACGCTGAACGGCTTCCGCCAGCTCTGACCGGTTCTTATCGTAGGTACTCGGCCGTGATCGGAGCCGTTCAACTCTTTTCGGCACCGTACGGCGGTATTAGGAGATTTACGAATGCGAACGTGTGCGTTAGGCTGCAAACGGGGTCGTACGAATGCGAACAGCTTTACGGCAAAACGCCGTTTTCCCGTCGAAAGACGTCGTTTCGCGTGGGCCGAGCTGATTTACGATGTCCTCGCTCTTATTGCGTTGACATAAAGCTTTTTCCGTACGCGATTAGCCGAAACGGCGTCGACTACCTTGGTGAGACCCTAGTGGCTTAGCATTGTGGTTGCTAGTAGGTACCTGGATGTAATAAGGATTAATAAGACTTTTAAGTACAACATTACTGCGATCGCCAATCCGCTTGTCCAGCATGGTGATTATCGGCATTTACCTCTTAATGCATCCATAGGTACGTAAAGTATTAGGAGAGGCCTATGTGCAGCAGTGGACTCAAATAGGCGGATGATGTATGTTTGTTGTAAGACTTTAAGGCCTGTGTTTTACATGTTAGTTACGGCAGAAAAACGGCAGTTTGTTATGGATTTAAGTAACATAACATACATAGGGACCTATCCACCAAATTCCTACGGTAAGTGTGATTACTACTAGCTGTCGCTTTTATTTTACAAGGCAATAAATCTAAACCAAAATTTTAAAGTAAGTAAGTAGATAGATATTGTCAGCAAGTTTTCTTGGGAGACGGCGCCGCTAGCTCGTTAAAAGCTAGCAATAATGCATTGTAGCTCAAAGAACTAGACTGAACTTTTCTCTAATTGACTACCTAAAGTAAAGTAGGTCTCTCTAACTGAAGGGTAAGACAAAAGATCAAGTCTAGTCATCCTTGAAACATTTTAGTTTTTCGGTTTGAAAGTTTGTAACTTATTTTTGAAAGACGTATCATGAGACATTTATTTGTCTGTTTCCGTAGCTAATGCTGCCTATGAAGCTAGGTTCCGGGGTCGAATCCCGGCGAGGGCATTATTTGTGAATTTATTATCAAAAATATTTGTTCCTTGGTAGGTCTATTGTATTTGAGTATTTATGAAACTATCTATTGTATGTATATATTATATGTATATTGTCGCTTGGTACTCATACCACAAGCCTAAACCTTACAACACATGAATGGTGGCATGTTTAATAAAATAACGTAAACGGTAATTTGATGCTGCGAGTAATAAAAGTACACGAATTATCTTTGCAACCCACTTAATTGTTACATATGCAAGTCTATAAAATATCCCTGTTGGAATCAAAACACTTAATGTATACTATCTAAACTTTTTAAAAGCAGACTTTGTTTAATTTTAGTCACTTAGTTATTTAATACAGCATAAATTGCGTTGATAAAAAATCCCTGACACAAAAAAGGTATAAACAGAGCCAGCACTACGAGTGGAATGTCATGGAAATATTTTTGAAAGGGTTCGCTATTTCAAAGCTTGCTCGTCGTCGTATTGAATGCGTTTTAATGAAAAAACATGCGCCGATTCGGAACAGCCAAGGGAATTAAAAGCTCCGCGCACCGCCATTTCAAATGCATCGGTTGGAATTTTCATTTGTCCGAATATTATGCCGGGAGGGAATTCTGTAGTGTAACTTGTTCAAGTTTATGGTCGCGCTGTTATGTGCTCGGGAATAATAAATTACTGATTGGATTAGTTGCCACACTGCTTTATTATTCAATTTTGAGTCTGTTGTTTCGGCACTGTTGTTCGTGATTTGGGATGTTTCTTATTTAGTTGCTCTTGCGTTGTTTATGTTCAATAGAATAGCTACACAATTTTATAAAGGAACCTACTTTTTATACAGTCAGTGTATGTGTTGAGGTCATTTAAGTAAATTCAAAAGGCATCAATGCCCTTTCACGGCCTGGCGGGTGACCGCTACAATTCATCCGTCTCTTTCATACCCAGAGATTTTATTAGTGCGGGCTCACTCGCTCATTTACTAAGTAATTAGCTTAGTAGTCATTGAATATTTTTAAGTGCGTTTCTACCACAGTGCTGTTGCCTCATACTCGTAGTCTGGCATAAACAAATAAGAAATCATTCGGCAGAATCTCTAATTTAAAAAAGATTGATCAAAATGAACTGTTGAACGTTTCCGAAAATCTGAAAAATTCAATAATGCTATTTGAACGAACTATATCGCGTATCAATTAATTTAATTACATTCCGAGGTTTCAAGCACTTTACCTACTGGTTTCGTCGTCTACGAGTGACTGACAATTGAGGAAATTTGACTACCTCCATTAAAATAAGACAATAAGTACAAAACTACTCGAAAACATAGTAACGCACAAACCGTATTATATTATAAACGAAACTTTGAGATGTAATTAAATTAATTTATATATTGAAGCGATATAATAATCCGTTAAAATATTTTCATTTCATGTCATTCGTGTATCGCGGTAGCGGAAAAAAATAAAATATTTTTCATTTGCAGGTACTTATAAGACTGCGTGGTAAGCCATATACATATACACTGGGCGCCAGTGCTATGTATATATGTAATTTATAAAATGCAAGAAAATATCGATTGGATACCTACATCTACTTAATTATTTTATTATTATATTGGCTAATTGCTGAAGATATGAAAAACAAATAGTTGTAACAATATAATATATTTTATAGGTACAACAATTGTATCTCATGGGCATAACTTAATATGCATACAATACCTACATACCCAGAATATTATACAGGGTGATCATTTCAGCGCAACCAGCCAAGCTGCACTAATAACCGATTTAGTGTTGCAGCTTGTTTTGAGATAGATTATCCTAGGAATACCCAGGTAAGACTACGTAGATCCTATTCATCATCGGCTTAAGGCGGCAACCGTATTTCATATGGTGCTATGATTATCGTCATTATTAGCTATACCTATTTATATGTACTAACAGAGATATGTTTGGCAGTAAAGGTTCTACATCTCTGGTAGTTTTACAAACTTGATGATAGTTTTATTCGACATATTAGTGATAAAATGGTACATTTCCTAACTAGTGCGAGAAAACTTTTTTTCGGCGAGGGTGAAAATTGGAGCCCGAGTGAAACGAGGGCGACCATCACCCGAGTTAAAAAAAGTTTTTGCACGTGTAAGGGACGATTTTGTTCATAACAAGTGCGTCAAAAAACAGAAATTACCGCGCGCTAAGCGTGCGCAAAGTTCGTTTTTGCGCACTAGTTAGGAAAATATATATTATTTTGCTTCCGCGTGCTAATGCGTGGGTGGAATTGAGTGTATTCATTTTTCTCACTGTGTAAAAGTAACTAATCTTCAAACTGGAGTTCGAGGCCAAAAAAACTACGACAATTTTTCCACAACAATAAAATGTTCTTACAATAGAAAATCCTTATTTTCTAAAAGCAGACGTTGAGGTGACTTATTTTTTAGTAATTTTAATTGCTTAGTTTATAGAAAAAATATAATTTACTTATTTTCACGTAAATATAAGATATTTTAATAAAAACTTAATTATACGCAATTATTAGTAACAAAGTTGGTATTGCGCTTGTATCACCTCAGGTGTAATACGTACATTTGGTATACCAATTTAAAACCACATGAATTATTAAAACCCTATTTCTGCATACGTTTATCTAATTGCAAAATAGTACTGTGTAGCGTGCTTTAACATAACTTGTCACTGTCATTCTTATTCCACAACTGATGTCTGTTCTGTAAACCTAGATTATACAATATAACATTTACGCAAAAACACGCGCCGGACCTATGCGCGATAGCTCCAATGGAATCCAGGAGATGATAGCCGAAACCTGGACTCTGTCATTCTCAGGGCGATATATCAAACTACACGTACCGTACCTTTTCGTACACATACCGTACATCCAATATGTGGAGTTTGATAAATTGATGTACGACGGCAAATTTAATACCTAAGTATATAAGTAAGAATGTAAATAGTAATATAGGTATAAGTCGTTTTTAACCGCCTTCTAAAATTCAATAAAGGATGTGGTTCTCATTTCGACATTTTTTTGGGACGTTACTTGATATCTGCGAGTATCGTGAACCGATTTTCAATTTTTTTGTTCGTGTTTGGTACCGTTGGGATGGATCTAGGAGAAATCAGCTGAAGTCGGTTTTTAAGTATTTTAATTCGGGGATTTTAAATGTCATACAGTAATCCCGTAACAACCAGAGTCTTTCGCAGTTCATTTTTTCTATGGTAAGCACATATGTTACAACATTGTGAAATCATACAGTAATTTTTAATAGGGCAGTTGTGTTGCGAACCATTTTATGGACTTGTCGTCACGTCATAAGCACAGGCTAGGCCTTTCCAATTAACTATGCGTATAGACGCATTAGGAGGTAATGCAAAAAAATCTGCAAAAGGTGAGGATATTCTAAAAAGGCTTGTACATTTGGATCCTGTCTTCTGGAAAAATCCATACAAACTCCCTGGGACATTTTGGGAAATATGGTGGATCTTATTCAGCATCATTGAGTTTACCAGCCTATCAATTTTTATCAATTAATTGTTGTAAACAAACGAAAGTAAACATTAATAATTTAGATATAGTTTTCACAGTCACTTAGTCTTAAATTATATTCATCACATGACCAAAGTTTCGAAACAAGAGATACAAATGTGATAAAAAATTTATTTAGTTACCTATGTGACGATACGAACCTTTTAAAATTAAATCATTTTTTTCATACACACACTCGCGTATATGTTTTTTACCTTTTTATTTGTGCCTTTCACATAGAAACGCGCAGTATAGAATTCAAAGTTTAATGTTTTTTTACAGATAAAATGGTTCCTGATAAACAAAAGACTGACCAAACAATTTCAATTGTTTATCGCTTGTCACTAGAAAAATGTTTCAATTCGATAAATCAAAACAGAAAAGATAGCAGCAAATAAAAATGTTTAAGATTAATGTTAAAAACTTAAACAATTATTTTTAGCTTAGGAATCAAGTTTAATTTATGAAAAGTACAACCTGGCAAACTTTGGTAACCACGGCATTTGCTAACATACGCTAAAAAATAAAAAAAAACACATTTAAAATATTGAATGTGAATACATACTTGACAATACAGGTGTTGTTTCTCAGTTTTGAGACACTAAGTAAACTTTTGAAACTGAAAACATATTTTTTATTATAACTCCACAATATGATATTACTATTTTATTTGGCAAGTCTTCCAACGATGCAAAAAGTTCGCAAGTTATCGTAAAGTTTTCGCCATTTTACGTGGAAACCAACCTAAAAGCTGTCCGCACGCCGGCATGTGCGCGGTGCGACTGAAGGCTCGTTTCGCTACAGCCAACACATTCCCGCTCTCATACCTTTCAAGTTTTCCACTCAACCTCTCGATATTAAACGACCAATCGTTTTACGATTCGCTATCGAAAAATAGCCTCTATTCCACTACAGCAAAAGACACATTGCAATGCTTCTGCTACATCTTAAGACACTTCTTTAAAGCATGGATTACAAAGCTTGACAGCTTAGTGTAAAAACGACTCATGTGTGGTAATTTCATGCATACAAAATTGTGTGTTAAAATTAACGGGAAAAAGGTTGAATTTCGAAGAAACAGAGGACAATCAAAACGATGCGGCGAGCTTGAAAACACTTAGAATTTTTCCGTGCGAGACAGAGATAAATACAGTTTTCTGTGTGACAAAGGGACCAGCCTACACTGTTGGCTTGGTGGGGATAATCTTAAAAAAATCTGTAACTGTAAGATCAAAATAGTTCACTTAGTATCTGAAAAGCAGATTGAAGAGTGCTAGCGTTGAAGGTATATTATACAGCGTGGGTATTTGATACGGGCGAATAATTAATCCAGCTATAATATCTGATCCTACGAGTCGTATAAGATAACCATTTCGTTAAATTTTGTTGTTGATTAGGTGTAATGATTTTTCTAAAGTGCAACCCAGCAGCAATGTATGCCGGCCAACTGACATGAGACTCGTATGACGTTTAGATACTTATGTCTACTTTAAGTAATGTGGCTACCAGTGGATGCAATACATTGCGGGCTCAATTATTTTGTATGAAAAAAAAATACCTTAATTTCTAAAATAAATTTATGTAAATAGGTTCCCTAGGTCCGATAGTAATCGCCACTAAAATATTCGCCCGTATCAAATACACACGCTGTATTTACTTTAATGTAAGTTAATATTGTGTTACTGTGTTTTGTCAGTTTAAACTAGTTTTAGGGTTTGACCGTAAACTAGGAACCCTTGTAGTTTCTCCATATCCGTCTGTCTGTCTGACTGTCCGCAACAAAGCTCAGTGACCGTTAATATTAGGAAATTGCAATTTGTTATACATAATTATAAATGGAATAAAGTTTTTTTTTTCATGTACCTCCCCTACACGTAAAGTGAATCCTACAGTGTAACTGTGTGTGTGGTATCGTGTGTAAGTCAGTATTTGTGAAGATAAAACTTTGAAAAGCCCCCCTCGAATGTATGATCCGTGCGTCCTGTGTCGGCTATTAACGTATATGTAGTCAAATGACATTTACCCTTAATATATATGATATGCCAGCCGTCTTATCCGCGACAATAAACTACCATGACTCGGTTATGTAAGCATACCAAATGAACTATGCACAAAGTAGCCGGTACGAATTTTTAGAGATAATACCTCGTACCTAAAACTGCACATCAATAAAATTATACTTAAGTGCACAGAGGCTCATTCATAAAACATCAAAACAGGGAGCTGCCTCTCAAAGGACTAAACTCGAAGCAAATGTTGTTTATTTTGTTTAAGAAGAAAGCCTGTACACAACGGAGAGCGCCACATGTTAGAACATGAATAAAAGAAGAGCTATGCTTCAGACTTTCAAAAGTTCAACTAGTATTTTTCAAAGCAATAGCTACATTTTTCGTCGTTTTATGACTTGTATTAGTCATAAAAGTCACAATTTCAGCTTGATTTGTACGTTTTTTGTTAAAATTCCGACCGATGAAGAGAGACAAACGGAACTATTCCTAAATATTCGTCTGTCTGTCAGTCAGTTTGCTGTACGAACGATGTAGCCTCGCACGAGTGAGACTTAAGGGAATCTTATAAATAAATAAATATCTTGGGACGATTTGTTAGATGAGTTTCCCAAACGCAGTTTTTCCTAGCAGATAATTTTCTTTTCGCATTTTTTCCCGAAAGCGATTATCCTAGTCACTTTTTTTCTCTATAGCTTATTTTTACGGTCGCTTTATTTCTGTTTCAGATATTTTTCTGTCTGAATTTTAACCTGTAGTTAAATTTTCCTCTGCAGCATATTTTACAGTAGCTTTGTTTCTGTTTCCGATATTTTTCTGTCTGAATTTTAACCTACAGTTCAGTTTTCCTTTGCAGCTTTTTTTTAATCGCTTTGCTTCTGTTTTCGGATATTTTCTGCCGTAATTTTAACCTGCAGTTAATTTATACTTTTTTTTTATCCATAGCTATATTTTCCAATAGTTTTCTTTCGCTGTTCCGTTTATATGATTTTATTAATGTAAGGTACAGTCGGCTAATTTCAAAAATGTCTGATACGAAAATATCTCGGGGTATTCCAATATATTTTTTTAGAATTCCGTAGTCAACTGGGAACCTTTATAGTTTTGCCATGTCTGCCCGTCTGTCTGTATGTTGGAGGATAATCTTAGTAAACGGTAGTAATAGAAAGCTGGAATTGCTGACACCGATATGTAAGCCACTGATGCCAACAAGGTGCGTAAATAAAAAAATAGAAAAAAATTGTACAGTAAAGCCTGGCAAGATAGTATTAAACCTTGGCCACCATGCGGATTTTCATTGGTACTAATTAATTTTACTGGCAATGTGTACTTTTTATCAGCATACGTCAAAATTATAATATGTCAGCTTTATAAACAGAATTAAATATTTTAAAAATACTATCTATTTTGCCGAAAAAAATACTAAAAGAAGCTTTAAAAAGAAACTGAATGCGGTAAATTACTCATAACCAAAAAAGGATGAGGGATTTCACAGCAATCCGGGTAACAATGTTTTCCGAACAGTGTTTGGCAGCCGTGACACTTCAAAGAGGTCTACCATGAACCACGAAGTTTTGCGTCTCTATAGGCTTACGGACGTAATAACCAGTGCGACAGAGAGGTAAAATTTCGTTCGTGGTTCTGAGTAGACCTCATTATTGCCATATGAAAGCGGTATATAGCCACATGAATTCAGGGTTTAATACTAACTTGCTAGGCTTTACCTCCCGAACACCAAAAGTGGGGGATGATTTTTTTTAACCCCATCGTGTGACATATCGTTGGATAGGTATTTGAAAAATTATGGCCTTATGGGGGTTTTCTAAATTATTTTTTTGACACAGGGTAAATTTTTGGAAATAATCGCCCCGGAAGTTAAAAAAAATGCGTCCCCCCCCCTCTAACTTTTGAACCGTAAGTCCAAAAATTATGAAATAAATCATGAATGTAAAGGTTTAGAATACTTTCATGGAAAATTATTTTCGATCTTGATCGGCTTAGAACTTTTTGAGTTTTGGTAGAAAAACTACGGAACCCTACACTGAGCGTGGTCCGACACGCCCCTGGCCGGTTTTTTAATTTTGATTTGTTCTTTACGAAAATACAAAATAAAAGTGATTCACCCATTTTAAAAGTTATTCGGACAGTGAGGGATCGGTCTACCACTATGGAACTATACAGAACATAATAACTAATAACACAACTTTTTACTCTTTAATATTAAAATATATTTCGTTATTACTACACTATGAACCTAAGATTCAAAAGAAAATTACAATCACCAGTGACTTACATATTCGTGCCAAATTACAGCTTTCTAGTACTAGCGGTTACTGAGATTATCCTATGACAGACAGACAGACAGACAGACATGGCGAAACTATAAGGGTTCCTAGTTGACTACAGAACCCTAACAAAGTGTTTTTAAACAAATTTGAGCATGTAAAAAATTGGTTTAGGGAAATATTGCAAGCAGAAAATATACTACAGGGTAATAAAACGAATCTAAAAAAACGCTTTTGTAAACAAATTCGTGCGTGAAAAGAATTAGTGTAGGAAAATATACTACAGAGTAATAAAACGAATGTGAAAAATGCGTTTTTGAATAAATGCGATCATAAAAGTGGCTACCATGAAATAGTAAGACAGGGAAATTAAAAAAGTGGGAAAATTTGCGACTATGAACAACGGCGAAAAGAAAATTATCTGCAAGGAATAACTGCGTTTGGGAAACTCATCTAACAAATCCTTGGGACATCTTACACAAATCAACCTAGTCCCACGGTAAGCTCAATTAAGGCTTGTGATGTGGGTACCAGGCGACGACATATATAATAGATAGATACATATAGATACTTAAATACACAAACAGCCATGACCAAGGAACACATATTTGTGATAAATAAATACACAAATAATGCCCTCGCCGGGATTCGAACCCGGAACCTCCTGCTTCGTAGGCAGGGTCACTACCAATTAGGCTACGGTGGCTGACAATGTATCTTCATTATCATTAATCGATTAAATTAGTTATAATCTGACAGTTGTGTTCCACATATTTCTTTTTAAGTAAGGTTTTTAACCGACCGAAAAAGGAGGAGGTTCTCAATTAGACGTAGATAGTTAGTAGATGTAGATTCGATTTTTTGTTGTATGTATGTGACCCGATATCTCCGAGAATCGTGAACCGATTTTAATTGTTTGTTGTGATCGAATGTGTATAACCCCGAGATGGTCCCTTTGGCACCAAGTTGGGGTCTGATGATGGGATCTTGAAGAAATCGAGAGATCAATTTAGTATGGCGTATGGCTTCCATGTTTTATTTATTCGTAGTCTATATAGCTCAGATTAAGCACCGTGCGACTTCTTCCTCTTCCTTAAAATCAAACTCGAACTCCGTGATAGGCGATTTAATAGCCCTGAGGATGCTTGGAATGCCTATAATATTATGCAGGCCGTAGAAGACCTTCTTAAGGTACAGTACCAGGATTACCGGGAATGCTTTAATTCATGTTTTAGGAAAATGAAGCTGAATGCCTAGAAGCTGAAAGAAAGTAGTAGAGAAAAAAAAATGTTGTATCTCAAATTTTCGTAGTGACCTCAAATGACGTTAATATTAGTGGCACAATTTTATAAATAGGCATGTCACACCCCATTAACCCCTAAAGTATTTTGTTGTTAAGAGATTTTACAATATAAATGGTTCAGTCGACCGTCAAAGATATCATTACGCTTTATATAGGTGCCAACAATATATTTACACGACTTTATTGCCCTGACGTTTAACTAGTATTTTTGGCACCAACCGTAATGATATATTTGCCGTCGACTGTACAAAGTACAAGCAACCATTGCGCCTTTTCATTATTTATCAAAAATACATTACTCGTATTTGTATCTTAATCAAATCGTGATGATCGACGATACTAATAATAAAATTGTATTATAAATTACGAAACGGCTAGCCGAAATCACATACAGTCATGTACTCTGACAATTTATGCCGTCAGGTTTGACCCTAAATTTGTGCAATAAATTATGGTTTACTTTGTCGTTTATGAGGCTGCAGACATAACCCCGGCGGAGCATGTGTAACGGATTACGGCAATAAGGGAGATTGTCTTTTTTATGAACGCCCGCCACATCTACAGCCAAGTCCCCATACGGACTTGAAGATGCTGCCAAGATTACAGATAGCGGATGTAATGAAAAGAAAACACATATTTACATCTTCTTTACTCATTAAAAACCTTTTATTTATTGTACACATTGCTGAATGCATCATGCAAACCCTTCTGTTTAATAATAAATAAGTAAATATAGAATAATTTACATCATGAAAGATACGTTTTTAGGCGTAACACTAGGTATTTCTTAAAATTTATACAGGGTTAACGATATGAAGTGTTACCAAATAGATTTTATTAAATCTGGTGTCAAATTAATAGCGGCTTATTATCGAAAATATGTTTTGGACACCGTTGGGTTGTAGACTGCAAACATAAGAACGAGACTAAGTTTGGGCTTAATAAGGTCTTAAGAACCAAAAATGGCTGAAAAACGAATTCCACGTGTTATTTCTCCAGTGCAGTGTTTTTCGGAGTTTTTATCTGGTCTTTTCTAAAGAGACAGGTGAGAGCAATTAAACATGCTAGTATAAATGCAATGAAGAAAGCAATCATATTTCATTGGCACATACCACTACCACTGGATCGCAACTAAAAAATCGCTGTCCTTTGAAAGTGGTAACACTTCATATCGTTCACCCTGTATTAAAGCGGTTTTTTTCTTTTGCTTTTAAATATAGTTTTTTTTTAACTCTAAGCTTCCAATTTACATCTTTGGCTCAGTGTAGCGTTTCTGTTACTAAATGCAATAAAACAAATTATAAAATTTAACACGTACCTACGTCTAATATTAGGACAACAATATGATAGAGTAGTAACGAAACTCATACCTAGTTGTCTCACAAAAAACGATATGCGTTCCAGAGCTCGAGAGATGCACATATTTTTAGCTTTTAAACTATTTATTCCCACTCCTGCGAGTAGCGCAGCCGGCCGTTTGTCTCGCGTACCTGAGAGGTGTCCGGTCGAATGCAGGAGTTAATTTCACGGGGTATTTCGCCTGCTCTAAGAAACGGTTTCTTATATTTGCTCGAGATAAAGTTAAAACGGTCTTTTGCTACGTGAGGTTTTAATTGAAGCCTATTACCTACAATAAGTATGATTGTTCATTGAAATAATAATGGTGCTATTGTACAGAGCTTTAAGGACTTCCAATTATAATAAAATATAATATTGAATAATTAGACTTATTATCGCCAATTATAAAATGTTATAGATAAGAATAAATATCCACATGGTGACGGCGAATACATTTATCACCACCCCAACTCTTCCCGTGGGTGTCGTAAGAGTCGCCTTACTAAAGTATTTGAAGTGTCACTGCCTACGTAGCCGGGTTCCGGGTTCGAATCCCAGCCCGCTTGCCGAGAGTGACGATAGGCAATTACGGGCATTACGTCCTGGGTGCTTAGACAAGTTGCCAATCGCTAACGCTCAATCGTCAATCGTAAACGAAAGGCAGCGCAGTCTTTGTCGCACTAATATGAAAGAGTGACAGAGAGGGAAAACTACGATAAGTTACTAAGCGTTAGCGATTGGCAACTTGGCTAAGCATCCTGATGCGTCCATATGCATTAGTAATAATAATACTAAAGGCCTATCTCCAGCAGTGTGGACTGTAGTTAATAAATGGGATGATGGTGATGATGATGTGAATAAAATATTGATATTCAGAAACAATTCATTGTTACTCGTATAGAGCAAAGTTATGATATAAGCTTAAGCTCATTCATGGTACAGTCGAGTGCTAAATTATAAGCATCTATATGTAATAAAATATCATAACATATTTATAAGTGGATTTTTAATATACTTACATGGTTTTGCACATGCCTGTATGTAATGCATTCGAGCTATAGTTGTTGTATGCCCGTTAACTCCTAGTAAGCCACTATTTTTAAAACAATTCATTGTTATAGAGCAAAGTTATGATATAAGCTTAAGCTCATTCATGGTACAGTCGAGTGCTAAATTATAAGCATGAAAGTCGCTCATTAATATGTCTCATCGCACCATTCGCACCACAATATGCCTATATGTAATAAAATATCGTAACATATTTATAAGTGGATTTTTAATATACTTACATGGTTTTGCACATGCCTGTATGTATATGAACGAGTTGAGAAGTACAAACTTTAATGGAGCATTTGTTAACTGAGTTAGCGATGCTACCTGATTTTGCGGAATATATATTTAAAGATATAAATTATAGAAATAATTTCTGGTAATAAAATGCGAGCTATCATAAAATAGCAGTGTCTGTCACGGTAGCAAGCAATTCAACGTTCATCTCCAGACATTATCTCACCAAACAGTCGGATTGTACGAAAGTTGCGCACCATTATTTTCTTGACATATTTCACAATGGCGGGCTCTGTGGCATCGTTTTATTCCTACAAAATTCACGATGCACCCGAGATGACACTTTCTGCGCTATACTTAGATTATAGACGACTAAAAATTATGAAATGTATAATAGGAACGCACCCCGAGAAAGACGCGTAAAGTTAGCTACATGTTTAATTTTGAAAACCGTAAACTGTTGGTTTATTAGTTGTACAGTAGGTAAACGACGAATTTTGTAATCTATAGATAATGCTAAAACGAGATAATATTTTAATTTTGATATTTTTTGTTATACAGAAATATATTGCATTTGTGGAATCAAATGATAGTATCAATCGATATTGGCCGTGTTGTGACGGCAGTAAGAATATTTTTTTTGTCACCACCCCAACTCCTCCTGCGGGTGTTGTAGGAGTTAACTAAGGGATTGAAGTGTCACTGACCATTACCAATTTGATAAAATATTGATGATGGGCAGCAGCGTTATCATAATGGACATATTACTCCGATCGCCAATCCGGTTGCCCAGCGTGGCGATTATGGGCATTTGTGGCTGTGCACATGGAAAAGTACCTTGTTGCGGTTATTGAGTTATGCATAGTTCCAAAAAGGAAAAACGACCAAGATCACCAACGTCCGAGGTGGGGATCGAACCACGTGCTCAGCTTTCGCGGCTGCTGCCTGCACCCCTCGGCCACTCGGTCTTACTTATAATATTAAAATATATATCTGGACCATTGCGCTACCCGGATGTGAGACGTGGGCAATGAGACAAAAGGATAGGAAAAGATTGGAGACTTTTTAGATGTGGATATGGAGGAGAATGGAAAAAATATGTTTCACGAAGAAAAAAACAAACGAGAAAGTGCTGCGAATCCAAGTGGGAGAAGGAAGGATTTGATGAGCATGATTGAAAACGAGCGAGGTAAATTGATAGACCACTTGTTGAGACATGACAGTTTCTTTAGAACAATATAATATTGGAAGGAAAGATAGATGCGAAAAGAGGGAAAGGAAATGTGCAATATTATAAAATAAGACAGTCAAAGAAGCAAAGACTTTATTTTGGTTAAAAGTGAAGGTACAAAAATCAGTGATACAAGCAGTTTCCATGATGGCTTGGCCACGACATTGGTCTAAGGTGACCGGTAGCGAACGAATCCGTAAATTTGAGCGAAATGCCGATACGGGAACTCCCTCTCGTACGTGTAGTTTTCCGCTAAGCCGGTCGCCGACGTCGCCGTACACCAATGTCGTGGCACATCAAGGCCTTCGGATGCGACGACGGGGCAGGGTTTCTCTCTTATTTTATGAAAACTAAAGGAAAAAGCTGAGGTTAATTTAATACAGGAACACTTGGCCGAGAACCGCAAAAGTTGGTATCTATTCCACCGCCAAGAGCGTTACCCACAAATCGTGATGATAATGACCGTAGTTAACAGATTCTACTGTTAACTATAGAACTTCTAGTAGGTATATAGGGAAACTGAAAAGCTAGTTCAACTAAAGGACAAATTTATTAAAACCACATATTTTCCTGACAAAACTAAACAGGAAAACAGCCATATTCCTTTTTAGCCAGTAAAGAGATTCAAATTTCAAATCATTCAGGAATGTCCGCAGGTATGACGCTAAAGGCTCAGGCGATGCGCCGTTACAGTGAAAACAAATCACCGTGTATCGGCGCACCGAGACGTTTTTATTTTGTCTGCCACGTAATTGAATTTTGTGGTCCGTTCGATCATAGGACCGATGCGCGGATAGATTTGTTTACCAGCTTTGAAACGAATTTTGTCCAGCGAACTGTAGGTATATTTCAACTAACTTGTGGAACGGACATCGGTTTATTTTAAAGTTGAACCGTGGATTTATGACGATGTTATTTATTTCATGCAGGTAGCACTGGAGGTGCTATGTATTCGCGACTCATGTTTATTTAGATGTGTGCCTCGAGGTCGTGTAATTGAAATACGAGTTGTAAAGCACGATGTCACGTAGTGAAGCGTAACACGTCGTCTGCAACTTGTGCGACGCCGTGGAGGAGATCGAGATTATAACATCAACAGATTCCATTGTATGCATTTCTACGGTATGTCGAAGAAGATTTCGAGAAATAGAGTAGGATTGCTTTTATATACAATTATTTACTAACGAATATTTTATGTGCTAACATAATTGTTACGTGTGCTGTGATGTGAACTGAATTTAATATCTTCCAAGTACCTAATTAATGGTAGATTACATGCGAAGGCCATTTAAGTGGGAAATGCCCCGGACGATGTGTAATTGTAGGCCGAGGCGAAGCCGAGGCCGACAAACATGTGATCCGAGGCTTTCCCATTTAACGGTCGAGGTGCGTATATTATTTTTCTGCTCAACGGAGCCGGCAGGCGGCAACTTAGTTAGCGCAGCGGCCGGCAATGTGCTGTTTGCCGGCCGGTGAGCAGAAATAAATAGTTATGTTATTTATTCTGTTAGTGCGATGCTATCTCTAGGGTAAGTATTTTATTAACAAAAACAAAAAGAATCGATGTTTAGGGTAATACATTGATAAATAAACTTTCCAATTGTAACAAGCTTAAATTTTTTACCTAAAAGTTATTACTAATATAATTTACCTACACAGCGTCATTTTTAAACGGATAATGTCAGTAGATCCAATTTTTTTTTTAAACGAATTGTTATTATTTCAATAAAATTTTAGCTAAAACCACGCTAATATGCACAGAATGAATTCGTTAGTCCTCTAAAGAAGAGAAATATGAATCAACACCTGCCTTTATTCACACGTTTTTGCTGGATTGCTTTCGCATTCGAGAAAGTAATGGGTTTTTACGCTGAAATGGTCGGGATATTAATTGTTTTAAATGAGATTTTTACGAAAATCCTCTAAATTTTAGAATTAATAGGTAATGAATTACAGAAGAAAATCAATAGGCTATGTGGTATAAATACAGTATATATCTCCAAGTTAATTTCCCCATGGAAGTATACCCATAAGGCTGGCTGCGTTACCTCGCTGAACAGCACTAGGTCTAGGTACATATTTGTTGGGCGAGGAACGAGCCAGCGCTATGATCGCCCCCGAAACCCCATGAATCTAAGATCTCATCAAACCAAACACGTATTTAGCTGTATATTATTATTTAATAATGTAGCTGTTAATGGTTTCATATCAATAGAAAAGAATACGAGCCCATCAAAACTTCTGAAACGTAATATCGCAGAAACGCAAACCGGAGAAATGTATCTTATTTTAAATAAAAGAATAACTTCGTGGTTTGAGAAATGATACATTTCCAGAATACAAAGAGCAGAAGTTGGCACAAAAGAGGCTACTTATCACTCACAAGTCATAAGAATACAGTCAATAGGTGTCAAAACGCTCTTCACTTTCCATTCAGCTGAATGGGTATAAATAATTCAGTGTTGGCCGGGGTGATGTTCAGTCTTTCTTTCCATCTGTGAAGGGTAGTTAAATAAAAACGGTAAAGTTTTATTTCAGAAACTGATGGACACCAAACTAATATTTGAACTATGTACAAAAATTTTTGTTTCTGCTTTGCCTTGGTATTGGATAAATTACTAATTTCGCAAATTATTGTAGTGTCATTAATTTGAGTAAGTTGTTATCAAAGAGCCTAGCCGCGCATTTCACCAAATGCCTAGGTACCGTAGACCTTAATATATGCATATATTCATGACAAGATAGACATAGCAAGAAAAAAAATATACTGAAATTTTGATTCCTACGTAAAACCAAAAATTTTAATGACACTCTTCAATATTATATCAAAAATATGTTATTGTTCTAATAGTTAGAGTGAATCACAAAGCTCAAAGTTGGAAAAAAAATGGTTACATAAATAAAAAAACACATATCCCAGAAAATATCAAAGATAGAAAGCTCATATTCACAGTAAATAATATTTGTCATGTTAAAAAAATTGTGTACCTATTTAAGCATTTGGTGAAAGGGCCGATTTTCTATGCAAGCACGTCTACGCTCTTCACTCATAGTAATCATTCATACTAGGATTTCATAATTAGATAGTACCTAACTTTAGAGACTCAAAAACTAATAATAAAAAAATTATTAAGGTTCTAAGTCTGTATTTATTACAAGCACGCTAATGAATTTGAAAATTTTATTGAAACACCCTGAACTCACGACAACGAAAACCTTGAACAAAATGTATATAATCTTAATATTTTTACTTTTAAACTGTTTGTTTCTAAATATTTGGCTTATCAAATATGGCTGACATCGACAACGAGTAAAAACACTCCATATTTAAACCAAAACAAGAGCCGTCTCGTTTATCTTACGTGCGACTTGAAGAGGGCTCAGTGAAGGGCTTTATTATCATGAGAGGCGAACTTTCGGCCGCCAACTCTAGACCTTTTCACGAAGCACACTTCAGTAAGTGGACAATTCAGCGATATTTTGGCTAGTACCGACATTTTAATGAGGGCTACCTTACAATTTTACCTTATTTAGACTCAAGTACCTACTTTCGGCCTCTTTTCTGTGCGTAAATTGTACCTACATACTTACTACTCGTACCTACCGTGACTTAAAAGAATATTTTTTTCTTGCAGAATGCAAATGAATGGCTCTTTGATGTAAACAAATTAAATTCTTGTAACAATTCATTTTAATTGTCGTTATTTTCAAATATTGTGACGCTTGAAACAATCACACCCTAATCCTGCTAGCTCAAGAAAAGAAACAAATTTTTCAATAATCCAGACATGGCGAGCATTCCGGAACACAAACGGCTATTCTTCGTGCAAGATTTACAATGGCGTAAAAAGCGTCCCAGTAAAAAAGAATCTATTTTTTCTTGGAGCGTTGCCATTGTGCAAATGGTGAGAAATTCACACCATATAATAACGATCCGTGAAATACATTAAACTCATCATCATCATCATTGTGTCAGCCGAACGACGTCCACTGCTGAACATAGGCCTCCCCAAAAGATTGCCACAATGACTGGTCCCGCACCACCCGCATCCAGAGGACTCCTGTGACCTTCACCAGGTCATCAGTCCACCTTGTGGGGGGCCTACCCACGCTGCGCCTTCCGGTACGTGGCCGCCACTCGAGAACCATTCCGCCCCAACGACCATCGGTTCTGCGTGCAATGTGCCCCGCCCACTGCCAACTCAGTTTAGCGATTCGGAGAGCTATATCGGTTACTTTAGTTTTGCTGCGGATGGTCTCATTTCTAATCCGACCTCGCAGAGAGACTCCTATAGCATAGACATAGCCCTCTCCATTGTCCTTTGGTTGATTTTAACAAGTTTAATCCGGTAGGGGGTTTTTCGACCCCTTACAAAGTATGGTTAATTATGAGTTAAGCTAATTGCCGCAGCGAAGTTGTTAACTACAGTAGAGGCATCGTAAGAAGTCGTTTTTGACGTTTGTTTGCACATGAAGTTCTGTAAAAATTTGACACTTGGTATAATGGAGCAAATGTCAAACTTCATTGTTGCCTGAACGGAATAGTGATGTTACTGCTGTTGCTGCAATTTACCGATACGTCAATCGAAATAAATAAGTAAACCTTTTTTTATGGAGGTACGAATAATTGCTATAATAGTAGGTACGCACATATTTTCTAAAAGTTTGTCATGGTTTCGACAGGTCCTCGCGAGCCCGTGTGCCCGGTGGATACGCGGCTTTACAGACTGTGTGGAACTTGACAACCAGATAAATGTCATAATTGTTATTCAATTCAATGTATTTATTCACATAAGCTAGTATTAACACCAAATCACTTACTAGTTACATCATAAAAATAAATAAAAAAATAAAATTATGTTAAAATAATAGTAAGCACATAATAATTACAAATTCAATTATAAAATCACGTATAATTTTATTTTTCGTAGAATAATAATTTATATACCACTACGTTATTTATCACCTAGATGTGCTCTGATTTTAATAAATGGTTTTAGTGAGTTTATATACTGTATATACGGCATTTCTCTATTTGGCATATCTACATTGCACTCTGAGCTAGCAGCACGCAAGTTTGCCAACGTGGGTTGGGAGTGGTTTGCTATGAATTTTGCTTATAGAGGTCACGTCCTATCCGTCCTATAAAACATCTTACCTAAATGCGACTTTACGTCATTATGACGTCACCGGCTCCAAAGTTTCGCTGCCTGCTAATGATTCTAAGTAAGATTACCAAACACTATTTTAATTCGGATTACCTAACACTTTTTTAATTAAACTTTTTCAATGGCAAGTACCAGATCTAACGCCCTTTCGCACTTGACTGAAAATTTTACGACGGTAAAATCGAGCGTTTCACAACACTATTGTGAGCTGTCAAAAACGACTTCTTACGATGCCGCTACTTTAAATTCACCTATTACCTATATTCTATTTTGGCTGTTATAAACTTACGTATAAAAATAGCGGTGATACGTTTAAGGATATATTCTAGTAAATAATGTCGTATTATACTGAGGAAAAATTGGAACAAGAAACATTTTACTACAAATTATTTATTTTTACTACCACCACTGTGAAATGCATGTATTATCACTATACCTAGATATTTTTCTAGCAGCAGTGTTATTCACTAAGGAAACCGCCTTGCTGTCAGCGCTGTGTCAGTGCTGCGGCAGCGTCGAGCCTAAAAATGGTATTCACTAATGTACTTTTCTCAAACATGCAATGAAATGTTGTAGTTACGTGCTTAAAAAGTGGCCGGGAAGTACCTCGTTGCCGGCCTAGGCCGGCAAGTGCCTCTTTTTTAATTTTCATTTGACATAGGATTGTGACCTGGCATCTTGGCTTTCAGCCAATAATTATCTGTAAGTAATATTAGTATAAAAAAAATGGTTGGCAATTTTTTACAGTTATAATTAGGTATTTAAATTATATAATTTAAAATAAATGTACAATAACTACTCAAAATAATATTTAAAAAGCAGTATTATACGGCGCGATCCGTCGGCTCCGATCACTGCATGCAATTAATTGGACCCAACCGACGGCGTCGTCTAATACCGCTTTTTAAATGTAAAAAATTTGCAGGTCAATCTTTAAAAAAAAATGAGGTGTCGGTGTCGTATTTGACTTTTGTTGTGTTTCAAAGACTTAGTTATGTAGTTGACTTGTAATTTCTTAGAAAAAAGATATATTTTTTTGTTTCATTTCATTGCATGTTTGAGAAAAGCATTATACATACCTCGGCCATGAAGTGACGGGTTGCCGTCCGAATACTATCCGGCCTCGCTTCGCTCGGCCGTCTACATATATTCGGCCGGCAACCAGTCACTTCCCGGCCTCGGTAGTAATGTACTATTAAACGACACTAGTGCTCGGCGACGAATGCGGCGTGAGCTGGAACTACACTGCGTCGAGATTTTGACGTTTAATGTAAGAACTTCGTATTCTCTAACGAAGAACAGCGACGAACTCGCCCACAACCTCGCTCACAGCCTCGATTCCTAATGTCAAATAAAACAGTTAGGATTTTAGACAAGGCTGTCTCGACATTGAGCTCGTTGACAAACGCAGCGTCGAATGTGTGAATAAGAGAATAGCAGAGCAGGATCGAGAGATTGACTAAACCAAACATCGACAAAACTGTTATCGATGAGTACACCCCATTCTCATAAAGATTCTAACTTCGTAAAATCAGGTAATCAAGAAATACAGGACCCATCTACGTATTATTTATAAATGTGTAATACTTCATATGAATTATTGCCTATAAGCGTTAGTGTTTCTTATTAGTCTTTGTTCTTTTAATGGGTACAAAATACAAGGTATAAGAAAAATAATGTATCGTTTTGAATATGGTGTGCATTCTTGTAGTTTTTCTCGTAAGTTACTGCGCATTATTTATTTATTAAATTTAATATCGACTACTACAAGACTTATCGATAGCAATTATGTCGATTTTTAATTTTGTCAATCTCTCGTTCCTGCTAGAAAAATATCTAGGTATAATTATCACTGTATGACTACTTCACTGTTGTTGTGTGTAAGCTGGAAGCAATCCCTGTTGCAATATCATTGTAACACAAAATAATTAGGAATCTCGCAAAAAGCATATCCCTTCAATTTTTAAAAACCGGCCAAGAGCATGTCGGGCCATGCTCAGTGTAGGGTTCCGTTGATATTGAAAAACAGCTGGGCCGTTTATATTTTGAAAAAGATTTATTTTAAAGTTTTTTTTTTCATATTTTTTGACCCACGAATCATAGGTTAGAAGGGTTTAATTTTTTGAAAATCTCCGAAAACATCAACTTTAGAAAAAAAACTTTCTTTTAGGACCCTTATTAATTTTCAAAAGCGTTTTTCCAATACTCCGCACTTAAGGATCACTTTGTCACCGTGATTAGGTACTATGTATTTATAGCTATACCAAATTGCAAAATTCTAGTACTAACGGCCAAAAAGCTATGCTGCGGACAAACAGATAGACGGACCCTAAAAAGGCAACCCTAGCGTCATTTCAAACACAAACTTTTGATAAATCGGTAAAAGTAAAATATTCGTCTGTCATCTCTATCGAGTGCAGCGGAAGTCGCTGACGGCCCGAGAGGCTGTGAGGCTTCGTCTCCGTGTTTATATCAGTTTAAAACTTCACTTCACCGATCGAATGCTTCCTTGAGAAATTTAAGCGTCTTTCTTTATAACAAGGTTGTCGTTTGCATTCTTATATTTACTCGTAGATATTTCAACAATCGACCGAGAAGTGAAATTCTTCTTATGAACTTAAACTCATGCTTACCTTAGTAACTTATACATAGGTATTTGTACGGTGATTTCAGAGGTTATTCAATTTTTTATTATATAATAAACAATATCGGTACGAATAGGTAAAATAACCAGTATAACCACACGGAATCGTAAAGGACATGTAAATTAATAGGCGGAAAAACAAACGATACAACACGTTCTTATAAAAAATAGGCAATTTAAACAATTAATCTTAACAATTTGATCAAAAACCCTAGTTTCATAAAAAGCTTAAGGTAAAATCAGTAATAGTTATTTCTATTGTATCGCGTCGTGAATATCGTGTAGTATATATTTTTTAAGTTGTTTGAAAGTTTGATACAACATTACGATATACGCCAAACGGGCTTAAATATAAAAATAATAATATATCGTTAGGGCGCGGACAACCTGCTACTACCTCTGATGGCTTCTTGATGCTTTTATGATGTCATGTCCACGACAAAGGATGCAAATATTCTGTGACAGATTTTTTCGCACAAATCCATTTAATATCCGCGTTCGACTATGAATTTTATAAGTACGTCTGTAAACTTGCTTGAGCTTAAAACTATTTTTGATTTATTATTCTCGGCATTCTTGTATTAAGTAAATAATTTTATTAACGACATGGTTCTACATAGTTTAGTTAAAATGTCAAGTCAAGTACACGTAAGTAGCAATTATCAAACATCTTTGAACTAAAATACTTACCCCCTTATTCATAAACGTGTCCTAACTTACTCACTCATACAGATCTATTGATATTCGGGTTACAACTTACAAGAGCATTTAAATACTAGATTTTATTTAGATAAGTTATAGTACACATACCTACCATTATTATATAAATGGTGTATGATTAGAAGAGATCGTACGATTTCCAGCATTTTTGGTGCAATGTAATTCAGTTAAGGGATATAGTGTAAGTTATGTATAAGGAGATAGTGAGATAGCCACTCACTTGCTTCATGTAGCTTTTGATACATGTCATCACTCTTATTTTACATAGACATAGAGTCTATCGCAAAAATCATTGAGTTATTCATTAATCCAGAGGTCAATTTTTAGGTGTAACATGTCGTAATACGTTGTAACAAAAAGATGAACCTTAACTAGCTATCTCCTTTTGAATAACTTACTTCACATCCCTTAATTTAACTACACTGCACCAAAAATGCTGGAAATCGTACGATGTCTTTGATTAGGTCAAAGCTTTTTCAATCAAATTATATAAAACAGAGTACCTACTGTACTCATACATGTATTTACACCTTCATAACATCACTGTAGTGTGGACAGTAAGAAGTATTAGTGAGATTTATAATTGTTATCTAGCGGGGAACTAGGCGAGGCAGACTTATTGCCGGGTCGCGTGCTCGCACCTAATATATTACGGTGCCTTAGCCAAAACGTCTTTGTTTGCCACTCGCCCACTGTTTACCAACAAATACCGCCTTTTAAGGTCCTGCTCCGAATTCAAATGAATTTATTGTATAGCCAGTGACAAACTACAAACCAGTAAATTATTTTAATGCGTGAAAATGGTTCACTAAGTAAGTTATACTAACATTTTTCCAGCTCCAGTATTTTCTAATTAACATTAGACAACTTTGAACGAATATAATAATTGTATTTTGTTATTAATACTTGCGGAAAGACCAAGACATAAACTTTTATTCTTATCATGAGTTTACATAAATAGACGTCCTGAGACACTCTTACACAAATGCTCCACGGTAACCTTAGTTAAGACGTGCGTGATTGTTATAGCATAAGTTCGTATACGTTATATTACTTACCCCCCGACGAGAGCATTGTTTGTGTATTTGTTACTACAAATATTAAATTTGTTCCTTGGTCGTGGTTGTCTATGCATTTAAGTATGTATATATCTATTATAAACATATATACTCGTATTTATATCTTTGCTTGGTATTTTAACAATCACGCACGTCTTAACTAAGGTTACCGTGGAGCATTTGTGTAAGGGGTAAGTAATATAACGTATACGAACTTATGCTATATAAATCATAATGTATAAATTCAGTTTGTATAAATGTATAATGCCTAAAGTGTCATAAATATAACGTATAAAAGGTATAATTATTAAATGAATAATTGTAAAATGTATAATGAACGTAACATATAATATCGTTTACGATAACGATTAATTGGTATAACATTGAAATAATCTAATATACAAAACAACTATCTTACACAAAATATAAGCCCCTACGATTTTTCAATAATTAAACTATAGAATTATCATTATATTTCCTTTGAATTGATTTACTATTTATCCGTTTATTAAGCCGTATCCGTATAGGAAGCGATTAAGACCTGGGAACCGGTCGACGAAGCCCCGCTGCGCGGGGCTTCTATTTCTGCTCTAAGGGATAAAAGGTACCTAACGAACCTATCCAGGTTAGAGTAGGGGATGTACAAATTTGTTATTTTTTAATGCGGGGGGCTCCGCCCCCCGAGCCCCCCTTGTGGGGGGCTACGCCCCCCCGTCCCCCCTTTTTTGGTTTCGCAAGGATGACGATGCGTAAACAATTAATTAAAAGTAAGTAGGTCTTTTATTTACCCGGGAAACTACGCTCGAAACCTAACCAATCCAAGTCGGTTTTACCCTGATTTATTACTTGGATTGGTTAGGTTTCTAGGCTAGAACGGATTGAAAAGGGTAAGTAATAAAACGTATACCTTTTTGTAGAACTTAACCTAACTTACTTTTTTGGCAGTTATATTTATATCGTTATATCAGATGTTAGTATATGTTTTAACTTTTATACCTTTATATTGATATATGAAACGGAATTCGTTAATATGTACGTTAGACTAAACAACGGTATATCTTATTAACGTTATATTATTTTTGTATTATACTATTTGGAAATAGATGTTTAATACATTATACCTAACGTTAGTATACGTTATGAACGTTTGTAAACTGTAATTATACTAAAAGTCCGTATTCATTATGATACGCACCCGCTTTTCCCAGCAAAAATCGTATAACAGTGTTTGTGTAACTTACATTCTTTTCACTCAGCATCGAAGCCTAGATAGGTGTGGGCATTAAGTAATGAGGTAACGAGATATCCAGGTGCCTAATTTGACACACATATATATCTCTATAATTTTTTTTCTCCTTTACAATAAAGATACAACTAGGATTAAACACACATAAATGTATTTTAAGAATACAAACAAGAAACAAATTGAAGTTAGTCTACCTTTTTGGCATTACACAAATTTCTAACAATCAAGTTCGTAAGAGATAAATCTTTGTCGCATGCCTAATATGTGATAATTTATTTAAACTCGGGATATACACTCGCCCTGTCAAGTTGATACATGCAAGCCGACCCATGTCAAATATAACAAGGTGCAATATTACATACATTTTTTATATTTTTTCATACTCGTATTACTTATAAATAATGGTCCCAAGGGACATAAGGAAATGTGTTTACATTTAGTATTAAATTAATTAACTTAACATGTCTGTATATACATGATTGGTGAAATAGTAGATTACATGCCAAGGCCATTTAAGTGGGAGATGTCTCGGATGACGTGTAATTGTAGTTGCCGACAAACATGTGATGAAACATGGCTTTCCCATTTAACGGCCGAGGTGTGTATATTATTTTTCTGCTCAACGGAGCCGGCAGGCGGCAACTTAGTTTAGCGCAGCGGCCGGCAAAGTGCTGTTTGCCGGCCGGAGGGCAGAAAATAATATTTCCAATCAGGTTCATTATTTATGGGGTCGTTATTATGTAATTACCTAGATATTTACTACAAAAATATGTACAGTCTATCAAGACTTCTGCCAATAGCAATATAAAGCAAATTCTGGTATGGCCAGTTGTAAACCAATAAAAAGAGGTAATGCTCTCTCTCTGTCTGCTGCCCCTATCGAAGAAAAACTAGGTACCTACTACTTTCCACGCCATTTCATCCATCGTAGACGGGCAATATCCTTGTTTGCCACCGTTGTGCCACACTTGTTATATACACGGTGGAATTTAATCGGTGAACAGGAACCCATTTTTCTAATTCAGTAATCGATGGCGGTCACGTTTATGTAGTACTTAAGTGGAACCAAGTTTTTTTTTAGCATAATTTTTTTTTATTTTTAAATTAAAATTTATTGTCACCCTACTAATGGTTTAGTCTGAAAAGTTTAATACCTCTTTTCAAACTATCAGCCATAGAAACTTAAAACATAAATGAGCAATAACCACTCACATGCTTTAATTTTTGCGATAGACTCTATTCCTATGTAAAATAAGAGCGATGCATGGCTGATAGTTTGAAAAGAGGTATTAAACTTTTCAGACTAAACCATTAGTAGGGTGACAATAAATTTTAATTAAAGTTTAATTTCAACATAAAAATTTTTTATGCTAAAAAAAAACTTGGTTCCACTTAAGTACTACATAAACGTGACCGCCATCGATTACTGAATTAGAAAAATGGGTTCCTGTTCACCGATTAAATTCCACCGTGTATACGTAGTAAGTCGACGCCGTGGATCCTAAGAACAAATTTATCTATACCTATGTTATAAGTACTTTTAGATTTCTATCCACTGACCCACTTGGATTGATCACCCGTATGCTGACTACTTCCAAGTTTTGATATTTTGCATACAATGTAGATTTAAAAATAAATGACCCTAAATGTTAATTAAAGCGTAGTCGAGATATTCCCCAGGTAATATATTTAATTAAACCATTTCCTTTCTTTCTCAATAACTCGTAGTGGAAAATAGAAACGGCATTTGGAAAGCGCCGCGCTGTTAAGGTGTATTAATATTTTTTTTTACTAATATTCACCGGGACGTGACGGCAGTAAAAATACATTTTCACCACCCAACTCTCCCTCAGGGAGTAAGTGTCTAATATTTAAGGGATTGAAGTGTCACTGAGCATTTGTTTATAGGAGATTTATGATGGGCAGCAGCATCATCATAATACTGGACCCACTACTGTGATCCCCAACTCGCTTGCCCAGCTTGGGGATTAAGGACATTTACCTTGGTGCACCCCATCCATAATATCCACACACAATTACAATTACACATAGCTAATGAAGAGACCTTTTTCCAGCGTTGTTTATAGGTGTCATGTGTGATGTGATAGATATAATTATATTTCTATGAATTGAAAACTACCTAATTAATACCTTTATAAAATGCATCAATACCATCTTCTGACCGGGTTTTGCAAACTACCCGCATTTGCTCTTGATTATTCACTTCTGGGCTAAAGTTGTCACTGGGCCACACATAACACTCACCAAATGGATGTTGTAAAGTTTCAATCAAAATGTCCTCTTTTTCAATGTGGAATCCTGTGATATACAAATGCAAGCGAGGTGAAACATCAATTTTGAAGCCATTTAATGTTGTGAGTCGGCCTATTGACAGTCCAAGCCTAGAAGTAAAGAATCAAGACCAAGTGCGGGTTGTTCGTAAAACCCGCGCACCTAGAAGGTACTGGTACATTCTCTCGTCAATTTGCTTGCGACCACGGGTGTAACGTTATGCCCGAAACGTCAGGAAAATATTAAACGTAGGTTTACGCGATTAAGTAGCATTGTCGTTAATATTTAAACTTAAGTTTAGTCAGAAGTAACTTGCGGTTGGTATCGTTTTATTTATATTTTTTAGTTATAGTAGCTGTACACAACAGTTAAACCCTGTTAATAACAGAACTACACATCGCTTTAGATTCGCAAGTGGTGTTTTACACGGCAAACAAATACACTGCGGAATGAACCGGCGGGCCGCTTCGGACACTCGACGCTCGCTAACGTGGGTGGTAACAGTAAAAGTACCTATGGAGACAGTACATTGACTTTAACTCAGGGATTGTTTATCGGTATTATTTTCATACAATAATAGCGGCATTCAATATCAGTATCTCGGATTTTAATGTAAATTTCCGCCTTTTACTAAGCAACTGTAATGAATCATTGTCCTTACCTACAAGTAGATAAGTTTGGTTTTTTGATACCGGTAACGATTCCTGCTTAGAGATACTTAGTGTACCTTTTGATGCCATCAACGCTGTTGCGTTGATGGCATCATAAGGTCCAGTTTAAGGTATATAGATGGTATGGGATAGAAAATGTCTAATATCTTTACGTATATTTAGATTTATTAGCGATACAAGCATTACACGGTAGCTAAGCGCACAACCTCTCATGCTATGCTAATTTATGGACAGGTTCTCTAGATTAAACGATGTAATTTTTCCATTCGTGCTTTTCAGTGCACTGGGGCTAAAAACATATTAACTGTAAACTTCAGTTCATAAAAAAATATATTTATTTTATTTGTCAAGTCTCCATTGAATATATTTTGATATTATATACTGTGTGTACAATAACAAGACTCATGTAATATTTATTTTTCGTTTTATTTGTTTTTCTGCAAATTTTCAATTTGGTAGAAACTTTCTAATATACTTACGTTACCTACGTATACGTACCGGCACATATTCTATGATAATATTTTGATTTCAACTTTCATGATATCAGTCATCGGGACTTCTATGATATTGTAGGAATATTCTGTATGAAATCAATAAACTGCACATTTTTTAATCGTGACAAAGGACTGTTGGAAAACGCATTTACGGAAACTAATTTACTCTAATGCCCGTGTTTGTTACAAGAAGAATCATGTAAGCACCTAATGAATGTTAGTTGATTACTAGTTATGTTAAATTGGAATTTCAAATTCACGATGAATTCTATGGGTAGGGATTTTTTTTTACTTTACTTTGAATTTTCTGGACGAGGCGGGTGAGGCACGAAATGTTCTGACTTCGAATCAAAGGTTAATAGATATATGCAGATATATGCATTTGGTAAAAATATAACATGATTCATATGTAGTCTTACTGGTCACTTTTCAGATGGGCTTGTTTATTATTAATTCCCATTTTCTCACTGTGAAAGTGAAAATGTACATTGTCTCCGGAATCTAAGACTGCAGTTTCCGCAGCCACAGGAATTTATGAGTGTATCGAACACCTTTGGAATTATACTCGGATTGTTTGGATTGCCTGCAGCGGCGCTGCGGTTCAGTAGGAAATGGCGTCATTAGCTTTTCTCGTATTTCTTGAAAGTAGACATTTACGCGCACCTTGCTCCGGAATTCTTTGCTCTGTTCCAGCTCTGGGTCCTGTGATTAGGTTACAAAATATAGGATGCTTAAAACTATAATTTGCAACATTTTGTGCGTATGACGTATTGATATAGGTAATTTCACCAGAGTTGTGGTGAATCACGGTACAAAAAAAGTGAATTAATTAATTAATTACTCAGACTTGTGTCAAAATATAGAAGCAAATCCCTTGAACACACTTTTTGGACAATCTTACACTTGCAATTAGATATGCTGTCAGTACGAAAAAATAAATAGTAGATTGTTCAACGAGGGACTAAAACAGGCCATTATGACACGAGATATTTATCCACCCGAGCGTAGCGAGGGTGGATGTAGTTCGAGTGTCATTATGGCTGTTTAGTCCCGAATTAAACACTCTACTTTTCACTTAGAATGCGAGGAAAAAATCTCAGTATTTATTAACAGAAAGAACAAGTAAGAAACAAACAAATTATATGTTCAACGATGTCAAAACTTCCGATTTCTTCGGAACATGGCCACTTGACGATAAGTTCGCAAACTTTATCAAGTTATATGGTTTAGTTGCAGTGTGGTTTTAAGCATGGAATATATGCTACAAGGTGATGGTGATGACGGTTGATATTTCTTAGATTTTTCATCAAAATATGTCAGAAATACGCCTTCCATAAATGATGTTGGTACCTAATTAGCTTTCCAGTTTTCCAATCCATAAAAGTTTGATACGCTTTTGAATATTACACTAGATTTCGGCGGCAAAAGATTTTGCACCACCTCTTTTGCATTCTTCTTCATTCTGGAGTAAGGCGTTAATACTTCTTCATATTAACGCCATCATCGTAAATTATACGATTTGAACAATATTACTTATGGACAAAAACACAAAAACTAAGCAATCAAATTCGTTCCGCGTTTTAGTTTTTATCTGTATTCCTTTTTCGAAATATGACGCTTTAAATACTTGCATATTTAGCCAACGAATTGGAGCTAACTACAAACTATTTTGAAGCTAATTGGTTAAAACATAACATATGTAAGTAATAAATTGGATTCAATCTTAATCATATATTAAACAAGTATTAAATATACATGTACCTATATTAAGAAAAAAAATCGATTTTCCTTAATATTTTTACACGATTGACATTTTGAGGTTTTTTCCAATGGCAATAATCGTTCGTTCAAAAATCATAAACACCAGAAATGGCTATTTAGGGGTTTCCAAAGTCAATTTAAAAAAAAGTTTAGAGGTTGTATCCACGGCATGCACAAAAGTGGTCCATACACAAGCACTGAAAATGGCGACTATCCTTTATTCTTGAACACCGTGAGTGTGGCTGTTTACGGGTTTCCAACGTCAATTAAAAAAAAATTACTTTAGTCCCTAGAGATTAATAAAGAGTTTTAGTCCCGATATGCAGGGATTAAAATAACATTTTAAGAGCATGAGAAGTGAAAAATAATTTTAAATTACCTACCTATGCGTTTATATGTCATGTTGATGTGTGCGTGACCTCAACTCTCGTGGAACTACCTATAGGCAGCCTGCAGGGCAAGCGTAGGGGCAGAGGCCCGTTTCTCGAAAGCTTGTTACTTGTAATACAAGTGGAAGTCTCTTTTTAACGCTATTAATTAGATAAGGACTTCCGCTTGTATTACAAGTTACGAGCTTTCGAAAAATAGGCCCCAGGTCGAGGTTGACCATATGATAACAGTAGGGACATTAATTGTGCCTTTCAATTTTATAAAAGCTCTCATACCTCAGTGAAGTTGTAAGGTGATGTGCGACGAGAAATGGTAGATCAACTCAACATAAAATCGCGAGTAGTAAAATCATTACATTCGTGAACACGCGTGGTTTGGTTCGTATAGGGGGGGGGGCTACCACGAGATACTAATGCAGTTTCGCACCTAATCTGAATCACTTAGTTGTCAATTCTATAGAATAACTGTCAAAACTGACAAGTAGAATCTAAAATGAATCGCATTTAGAGATCATGATAGCCGCTCTGATATTTTTGTCGAATGAGGGTTTTCTAAAATGACGTTCACCAGGGCGGCAGGACTGAGACGTCAGGTCCAGAAACTTGTCTAAATTCTCAGAGCACCTATAGTTTCGTGTTCAAATGTTTTGTATGAGTTAGTAAAATTGTATAAAAAAATAGAAATACCTTCTAGTATGTTGTTCTTTGGGGCTAGATAATTGTGTTTCGTGATTAATTGTGTTCTTCTTGTGTTTCTTACGGCTAAAGGGCGCGGGCGCCAACTAGTGGCATACGTTTTCGAGAAAACCCTTATTCGGGCATCTAAAACCTAGAACCATCAAAATATTTCCTATTTATTATAGAATCTAAATGAAGATAATATTATTATAGAGATATATTATTAAGATATATTATTACAGAATCAAAATGAAATATTTCCTATTTATTGTAATCCGAATGACAACCAACATGGTTTCATATTACACAAATACGTTCACTTAACATGATTTTTAGCTAAAAATTCATCTGCAAAACAACAACGGAAGTTAAATTAAAACTGAAGCGTACTGTATACGGATGTAAAAGGTCTTATGAATGAAGCTCACGGATTATGTCCGTATTCTTAAGCATTACATTGCATGGCGTTCGTAGCATCCCGTATTTTATAGAATAGTTCCCCAATGCACGTTCTTTGTGTGCATTGTGGCTCCCAGAGTCAAAGTCCCGTGAACTTAAGATAAGAAAATGCAGCCGGCTTATACTTTTTCAAAAATAAAAATGACCATTATCATTATTCAGTCGCAACAGAACAAAAGGCAAACTCTGTGTGATAATCAAGTCCAGCTTATTACAATATGGGTGATTCTTATTCTTACATTTTTTTCTGTGATATGTAAGAATCGAATATATTTTGTGGGAAAATATATAAAGTGTGTATTAATTCACGTAGTAAATTACCACTAATATCATGTCAGAGCATCATTTTTGCCATAAAGTTATTAGCCAGCTATAAAAAAAAATTGCTAACCCCAAAATGTCACGGACCGTGTTGTGTGAGATTGCCGAATTCGAAAATATAATATTTTTTTCTGGTGAATTGTCAAATTCTCACGCAAAATATTACACCATTTATGCAAGATTAATGTTTGATTTATAAGATAATACTATAGAAATCTTAATAACCATTACTATTTATGATTTACATCAGAATAAAATGTGTGAGTAGTTTTTGTGTCACGACCGTGTACGTTACTATAAAAATACGGATCTCTGTAAAAAAGTGTCTTTAATATTGGCAACCCTTTTTATGTTTTTTTAGAACAGCAATATTGTGTTGTTGTCAAATTTGCAAATAACTAAACGTTGTGTGTGTCTCAAGAAAAATTTCTCCGTATTTTTTTATAAAAAGGGACAACCTTAACACGTCAACGCCGTGTTTGGCTTTTAAACGTAAGTAACAATGTCACACTATTGTTTGAAACATAACATGTACCTCACACAGTGTAGTTCCTGATAATTAATTAAGATTTGCGAGATCATGGCTAGCCTTTAAGTTATATCGAACACGTCTCAAATTGTCACAACCACGATATGGAAAAAACGTCACGGCCATGGACTCATTGAGTACGTGGTTGTGACATTTATAACACGTGGTCGTGACATTTTCGTTTCATTTAGATAATCTACGGATTTAAACTGTTATTATAGATGATTTAGAATATTTAGTATACACTATTTATTGAGCATTTTTATTTTGTCCATTTTCCCATGGATTTGAAAAGTTTCTGGCCTGACATATGACATAGAAACAAGTCGTTCTGTGTTATATTTTTATTTACTTTTCAACATAGGCTCCTTGTAACTTGTAAAGCTATACAATTATCCCTACGATGCTCCCATGATTTTAACAAGGCCAAGTAGTAGTTGCCGTCTTGCTCTTCAAAATAGGCCCCAATCACCCCTTCGTTCTTGAAAATCTCTGTCCACCTAGCCAAGATTTGTATCTGGCATATTTGAAATGTTGTAGGTATTGTTACAGGAAATCAGTAATTATAAAAAAAAATATTGATAAAATGGCGCCAATTTTTACATTTAACATCAGAAAAAACTAAGGTTGTAGTACCAAGGAGGTTTTTTTAAAAAGTTATTCTCCATTGTCAGACCAGAAACTTTTCAGACGACCCTTGTAAAAGGGATATCTAAATAATTATTTACTGTTTTGAAGAAAAATACAAATAAATACTGTTAATGAAACCATTTCGTTGCTTTATTTTATTGCTTAATCATAATAAATTATGATATTACGAATTTAATAACGTAAATTTTATTTTAACAATTATTGGAAAAAGTCACGTCCGTGTCATACATTGTCACAACCGTGTTTACATGGTTTTTTTGCCTTTTCCAATGGTATTAAGCTTATCCAGATTCATCAAGAATATGCTTTTGATATATTTTATTGATTAATCATAATAAATTATGATATTACGAATTTAAACACATCAATTTTAACATTTATTGCAAATATGTCACAACCGTGTCATACATTGTCACAACCGTGTTTACATGCAATTTTTTTGCCTTTTCCAATGGTATTAAGCTTGTCCACATTCATCAAAAATATGCTTTTGGTATATACTTTCGATGTACATTGCGAAAAACAGTAAAGAAAAAAAACTTTTTTATTTTCTTTTGCTGAACTTTTTATAAGAATCACCCATATAGCATCGTTTTTTTATACCGATTGTTTTTACTTTATATATCCTGATATGATAACATTTTATTTGGTATTCCTCAAAGTAGTCAAAACACACTCGAACAGTTATTTATGCCATGGTAGGACACAAGAGAGCCCGTATGATTTAATAATTTTGTTTTATTATATTTTCTTCGGTTACCGCAAGGATTACTCATGAAATAAAACCGCATCCGCAGACCACGAACCCTGTAAAGTGTTCGAAACGTCGGAATGAAGTTAAAATTAGTTAATATACGCGAGTTTATCCGTTTTCATAGTTTTATTTTTTGTTTTATTATATTATTATTATAGGCATTAGGTACACACTATTACTACATGAAATTTGTTTAATACAGAATACACGCATAAAATAGTGCATCACGATACCAGTGCGAAAAAAAAAACATTTTCTCAAACTTGCTACGGAATGTTGATGTAACTTACTTTAAATTGAGCCCGGAAATACTATGTATCCGGAGTCATATGCTAAGATGATATGTAAAGAGATTTCATGTATTTATTTCACACCTAGGACTGCAAACAAACTGTCTTTTGTTTTGAAACGTCAAATTGTGACACTAGGTCTTGACATTCAGCCACAGAAAAAAAAATAACCTAAGAACTAATGTCTATACCAACAGGTAAAAGGATACCTCAAACAGATTTAAAAAAAAGTTAGGCGCGAATCATGGATATAGGCGCGAATGTTTTTTTTTAATGTTGTACGATACTGTACTATTGGTTTATTTACAAATCAAATAGTATGGTTCGGCGAAATCAGTTCGTTTTATTTCATGGCAAGTTTGAGAAAAGCACTATACAAATCTCGGCGAGAAACAGGGTTACAGGCCGCGTATTCCTATCTGGCCTCAGTTCCTTCGGCCAGATATATCTACTTGGCCTGTAAGCCTTCGTTTCCCGTCCTCTATAGTAATGTACTATTTCGAAACGAGTGGAGATAAATTAAAGCACGACCGAACGGAGCGCTTTATATCAACACGTTACCTATGAGTTACCTATGAATTTCCTTTTTGCACGTGTATCGTACGACGTCTTTCAGTACATACGACACTCCGAAGATTTTGACCTGACATAAAATGAACCACTTCTCGCACTAGCGCGTAAAAAAAGCACCATCTGTACTGAAATAGTAGATTGTTCAATAAGGGCATAAAGTGACCCATTTCTAGCCGAGGCAATTTTTTGGTCTGAGCGTACTATTTTATTTGTCTACCTTCGTAGCCTAGTTTGTGACGCAGTCTAAGAAGCTGGAGGTATTATTTGTGTATTGATCACAAATATAAATATATTCCTTGGTCGTGGTTGTATAGGTATGCATTTAAATGTCTATACGTCCTATCTATTAAATATGTTTGTCTCGTCGCTTAATACCTACATCACAACCCTTAATTAAATTGTGCTTAATATGGCACTAGGTCGATTAGAGTAAGACTGTCCAAAACAAAATGTAGGTACATAATCTAAAACAAAATGTGAATTCATTAATTAGATAATTGTAAGGTGGAAGTACCAGTGCGTAACATGTTAACAGAGAATATTTATTTGAATCACGATGTGTTTTGGGAGAGGAGCTTGTAACTTATGTTAAATAGTAATTTATTTTATAGGATGACAATATCGGAATACCTCAAAATTACTTACAATTTTTCTGCGTCGACTCCATTGTACGTGTAAGTGTCAGGTGCTTTGACTGGCAGTCCCAATAGATGGCACCTCAGTACAAATTTGAATGTCACACATCGGGAGTTTGAAATAACACTCGGTCCTAATAAACGTCAGCCTGTCTTAAAATTATGTAAATAACTTAGATATAAGCTAATTATTTCAAAGTTGGGATATGAAGCATTAAAGGCACATACATTTATCTGTGTTTAAATGCCCTAATAGTTGATTTTATCTTATCGATGGCAACTCAAGCAAATTGGTACAGCGTCGGTTCCTAGTACTTTCACCTTAGTGATAGACAATAATAATATTGAATAGGAAACATGTATCATTAATTTTCTCGATCATCTTCACTTAAGTTTTGTTGTGAATACATAATTTGTCTAAGTTATATTAATATTCATTGCGTATAAATTAGATAATGCAACAGCGGATACACTTACCAGGCATTATCATAAAACATTTATATCGGCAATTGAAAACGTAGTCGGATATAAAGTGGGGCCTAAAGGAATCCGCCCGCGCCGGAGCAGCGTACGTCTTCCTGAGTTCCGGCGCCGAGATAAACCGCTTCCTCTTCCTGGCCCTTCGCCTCGCAGCGTGTAGCGGACGAGGCAAAAGACAAAATACTTGTACCTGAATACCTACACGACATCGTCCTAGTCTTAAGGTGCGGTTAAACTAAAAGAGCATTCGCTGTTCTAACCTCCCACTCTACGAAATTCGATCGGTACACAAAACGTGATTGGTTGATTTCGTAGAACGGGCGCTAGAACAGCGAATATTCTTTTGGTTTAAACGGACCTTTACGCTATTTATAAAATATTCTTACTAAAACCAAGCGACTTTTTGCAACTATTGCGATTCACTGAATTGAACATACACGAATAAAATCCGACTAGCTGAAAAACGATTGAACAGTAACAGCGTTTAAATCCTGCAAATTACGGAGCTTATGTATTTACATGGTATCAATGCTCTCCAATGCTTTGCACAAATTGAACCCCACTATTTGTTTGACGTCCGGCAAACGAACACACGAAAAAATAGGATGTTTTTAGGCAAGCGCAGCGGCACCGCGTTCACACGGCCGCACGTAATTTAATCTTGTATCACTTTGTGCGACATTGATCCCAGCTCAGCTGGCAGGCAGATCTGATTTACCTATGTACGCCGAATCCGTTCACGACCTAGCCCTCGTTTTAAACCAAATAACGAACTTGCGGTAGTTTTCAACCTCGCGAATACTACAAAACCGAGCTTAATTACTGCGCCCGCCTCTACCCTCTTCATTATCAGACCAATGAGTTAAAGCGTCGAACTCGGGGCAATAACTAAAACTAAACACGTTTGTAACAAGTTGTTTGTTGTGTTATCAGCGCCGAGCCAAACGTTCCCATCCGCACACTCACCGCAAACTTATGCCCGCTCCTAATGAAAACTTTGTCTGGTGAATTTTATACAAATATGATTGGCTTCAATTTGAAACAATGTACTCTGTTTATTTTGGTTTGTTGTATAAATATTCGAGATCGATAAATTAGTGGAAATGTGTGCGAATGCGAGAAGTAAATCAGCTGAAACAAATGTGGAGCATCAGTCAGCAGTGGGGCGCCGGCCGTCGTTAGCGGTCGAGCCTGCGCGATAAATCTCCCGCCGCCTTGAGAACACCTACTATAAAACACTTCAGTGATTTCCTATAAATGATTTCACAATAACGTCTGCGCTTGGCAGCCGTTAATTTATTACTGTGATGACGGTGTAGGCTTTGAGCGACCGATTTGAGTACAAATTAACAAGTAGTTTTAGTTTTTATTTCATGACCTTCATACCTTAAGGTCGTTAGATGTTAGAATATAGTTAGACTGAAAATATCCAACATAACAACTATTACGATAACTGTAAATAACTAAACAACGCTCCCAATTCAAGATTATCTGGTGCAAAAGTAACATTACAAAATATCCGTATAAATGCACGTATTTACAAAAAAGTCCTGCAAATCTGATGTATAAATAAACAAAGCGGTATCACAGGGAAATTACTGAATAAAACATGTTATATTTGTTTGCAGTTGTGTGGTGAACATTAATCATAACGAACAGGAGGTAGCGTCAGTGTAGCGAGTGCATGTGCATTCAGGTTGGCCTCACCGCAACGGCCCGCCGCAAACAACTGCACCAGACTTTTAATCTCGGCCGAGCATCGAACTGGTTGACTTGTGGTGGGACCGAACAGTGGCGTATCTAGGGGGGGGCAGGGGGGGCTCGTGCCCCGGGCGCCAAATTAGAGGGGGCGCCAAATCGCCCAACATTTTTAATTTCCTTTTGCATAATTTATTATACCTATGTTAAAAAATCGAAAATCTGTATGCGTTATCTATCAGAAGGGGCGCCAAATCAGCCAAGATTTTTGATTGCCTTTTGCATAATTTATACAATAAAAAAATTTAATTCATAAAATGCTAGATTGGCACGTTTTCCGGGCGTCAAATTAAGCGGGGCGCCAAATCAGCAATTTATTTTGATTTCCTTTTGCATAACTTACACATAAAGAAAATCTTCATGTGTAAATTAAAAAAATGCCAGATTTGTACATTTTCCCTGGGCGCCAAATTAGGAGGGGCACCAAACAAGTCAAAATTTTTGATTTCCTTGTGCATAATTTATACATAAATAAATCAAAAATATTTATTGTAAATATGTATAGAGGGGACGCCAAATCGGCCAAGATTTTTGATCGCCTTTTGAATTACCTATTTATACATTAAAAAAATGTAAATTCATAATATTCTAGATTGGTACTTTTCCCGGGCGTCAAATTAAGCGGGGCGCCAAATTAGCAATTTATTTTGATTTCCTTTTGCATAACTTACACATAAAGAAAATCTTCATGCGTAAATTAAATAATGCTAGATTGGTACATTTTCCCTGGGCGCCAAATTACAGCCTGGCAAAAAAGAGTAGAAATTAAAAAGTGGCAACATTGTAGTGTCGTCCCGTTTTCTCACGCATATTGATTTGAAAGGGACGACACTACGATGTTGCTACTTTTTAATTTCTACTCTTTTTTGCCAAGCTGTAGGAGGGGCACCAAACAAGCCAAAATTTTTGATTTCCTTGTGCATAATTTATACATAAATAAATCAAAAATATGTATGCGTAAACTATTAGAGGGGGCGCCAAATCGGCTAAGATTTTTTATTTCCTTTTGCATAAATGATACATTAAAAAAATGTTAGAAGTATGGCAATTTACATTTTCCCCGGGTGTCAAATTAGGCAGGGCGCCAAATCAGCAATTTATTTTGATTTCCTTGTGCATAATTTATACACAAAGAAAATCATTATGCGTAAATTCAGAAAATACTAGTTTGGTACCTATATTTTCCCGGGGCGCCAAATTGTTGAGGGCTCCAAACCAACCAAAATTTTTGATTTCCTTATGTATCATTTACACATAAATAAATCAAAATTCTTAATGTGTAAATTCACAAAAAGCTAAAATGGAATTTTCTTAAACTCGCTTTCTATAGTTTTCTCTTTTTTTATATTAACCATTTGGAGAAAGTATGGAAACAAGTTTATATCCTGTGCTGCATGTAGTACTTATTACTCTTATTAGCATCGATAAAATTGGAAATGTACCTATTCAGTTCGAACACAGTTGCATTTATTTTGTTTCGCATTTTTTTTAATAAACTAAAATTTTCCTAGTAGGTAGGGCCTTTCCTGTCTAGTAGGTTGAATTTTGGATAGATTGCGGTATCCTAAAAGTGACCCTTTTTAGGGTTCCTACCTAAACTAGGAACCCTTTTAGTTTCGGCAGGTCAGACTAGACCGGCAGTACTAGAAAGTTGCAATTTGGTAAATGTACATATACATATTAATTACGCCGAGAAAATAATGTAATAAAATATAGAACAATAGTAAATCACAAGGGATCAAAATAATATATTTTCACGCCCGGATGAAGCGATGGATTCCACAATAGAATCCAGAACGTAGTGAGGCATTCTAAACTGGAATCCTGAGCGAAATGAGGGATTCAAGCGAACAAATTAAAGCACGACCGAAAATATTTTTCCCCCTACACGTAAAGTGGCGATGGATTTACTGCTAGCAATGTCGATATTAGGTGTTAACTTTGGAAAACGAGAGGGGGGGGGGGCGCAAATTTGGCGCTTGCCCCGGGCGCCATTTACTCTAGCTACGCCCCTGGGACCGAATGATTATTCCTGTAACTTAAAACAGTCAACATATTGGTAATACAGAGTAGGTGCAAAACGTTCGTTGTTTTGTATTTTAACATGTCGAGTGGTTTAGTACAGAAATTAATAAGTAAATCATAATTATACAACATAAAAAATAAAAACGCAGACTTAATCATCGCCTTGCCTACTTGTCAACTTAAAGGTTAAAATAAAAGATATTAGTGAAGGAAATTTACGTTAATATGGTATTGTATAGGTTCTAAAGTTTCAGAAAACACTTAAATGTATTTCATATTAAAATGGATCAGTATTGTCGCCAGGCGGGCGGGCGGGAAGCAGTAAAACTCGACTATGGGACATATGTCACTCACTAATCATACTTTGCTTTCTGTTTTATTTCGCATTTCCATTACCGTATTTCAAAAGGTATTGACATATGAGGCACTTTTACGAGTTTTACGCCACGCTTACTTTGCCGTAAATTTAATGTTACTTTGTTCTACGCCCTAGTTTAAATTTTGTTTAAGAATAAAATTCCAAAATGCGGTGAATCTACTGCTGGTAAACGTGTCTTATCTTGCTGCACCAGGGTAAGCGTAATACCAATTTCAGTATCTACAGATCAGTACCTATATTTAGACTTATGTTTGGCAAGATTTTTATTATTTCCGTTTGCTTTGTATTAGCGCAAACACTATTTAAGATTCTGAATCTGAATAGGTCCAAAATAGTCATTTATTTAAGACTTCAATACTTAAGCCATATACTCTATCTCTATAGTAATGTAAAACATAATTTCTCAGCATAATAGTCTAAAATTCTACATTATGAAATTCGTACTCATTTGCTAACCTACTATCATTCAAATCTGAATAACTGAGAGAACCGCTGACTCGCCCCGTTCAAACTAGAAATGTTCTTGCCAATATAGTCGGGATTTTAGTTAAATAGCTCGTAGTATTAAACAATGCGACAAATAAGTTCCAATTATATTATAAACTCCTACAAAATAATTTGGGAAAATCGTTGCTTACGACCTCGTAATAACATTATAATTCTCCAATACACCACCGACGCCCGGGAAATGTTACTTTAATCACTTTATACGACGTTCTAGTTAGTACTGGTCCCGTTAAAACGCACGATACGTCTAATTTATGGCGTTTGCCTCGCTATCTGTTACCAGATTTACGATTTTACTATGATTGCGTTAGAATTATCACTTTTACCATAATTTATTACTCGACAAATCTATTGTAGCGAAAGGACGGGAACCGTTAATAGTAGGGTGACAAATGATTTCAGTTTATATAATTTACGACTAGGGTAGAGTAGAGTAAACAGGTTTATCAAACCTTATTTGAAAATAAAAGGGCGTTTAAGACCTTCGCTGTTTGTAGATGTAGGTAAATGAGTCAAAATTATTTTCGTTGTCTTATTTTGTGTCCCTAAAAACGTGACGCAGTGGTGATTTTTATTTATGAGATCATCATCTCATACAAAATATTGTTCAAAATTTCTGACGTATGAATTAAAATCTAGCGTGGAAAAGAAATACAAGTGCACCGGTTTTTTTTATAAACTGAGTCGAAACAGCGTGACAGAGTGGTATGAAACAAGACAACGAAAAGAATTTTGACCCAAATATTTTAGTCTACGGGCTCTATGGGCTCACCTAACTTTCATTATCTTTTCAACCATAATACGACTGTTGAACATAGGCTCCCCTTTGGATCTCCATGTGTGTATAAGTAACAAGTTAGAAGTGACCTGCACACTGTGATTTCCAGCTTCCGTAATCTTACATTAGGTATAACGAAAGAAATAGATACAGAGAATACAATACGAGAAAGATAATAAATGCATCAAGAAATTTCCATGAAAATGTGCTTTATCTAGTCTAGCTCACGGCAAACATTTTCTTGCTTCCGCCTGAGAAATCCTTCTTTCTCCATGCGCCACACTTTGCGTGACACTTGTACGAGTATGTAGATACTCATACAACAGTATAGTACTCGTATTACTTTAAATGTTGTGCTGAGAGAATGTTTCGACAACAGAGATGATACCTTAGTACTGATTTTTTCTTACTGCTAAAATGCAATTACACATGAGACTCTTTAAGCGATAATTAATTTATTGTTAGTATCTTCACGGTGAGGAGTCAGAAACTATAGTCCTTTTTAACGTGAAAACTACAGTAAGTATTGCGTAAAACTTAAACACCTTACTTAGATTACCTTACCAAGCCAACACACAACTCCCACGGAAGCAAAATAAAAATACGATAATTATGTATGTGGGGTAGGTAGTTAAAATCGACAAGTGTAATCTTACAACCTTACAATATCATTATGTTTATAGTTCTCGTAAGCTTAATCGATGAAGGCGACCCTTATCTTCTTCTGATGTGCACACCGATTTTTTTAATATCTGGTCACACTGGGCGCAATAAGTAGAGCTAATCCTGATTATTATTTTTTACCTTCCAAGGTTTTTTATCAAGATTTGATTCATAGCTGCTAGGACTGTATGTAGTTATAAGTTCAATGCATTACTGTGGTCCATGTACCTGTGGATAAACTTATGCACAGTCTCCGCAACAGTGATTTATTCTAAGTTATTAAGTACGTATAACAATAATTATGTATGTGCTTTAAAGGAAGCAACAAGATAATTTTTTCGAAAACTGTTGAAAATTTGTTGGCAGGTATTAAAGGAAATATGTACGTAGCTACCCAGTACCTACATCAATATTGTAGGATGTCAGTGGAAGGTGATTATTAGTGATTAATTTGTACGTATTAGCTGCGGTAGGATGGTTAGTTTGCTCAGCGGCTAGCAGCGTAAACAACGTACAACTAATGTAATAAATAATGTATGGGCCTAAAACAGGCAAGTTAACGTAGGTATCAGTGTTGCCGTTTGGTTCCGTTTCTTCCGTTTTTCGGAACTTTTGACACCCCCGCGGAACTTGGAAGGAACTTTATATTTTGTGCCCTTTAACGGAACTTTTAATTTAAGGACCAAAAGCACGATAAAAAAATATTTTTTTCTGCTATTTACTTAACACAAAAAAGTTTGGACAATAATCATAATCAATTCTTATAACGAAAACACATCTTAATAAACCAATAATAAATAAAATAAGTAAAAAAAGTTTTAAGTTAAACGGTTTTTATTGCACCAAAAACTAGAAAATAAAAATTTGTTATAACTAACCGTAGATGCAACTTTCTGTAGATTACTCACGTGAAACTATTATCACTGTAGTTTTCCCAAGTCGGATGCTGAAAGCCACGTTTAGCTTCTATGTCAGTGGATTAAGCGTTACCTAATCGGAAACTTTTACCAAACTGAAATAAAAACGTGGGGCGTACGCAATCGTGATTAAGTCACTATAGTTATTTAAGAACACACATATAAATCGAGACAGCAATAGTGCAATAAGTTTTGTTCTGGCCTTGATAAAAGCTATTTACCTCTGTGGAAGTGATGGAACAGATGGATGATTAATTGCAAAATTAAAGCTACAATTACATATTTTGAACTTGTATGTTTCTTTCTTCATAATAACGCCCCACGTTTTTATTTTAGTTGAGTAAACGTTTCCGATTAGGTAACGCTTAATCCACTGACATAGAGGCTAAACGTGGCTTTCAGCATCCGACTTGGGAAAACTACAGTGATAATAGTTTCACGTGAGTAATCTACAGAAAGTTGCATCTACGGTTAGTTATAACAAATTTTTATTTTCTAGTTTTTGGTGCGATAAAAACCGTTTAACTTAAAACTTTTTTTACTTATTTTATTTTCAAGTTTTTAGTGTAATTGTTAAGTTAATTTCCGATACTATACCGATGTTGTTTGTAATATGTAATTAATGTAATACAATTATGCATGCTAAGTAGCGTTTATACTCTCGCGCTTTCATCACGAATCACGACACATATGTAAACGTAATGGACATTATTTTATGTCTAACGGGAGGCGAATCCCTGCTGAATAGATATATTTAGAAAACTGACACCATTTTTTTTAATTCAATATCTCGATTGACAAATAAAAACCAAAGGCTCGGCGTGGTTAATGTAAGGTTGAATGCCCGAAGTATCTCAAATGGACGTGCTATTCATACAATAAGTACCTTAGATAACAGAGATCTGACAATAAGGATTATATCAATCAATTTGGTTTATTGAGAATTTCAAGTAAAAATTTTTATACAAGTCGAATTTCGAGACTATAAAATATAAACTCATTGTCTGATTCGACCAACCGGAGGACCGCAGGTCAGACGGAAAGTCCGACGCGAACCGAGGGAGTAAAGGGTCAATCCATGCAATCTATCAACCGGAGGGCCATTGGCCCGACGGCACTATGGCACGCACTACGTGAATCCGAGAGACTCACACTCTCTGTATATCAACTGGAGAACCGCAGGTACGAGTGCACGTCCTACGCAAACCACCTGCGCTGTCAGCCTATCAACCGGAGGGTCGCAGGCCCGACAGCTGGGCCAACACGATTCACTCACGCTGTCACTCTATCAGCTGGAGGGCCGCAGGCCCGACGGCTCGCCCTACGCGATTCACTCACGCTGTCACTCTATCAGCTGGAGGGCCGCAGGCCCGACGGCTCGCCCTACGCGAACCACTCACGCTGTCACTCTATCAGCTGGAGGGCCGCAGGCCCGACGGCTCGCCCTTCGCAATTTTCTCACGCTGTCACTCTATCAGCTGGAGGGCCACAGGCCCGACGGCTCGCCCTACGTGAACCACTCACGCTGTCACTCTATCAGCTGGAGGGTCGCAGGCCCGACGGCTCACCCTTCGCGATTTACTCACGCTGTCACTCTATCAGCTGGAGGGCCACAGGCCCGACGGCTCGCCCTACGTGAACCACTCACGCTGTCACTCTTTCAGCTGGAGGGCCGCAGGCCCGACGGCCCGCTCTTCGCAAACCACTCACGCTGTCACTCTATCAGCTGGAGGGCCGCAGGCCCGACGGCTTGCCCTACGCGAACCACTCTCACTGTCACTCTATCAGCTCGAGGTCTGGAGGCCCGACGGCCCGCCCTACGCGAACCACTCACGCTGTCACTCTATCAGCTGGAGGGCCGCAGGCCCGACGGCTCGCCCTACGCGAACCACTCACGCTGTCACTCTATCAGCTGGAGGGCCGCAGGCCCGACGGCTCGCCCTACGCGAACCACTCATGCTGGCACTCTATCAGCTGGAGGGCCACAGGCCCAACGGCACGCCCTACGCGAACCACTCACACTGTCACTCTATCAGCTGGAGGGCCGCAGGCCGGACGGTCCGCCCTACGCGAACCACTCACGCTGTCACTCTATCAGCTGGAGGGCCGTAGGCCCGACTGTTCGCCCTACGCGAACCACTCACGCTGTCACTCTATCAGCTGGAGGGCCCCGCAGGCCCGACGGCTCGCCCTTTGCGATTCACTCACGCTGTCACTCTATCAGATGGAGGGCCGCAGGCCCGATGGCTCGCTCTACGCGAACCACTCATGCTGTCATTCTATTAGCTGGAGGGCCGCTGGCGCGACGGCTCGCCCTACGCGATCCACTCACGCTGTCAGTCTATCAGCCGGAGGGACGCAGGCGCGACGACTCGCCCTACGCGAATCACTCACGCTGTCACCCTATGAGTCTATCAGCCGGAGGGCCGCAGCAATGACATACGGTACTAAACCGTGGTCGCTTACAATGGGCCTCATAAGAAGGCTCAAAGTCACCCAAAGGGCAACGGAGAGGCCTATGGTAAGAGTCTCTCTGCGAGATCGGATTACAAATGAGACCATCCGAAGCAGAACCAAAGTAACCGATATAGCTCTTCGAATCGCTAAACTGAAGTGGGCGGGGCTCGTCTCGCGTGGATTGCGTGGAACCGATGGCCGTTGGGGTGGTAAGGTTTTCGAGTGGCGGTCCCGTACCGGAAGGCGCAGCGTGGGTAGGCCCCCCACAAGGTGGACTCGTGACCTGGTGAAGGTCGCTGGATGCGGGTGGCACAGGGCCGGTCCTTGTGGCAATCTTTGGGGGGGTTATATTCACCAGTGAACGTCTTTCAGCTGATATGATGATGATGATGATAATGAAATCCGTATGTTTCTACCAAATATCTAAAGCAGTGCTGCAAAATCTACATATCGCTAAACCTAGCGGTTGTGGCAGGCAGTAACACTGGAGTATCAGAGTTGAGGAGTTGGATGTTAGTATTAAATTCGCATGTTTCTACTTAATATCTAAAGAACTTCTTTAAAATCAAGATATCGATAAAAGATAAACCTTGCGGTTATTGTAGGCAGTACTGCAGCATCAGGAGTGAGGAGTTGGAGGTCAAGATCAGGCTGTTAGTATTTGATTATGCCAAACATGCTATACTTTAATTTTCACGTGTCTAACACTCTCGGTTAAGGTAAGCAGTACGTCTGCAGCATCAGGCTTCGAGGATACAAGGATACAAATATTATAATATTGCATTGTCATGGGGACTTGATAAGAGTTCCAAATTTTATTGATTTCGGTGCAGTAGAAGTGGTCGAAAAATCGATCACAAGATTTGAAGCATCGACGACAGTTGATACGCGGTGAAGTTAATAAAAACCGTTTAAAAACAAATAATCAGAGCTCAAGACGAGCCGTGGTTATAATCGCTGATTGGTCGAAATGGTCGAGCATAGCATCACAGATTCGATTAGTTCGTGGCATTGTAGTTTAAGTTTATCACGTTTAGTTTAACAGTAATCAATTTTATTACTGTCCTCTTATCCTCAATTGTTTTAATGCTACTGAGTAATTTTGAAAGGGAAAAAATATATTTGATAATATTGGGAATCTTAAAGTGGTCATCTCGGTTTATTTAATTTCTTTATTTAGAGACTAAATTAACGTTTCGTTTCGTTTGTATGGGATACCGCGAAAATGTACTAAGTTTGACAAATTACATTTTTAAGTCCATTATTTATAAGTTTCAAGATTTTCTCAAAAACTGAACTTTTTCTACCAAATCGGAACTTTTCAAGGCTGGCAATGGAATATATCAGGTAGTTGACCTGGCAACACTGGTAGGTATACCGAGGGTTCAGAGAAACATTTTCATGATCTTGCGGTTTATGATATTCCTGTTAATATTCGTCCATCCACCCTCAGCCGCACGGTATTCAAAATTTACGTAAACCTTACCTGTTTATGGGGTTCTAAATATGTACCTAAGATTAATTTCGCCCCTTAATAATTGTAAATAAGAATAATAATAAAATAAATTCAGACATTGTGTTAATATCATGCAGGTTTTTAGTTTAGACACTGTAAGAATTATACGATTAAAATTTCAAATTTTAAGAGTAACAAATCTAACAATCAAATTCTAACAAATGTTTAGTAATAAGCAATATACTTCAATAATTAGTTAGCGCTCGATAATGACATATCGCAGACATTCGCAGCATTCGACAACTAAGCAGTACACGCGTTAAATTGATTGTTCGAAGGAAATAAAAATATCTAATTGTTCAGAGATTAAAATCATTGTCAACTGTTAATACTTGTAAACTTTTGCTAGTAATGCATATCATTACCCATTTTCTTAAAAGCCTGGGTCATGGTAACACGCTGTATAGGTAGTAGTTACAATACAATTTAAGTTATATTTTTACATATTTTGGAAATTAAACGAGCATAAAATATAATAGGTAGGTCCCAAATAAAGCAAAACATTGGTTCTCATAGCTGATGTGTCTAGGTAGAGATTGAACATATATTTTTAATCTATCTGAGAACATAGGATGAACAAAACAAAGAAAGCATTCACGTCTGCAAATATTTTGTGTTTCATTTGGGGCTACGTTTAGCATGTGAATTTGTACTTGGAACAATAATCATCGGAGCACGGCGGCTTACAAAACAGCTGTTATTTTACTGCCTTTCGAAGTGAAGGCTTAGTTAAATTCTTCGAGGACCAAAATAAAGCAGGTCTACATCTAGGAACAATCGTTATAAACTCGGAGGTCACGGTAACATTGGATCGCTTGAATTTTAGAACGTTTTGCTTGATGCGCAATAGGAATACGGGGCCAGGAGAGCATCGCAGCCGGCCCGGCATGCGATATTGTGTCCCGCCCGCGAAACAATATTGAAAGTAGAAACCACCATATTTATTTAAGAAAGAAAATATCCTTCCTGTAATAAAAAACAGCCAAGTGTACTACGAAGTACTTATATCGAGTACGAGAACGAATTGATATATAGGTACCATCCAATAAAGCAGACAGTTTGTAAATAATACACAGACGCACCTACCGACTAGGGCATGCAATCCCGGTATTCATTTATATGCAATCACGGCATTGGACGTTATAAAATCCCGTAATTGCATACATTTCAATCCCGAGATTGCATGCCTTACTACCGACGCATAGTTGGAGCATTAACCCTTCGTCTGTGGTTGCTAATGATCAGTACAATGGATTTTCAATTCAAATTATGAATTGATTTGAGTTCAATATCTATTGTACGGATCCTTATCAAACACAGACGAAGGGTTAAGAGGAAATGGGACCTGTGTTTTTCGAAATAATGAATTTAGAAACGTAATACATAAGTACGTACAAAATTTACATTTAAAAAAATGCTTTCTATAACGAAAGGGCAAATGTCAAAATTTAGGCTCCAACTCGAACAGCTATAGTAGAAAATCGCCACAACAAACATCAGTAGGTACAGTTTAAGTGTCCCTTAGTCTGACATAATTATACCCGAGCTACAGTTTATCGTGAAAGAGAAAAGTACTCTTCAATAAACATTGAAACACTTTGGCTTAATATTATATTAAGCCACGTAGATCTCGCATATAGTAAATTATAGCGAAAGAACGTGGCACGCCGAAGCGCGTGAGTTGATATTGCTCTTACAATATAGACGGATATTTCCGCTTGATGCATTTTTGATGTTTTTCTGATGTGGGTCTATCGCTCTGTACTATCTAAATGTGATGAATATTCAACGCGCTAGTATCAGATGGACATGTCCATTACACCTTTTCATTTATTTATTTCTTATGTAATATTGTCAGCCTCCGTAGCCTAGTTGGTAGTGACCCTACTGCCAACGAAGCTGGAGGTTCCGGGTTCGAATCCCGGTGAGGGCATTATTTGTGTATTTATTTATCACAAATAAACCAATGTCTTACCAATTTTAAAAATAAAGAAACTGAATTTCTTTCTTTTACCTATTATAAACTTGCTAACAACAATTCTCATCTACATACATACCTAGTCAGGCCTACTACCGCGAAAATCGAAATTCGTAAATTTTGAGGATTTTTCTCTGTCACTCAAACAAAGACGTCATTAGAGTTAGAGAGAAAAATCATCGAAATTTACGAATTTCGTTTTTCGCGGTAGGGCCGCAGGACCCAACTTAGTACGAATCCGGTCTCTTTACGCATAAATTATAGTACACTGAACACACAACAGAAAAATATAGCAAAATAACTTATTTTACAGCATATCCACGTTACGGCTTTTATTTTCCGTATTTCAGTAGGACAACAGTGCCCAGAAAGCCCATCAAATAAATAAGAAGACCTTCTGTGCATAGATAAAGCCCGTCGGACTGTCGTCAGATAAATTGAATTTCGTTACGGCGGATTCTATAAACTTAATATTAACGTCTTTACCTGAAGCTCCTTTTATCTTATTTCTACTTATTATTTACACACTCATAGATCGCTGATTGTGATTACTTTTCGGCTGGATATTTTCAGATAGTAAATTTGCTATGTTTGCATGTCATGATTTATCATGTACCTATTGCAACTAAGTAAACATTTTATATGAAACTTTACTTATAGCAGCGGATTTAATATTATTATAGCAATCGTGGTGTAGGTTAGTACTTTAGGAAATGAAAAATGTGACTATTGTTTGCGACTGCAATGTTCACTTTTTGAATAATCTCAACAATTTTTTTTTCCATTATTTGCAGTTAACGGTGCAGTTTGTTTTACAAATTTTTTTAATACAATTTTGAGGTTTTCAGTACATTAAATTGACTCTGGATTTATATAGTTAAATACGTCAAATAAGGGACCAAAGGTCGATTAGAAGTGTCACAATATCTCTTATTAGAGTGACTAAGTACTTTATTATTGTAGATATATTATATCCCTTATATATAATAATATAAAAATCTGTGAAAAATACTGAGTAAGTTTAAATTCAATAAACTAAGCAAAATTTGCACAGATTAAGTAATACAATTAGAAGATTTGCCACTACTAAACAAAATAGTAAAATCTTAAAAAGTCTGAATGAACTTAATGATTGAAACGTATTTTTTTTTTATTGTTTACTAGGTAACGTCTATTAACTAAAAAGGAAAAGCTTCATATTCTAATTATTGACAAAAAAAAATTGCTTTCCTAATCACAGAAATCATGAGCATTATCCAGAGATAATTCTGTATTAACGTGCATATCTGGGGGCACGGCAGTGCCCCCGCCAAGTCGAGCAAAAAAAAGGCACGGCCGTACCATCCTTTTCTCGAAGCCGTTCAGGCCATTTTCAACCGTCTGTAATTTCGCGCTGGTTACAGCTAGAAGTCTGAATTTTCTGCGACGTGTAGGCCATAACATGAGTCACATAATAATCTTGTTTGATTTCAATTATAACTTGTAGTTTAAAAATTACCGCATGTCAAAGTTCCTTAGTTTTGTCACTCACTGACTCACCGATCATCAATAATCTAAGGTATTTCTAGATAGCCTAGGAGCTCAAAATTTGAAACATAAGTAGTTTATAGCCTACCTATTACACAGAAAATCTGAAAATTGGAAATTTCTGCCAGATTTTAAAGTTATGCAAACTACTCAAATAAGTTTGTAATCCCATACAAATACATGCTAATACAAAATTAATTATGCGGTTGTTGCAAATAAGTTTCTATGGCGGAATGAAGCGGGTTGGAACAAAGAGTTCTTTGGACTGTGGGTTTTCTAGCCAAATATTTTTATTGGTCCCATACCTACAAGTTTTAAATTCTGTTATTTTTTTAGTTTTCATGCTAATCCTAATTTTCATAAATCCCAAATTGAGGGATAATCTCTGAAGGCCCCCCAGCAGCACGGAATCTGGTAGCGGCCCTCCTGACCCAAAATCTATTTCCATTCCACCCTGTCATCATCATCATCATATCAGCCATAAGACGTCCACTGCGCAAATCATCATTATAAACGTAGTTACCGTAAAATTGTTTAATATTATAATAAGCTGTATTTTAAAATAACATCTTATTCGGATTTCAGAAAAGAAAAAAAAAGAAGAATACCTACAAAAAGAGATGAGATCCCATCAAAAACATTACATGTAAAAAGGTGCAAGTCTCGCAGCATAGCAGTTGTTACACCACAAAAAAGTTATGAGATCAATTGTTTAACCAAGTCAGAGTCTACCCTACATAATGTTGATAGGCTTCAGAGTCACGAAAAGTAGTTTTTGATCACGACCCAACCCAAATCATCCCTGTGCGATGGCCAAGTCATTCTTTATATTAAAAAATACACATATCTTATATTAATACAGTTACTATAAGATGTTGTTAATTAAGTAATTGTTATAAGGTAACAATTTATGACAAAGCTGCTAGACAAATGTTCCCATGGATAGGTAGTGGTGGATCATCAAACTTAATTCCCTTGGTAATCTCAAGCTAATTTGGCTTACTCTTTATTGATACCTATTACCTATAATAAAATGAGTATTTCTACATGCAGTTTCAAGTTAGGCAAGTTAGTAGAAATCGAGTTTTATGGATACCCCCTTGTAGTAACTACAGAATTATTGACTTGGTTAAACAATTGATCTCATAACTTTTTTGTGGTGTAACAACTGCTATGCTGCGAAACTTGCACCTTTTTACATGTAATGTTTTTGATGGGATCTATTTTACAATCTGTGATATGAGTGCGCTTCCGGGGTGCAACGAGCTGTGACAACAACGGGAGAGCGTGCATTCGCAACACGGCGAATCAAGAGCTGAGTCAACCAACCGCCGCCCCCTATTTGCACACTGGGAATCCGAAAGGTCAACTACGCTCTGACAAATACGGCTGATGTTTAATGATATTTTTGTAGTATTTTTTGATCCTGTTTTCTATCTATCTACTAACGAACGTTCAATCCAAGGCAGCTACTGACTCTTGGGAATATATTTGGCTACAATTGCATATAAAAGCATTATATTTACATATTTATGTATAAAAATTTTAGGTTAAGCGTTTTCACAATATTCTAAAGAGGGCATTTAACAACTACTAAATAACTAAATAGAAATATCCACTAATCAAACCCCACAAAACGTTTTGCAAAGGGAAGAGTCATTTTAAGCTGCTTTGCGAGCTGTTTTTCGCTTATACATGACGTATCTGAATGTGAACAAAGTATTGCACCTCTCTAGTAGGTTGCTGTAATAATAATTAATTTGGTTTAAATAACGGCCGAGACTCAGGGGTCCGTGTGGGGCATAAAGAGCGTGTGTATTTCGTTCGTCATAAATTATATGGCGCTATTATTTTGTGTAAGTATCAGGCTGTGTAATCAGAGGTGCCGTAAACAAATGGAGGTAGTTAGCTTAGCACCGCAGACGCAGCGGTGCTATCTGCGATTTATGTACGGCCAAAGGTCGGTGTGCTGCCTCTTCGCGGACCGCAGTAATGAATGGCTTTTGTCAAGGTTTGAACAGCTTTGCTTATTGGTGGGATACGGTTACATATGCTTGGGAATTATTATAATTTTTTCACAACACATCACCACACCATCAACCTGTAACAGTCTACTACCGGAGGTAGGCCTCTTCTATTACTCATGCGTATGGACGCATTAGGAGGTAATGCAAAAAAACGCACCGCTGGGCAAGCGGATTGACAATCGCAGTAACGTGTCCATTATGATGACACTGCTGCCCGCCATCGATCTTTAATAAATGAATGGTCAGCGACACTTCAAATCTCTTAGTCGACTCTTACGATACCCAAGGGAATTATTAATTAATTAATTTTCATGTGGAGATAAAAAGCTATCCTGACTTTAATGTAAACTGTCGGTATCTGTAATAGATACGGCTCAAATTTATTCGCACCGGTATCATAGTCCAACAACCCAGATTGGTCACTAAACTTGAGAATTTTTTTTTTATTTCTATGGGCAGTTATATATATAATGCAAGCACGAATATTTTTCGAATTTGCCATCTTCTTAGAAAAAAATGTTTGCGAGTAAAGTACGAAAAAAATGAAACCATTTACTAATTTTCTACACAACAATGTATTCAGCTAAAAGAATACTACCTGCTGGTTTGGTTACATTATATGTACACATAACCCTCAGTTATTAATTGAATATTTAAAACGTTTTAATACAGGAAGCATAAGTATAAAAAAAGAACAAAATAATCCTGGAAAATCCTTTTTGAGCCAAATAGTCAAACTCGAATAATAATGACCGCCTGACCGGCCCAGTTTCCGGCGGTGAAAACGATCACCAATTCCTATATAGTATTCAATTTTGTATGTCCTGAGTGGAAACATACACGGATAAACAAAAATTGCCTGTTACTGGTAACAGACAGGAATAAGCTACTTCTATATTAAGTTCTTTGTGTCCCAGTATCGGCACATTACAAAGATTAAAACTGTAATGGCCAGGCTAATTAATCCAACGTAGATATACCTGCAGTAAATAACTGCAAACTCCAGTTTTTTTTTTATTCCCATTGGGATAAACTGGCTCGATATACTTAGCCTGTACAAGCTTTTTCATTTGCGTTAAAAGTTTATTTAGCTTTGCCGTGGTTTGGGTTGTTATTTTTATATCCGTATTCGAATAGATCTCTGTATATTTATCTACCTTGCTTGATTTTTGAGTCCGTATTTTTGGATAACTTCAACTCAGTATGTTTCATTATGATCTCAATTAGAGCACAATGAATGGAATCGTTTGATTCCTTGCAAATGGCTGGAGCTCAGTTGCGTTCCGTTCAATTGGCAATCCCTCGACATGAGCGGTGAAGCCTTTGGCAAATAGCGAATGCATTCTCGGCGCCGTCGGTCAAAAGATGAGAGTTAGGTCAACAAAAACTCGTTCATTTTATGATCTAATATGTTTGATAGGGTTGGATATTATTGCTGTTATGAAAGAGATTCAGTTGCGATTTCATAGTGGCGAAAGCAGAGAAGAGATACTTGTACGCCACTAGTTATTATAGGTAATCGATTAGGAGTATCCATATATTGACTCGGTGTTAAGAATTTTTAGATTATGTATTTGCAATTTTTTTATATGAAAACAACCCACGAATCTATAAGCGATTTTAGTAAGCCTATTAAATATGCTTAATTTAATTAATAGTGCACAAAAACAATATCGATTCGACCATAATGTATTTGTTCTTAATTAAAATACTGTAGTGAATGACAAAAGTAAACTTAACTTAAAAAACAAAATTATATACATAGGTACATGAAAAAATCATGGCAACAATACCCGTCAATATCCGCTCCTTAGCGCTTCCGGTGCAAAGGTGCCCATAACAATCACGGCATTGCCGCGTTGAATAGCTATGGCCAACCTCTGCACCAGAAACGATTCGGAGCGGTGGTCTTCTCCCCTTGCCTTTGCCTGAGTCGACGCCCTATGTCACGCACTAGAAGTTTCGCGTCCTTCCCCCAGCACCCTGCTGTTTCGACGGCAAAAGGCACAAAGAGGTACCCTGACCCTAATGAGAATAAATACTGAGACTAAGACGGCTTAAATAACTCTTCTTAATAGACCCGTGAATCAGCTCCTCAAATTACTACAGCGTGATTTCAAATCACATATGTATAGGTATGAAATAATTAGGTAGATTATGTTTGCGCCCTGTAGTGCAGGAAATTTACTTGACAGACTATGAAACTTTTTTTCCTTCAACCGCCCGGGGTTTGAAATACCCTTTTCATACATCCTGACAGACATTACGTACATACCTGCTATTTTTATTCGGAATAGACTAAAGTAGTCTAAAATATTAGAACAGCTACTGTCTGTTCTGTACCTGTACCTGTTCTGATTTAATTTATAACCTGCCCGCTCATAAAAATCTATTGGAATATGACAATTGTAACACTAGCATAAAACATTTAAATCGTTGTATACAGGGTGTTACTGACTTGTTGAATGTATCCTTATCAGTAACATTAATAGGTATTAAAAAAAACATACATAAGCAATCTATTGTAATGTACCCGACTTGGCCATTTCACCAGGTCAAAAGGTGTGCCTTTCGTTCTGAATATTATTCCAAAGTAACAATATCCGCAAATGGAGTATTTTCATCAGGATTCTATGTTGTCTGGGGACTTTTCACTGGTTATAGTTAGGTGCTTAATATTTGTGTTTTCTATAACACCCTTCTGGCAAAAAATGACATTTTTTGATAAAATAATGTGGTTAATAATCGACATATCTAGCACCCACTCGGCATGTAAAACTTCGGTACATCCATGTCATTATGTGCCCACGTCGTGATGAAGTGCCGATTTGGTGCTCTTAGAAAAAGATCGTCTTAATTTCCGCACATCGATCATACGAGTGACAGGAAAAGGGTCTTCTAATTCTGATAGATCACAGACATATTTATTTTCCTCGACCTGTGGCGTCTTTGTGTGAGTAACTTAACGCTGCTAAAGAAGTGCATAGTAGTATTATGATTTACATAGATTTTCCACAAGTACAATTATACAGAAAAAAGTAAATGATCTTAAATAATCATTTGACTACTATTTTAGGCTAACGGTGTCTTCATGACAGTAATCCACCTCATCTCCCTTAAAATTGCAATGCAATTTTCTTCGCTTGACTTTCTCAGTTCTTTTTCTGTAACAGAAAAGTCAAAACTGTCACGTAATAATGATTTACTCGTATTATGGGAATACTACAAATGTTTACACAACATTACTTTTTTCGGAGCATGAGATTGGAACCTAAGTAACTTTGCAGACGGTTTAAGACAAGTCGCCTTAAGTGTAGCGTCAGGGCGCCGCCAAAGTCTAAACGAACGTGAAAGGCGTCGCGCCCAGCGAAGCCGAAAACCTGCTCGACAACACTACGAGGAAATTAAAGTTTCACTTAACTTGGAAGCGTACTTCGATTGAAGTATTTAATCCAGGGGAAAGTACATTAAACACATTTCAGTCAATTAAAAGGTAATTTATTTTCTACCTGTAAGAAGAATTGTAATTTAGAGTACCATATTTAATGGGAATCAATTTAATTATAGTGCTTACCTTTGAACTTTTTAGGCTACAACGGTTTCCAAGGGTTAATAAGTGAAATTAAAGAACTAAGTACATGTAGCAACTTGTATAATTTGTATGTACTTAACCAACTGGAGCTCTGGGCTACTCTAACCATATGACATATGAGTCAAGTTCGAAAAAAATACACAGTCTGATTTAGGTATAACCTCACTATGAAATATTTGTATGTTGTCTAATGTTTAGGGTTACAATTGGTTCATTATACATACTTTTTGCAACAACTCTACCCATCAAAAGTATCTACTAAATGAAAATACCTTCTTCAAAATCAAAGGGTAACTTGGGTCTATAAATTATGCAGTAAGTTACTAAAATAGATTTAATGTAGGCTAATAACTCCGCATATGGAAATGAAGAGGGCGGGTCTTGAGCGCATAGATATAGAGAACAGGCCCTGGGCGTCACCGGTGGAACACGCAGCTACTGCTGCGGACATCTGCAAGGCTTCAGAAACTTTTCACGTGGTAAGTGTTTGCCAAAGTGGTAGCAGTCTCTGTGAACTTCGGATGCAATCACCAAATTAAATAATTTAAATCCGACTTTCTACCGATTTCTCCAAAATCCCATCATCAGACCTTGACTCGGGTCTGTTGATGGGAAGTCAGTTAAAATAGTCAGATATTAGATATTATATCAAACAAATAAGACCCAGGACCGGTCATTGTGACGATCTTTAGGGGAGGCCTATGTTCAACAGTGGATGTCTTTCGGCTGATATGATAATGATCAAATAAGACCTGGTGGAATACGATCCCCATGAATGATCAAATCAGCTTTCGCGGCTGATGCCTAAACCATTTGACCACCCAGTAAAATTAGTACACTAGTTAAATTTCTCCAGTACCTAATATAACATGCAAGCAATTCGAGTACACATCTGCAAATTTTGTCCGTCTGCCTTACGGGTTCGTAAACTAATAGTTCATTTTTCTTTGGTATATCAAGTAATATTTATAATTTTTAGTTCGTGTGACTACAATTGAACAAAAATTAAAACATTTATAAAATAATTTGTTATATTCCGTAAAATTAGAACATTAAAAAGAGTTTTCTAGAATAATCAATCGTTACCCGAGCTCAGTAAATGAAATAGGTACTGAGTTTCGTAGCCCGGGATTGATTGAACAGTCGAAGACAAAATAAGGGGTATACAAAAACGTTCAAAAATATGTCCCAGTGCACTCTAATTCTGTGTAATAAGAACGTCGTAACATATTTATGAACGGATTCTTTCGATATTTATTTTTGCACTTGACTGAACACGTAGATAACATATTCCGTGGCATAGTTCGCTAAGCACTACGCGCTAGTACGCTACGGGCGTAACTCATTCAAGGATTTTCCCGCTTTGCAAAGGAAAGCAACTACAAACAGGTTCTAGGTTCCAGGCAATGAATGTGTTACATTTGAGTCTAATCTGATTATCTTAGCTATTGTAGGTACACTATTAGCTTGATACTGTGGATGTTCCTGCGTAGAATTTGATGAATAACATAAGAGACACCCAAAATTTAAGAAATGTTTATGTGTAGGTACCTACATACTTATGTAAGACAATTGCTAAGATTTGTACTTGATTAACAAAGTTACAGAACGCTCATATACGTATACTACGACAGTTCATCAACGTGCGTGATGGGATTTGAACCTGCGTACTTATACCTATAAGTACCTACTAACTAAGCTTTCGCTAAGCTAAAGCTTTCGGTCAGCCGATCTTTGCAGGCATCAGTGAAATTTATCGAGTATATTCAATCTCTCTGAATAACTTTGACCATAATCTACTTAAGAGCTAATACGTGCTTGCGTATTTTATAGTATATAATATAATAGTGTGACTACTCGTATATAATTTACAAATGAAAAAATATGCATACATTTGTTTCATTTTATTGTTTCTAATTTGTATCTTTACATAATAAATTACTGTACATATTAGGTAGATTTCATTAAACAATCTATGATTGCAATCCGCTATCATGAATTTGATTAGTAATCACAAGATCCAAAGTTATGTTTGAATAATGTAAGCATAAGGGCCGAAACTCGGTCGACACACTCGGTTAAATTCAGTTGTGCTAATGTAAAACGAGTGGGCAGGGTTAACAATGACGGCAATAATAACAACAGATTGAAACGCGGTAAAACTCGCTCGGCCACAATGGCTCCGGGCCCCGTTTATTGTTCCACGCATTTTAATGAAGCTTCTATATTCAACATGAATACTGATACTCATGATTTTCAAACATTTTATCACCCATGCGTATTTCTTGACATTAGAAGATGTATATGCTACAGATTTAGCATGCCAGGGTCTAGAATTGATATAAAATAGAATAAAATGAATCCTAGACACAGAACCCTATTTATTTAGCAAAACACTTAAATGTCTAGTGAACTGGAAGTAATAACTAGGTACTAAGAACTAAAATTAATAGAACTGCACTACAAGCAGGTAAGAAATCTGTCGAATATAATAAAGTACGACACAGGGTAGGTACGTTAGTATGGAAATTAGGGATGAGTAAACTTTCAAAATTCTTACACCGTACTGGAAAATGGCAAGAGGAAAAAGATCCAAAAGGAATTCGATGTCGCGAGCCCCTGAAATGCATGGTAAAGTCTGTTTCAATTTCACGGGGCGTTTGTCGGGCGAAGATGCCCAGAGGTGTCATTCCACTGAAAGCTGCCCCAACTTATGAGTTCTTTATTTTTCAAAGAAAAGATTACTTGGAAAATGTAGGTTTGCCATTGGTAAAATTTACTTGTGCAAATTCAGCAACTTAATCTTAAAACGTAAGTAAGTACAATAAGTTTATTTTACGTTTTAATCGATTACAGACATTTGAAAATTCTAGCTGACGCTGGTAAACTCTAGGCCTAAAGTAAAATTAAATACATAAAAATGATTATACATTATTTCTTAATGATCATTATTAATGTATTATATTTTCAACAACATTCCACTTCGTGGAGATGGCATTTGAGACAGTGCCGAAATATCGAATGCTCAATAATCTAAGCATACATTTGTCATCACCCCAACTCTTCCCGCGGGTGTCGTAAGAGCCGACTAAGGGATTAAAGTGTCACTGACCATCCTTTGACACAAGATTGATGATGGGCAGCAGCGTCATCATAGTGGACACATTACTGCGATCGTCAATCCGTTTGCCCAGCGTGGCGATTATGGGCATTTACCTCCTAATGCGTCTATACGCATAGTATAGTTAATAGGAGAGGCCTACGTCCAGCAGTGGACTGAGATAGGCTGATGAAGTGAAGTGAAGAAGTGAATAATCTAAGTTTAAAAATGTGAATTATGCCTCCCTTTTATCACGAGCCTAAAACTAACTATGTAGGAAGGCTTGCGTGGAGATATACATACAACACGTAGAATCCCTTGGAGAAATTTACTGTGTTGTATACCTGCCCAACCAAATCACGGGCACATATCTAGATCTGAACCAGTCCCAGCAGGCGTATAGAGGCTAATGGAGATTCTACGGGAAAGACTAAATGGGTTATGACGATGTAGGTTGGATGTAAAAGAAAATAGAAAAGAAGTCCGGACAACTGGACAACTGCCATAGCAATGATTTTCCTTTGCTATTGAGGTAGGCGGTGACTTGCTGTCGACTACATGGGCTACATGGTAAATGTCGTCACAAGAGGCAGCCTGGGGTAACACCGGTGTAGGCGGCTCAGGAGTGTAGAGAGGTGTACACGCCTTTTGGCGCAGTGGCTCGTGACAGCCACTGAACCAACTCGCGACTTCCACAAAACACTTGCACTCCTGGAGGCACATTGCTCTGGCGATTCCTCTCTGGACGGTCAATTAAGGCAAGCTAGAGCCGAGAGTTTTACGGGTCCTCTTGGGTTCAACTCCGGCCGTTGAAGACACGCCGGAAACGGGGACCCTGACCGACTCTCGGGAGCACTCGGGTCCGTAGAGTCGTCACTCATCAAGAGCTCGCCACAAGCTGCCCTGCGGCCATATATTACATTATTATTAATGTATTGTATGTACTGTGATGTCTAAGATACTTTTTAATGAAAAATAAATTGAATTTACATCATAAAAGAAACTTTTAAGGGTAAGAAAATATATTAAGCAACAAGCCCAATGTAAGTAGATGTTTTTGTAATACATATTTATTAGAAACTAAATCGAAGAACAATATCGCATTTCAAACGTAACACAAAAATTGCCTGATGCATCGCTCAACAAGACTACCTCCAACTTGCAAAAAGTGGAAATATTGCCAAGTGAGTACACAATTCCACTTCATTGTGCACCGTCTGAGTGCAAAGGCGTGTCGAGAAGCGGGCACGGCGTGAAAATTCAGCCGAGACGGGGCCCAATGCTTCCGACTTGGCGCCGCTTGCGGTCACCGGCCGATGTGTTACTTAACTTTCTAGCGTTCTAACATGCTCTTGTATTTGAAACTTTGGTGCTAATACATCGATAGGTAAATTATAATGTCACACCAGACACAGATCACAGTACAACACGCGTGCGAATTCGCGGGGACAGGCAGTAAATAAATAAAAACTTACTAACGCGCACACTATTAATCTATCACAGAAGAATCTGATAGCTCTATTGACAGCTGTGACAAGCAAAGTTGTAGTCATGCGGTGTTACATTGCATGTTGAAATAATTTGTACGCAAATAATTTTTTCACTTATGAAAAATTATTTAGTTGGACCTTCCTACTTACTCCAGCTATTTGAAGTAATATTAAAAATTTACGCTGCATACATAATATCTAATGATGATGATACATAATATATTTACCTTCATTCAATTGTTTGTATTTCGACGACCTAGTCTCGAATTTTCCATCAAAATAATGCGGAATCATATTTATGTCATCTCGCTTACCTTATTATAAGATGAAAGCTACCAGACAAACTAGGGAAGTACCTTGCAGAAAACTGTAGACATTAAAGTATTTGGCCATGAACAAGATCATACTGATAGTGCAGCACCGTGCAAGAGGACATTGTCCGATTGGAATTTTAAACTTGGTACAGTGAATCTTTCTAATAAAAAATCGGTAATGCATTCGTGACATTACTAATGGTGGCGGTTACTCGCAGATTTGTTTATGTGTACTCAATGTTATGGTAGGCCTGAATGTTTTGCGCGCATTACCGATTTTTTCACCGAAAAATAATAAGCGGGGCGTCCGAGAGCCAATCTAGATGGTATTCGGAACGACTTCGCGAACTCATTAGTGGACGTACGTACAAACGGACGGACACATGATTGACACGACGGAAATGATTCCGCCCGCCACCGGCGGCGGCGTTATCTCGCAAATGGTACTGGCCCATTTGTTGAGTATATTTGATTTTGTACTTGATACCGTAAACAAAATGGCTTTTAACGCCCGATGTAGTTTGGCAAACCAATTAACAGAAGGATTGAAAAGGGAAATCAACCTTTTATATTATCCAGCACCTGTTCGAGGAAGGTGAAATAGCCTTCGATAATCTATTTATGCACATAAAAAATTCTGGTATGTCAAGCTCAATTTACACATTTTACAAGCAGGTATATTTTTTCTTGAACTATCACATCACATAATAAATTCCCCTCCACATAATTGTAATACTATACGTATACGAGTAGAAGAGGATAGAGAAGGGAAATCCGCCATTTGTACGTTTTGTACATATTTTGAAATAAAGTTTAAATAAAATAAAATAAACACATTAACAGTTGCTCATAGCGGTTATTTAATAAGAAACCTGTTGATTCGTAGGTATAGTAAAATATTCTTATTAATATAAACCTACCAACCATTAAGTAGTATACTGGTTGGTCACTCAAAGTGGTCCGACACTAATTTTGTCCAATTGTTCTTCTCGAGGTTCGAGACTCTAAGTATGCTTAAAGTTAGATGCATACACTATGAGCTACTCTACACTTAAACATTACAATTCTTAGTTATTTGAGACTTTTCACAAAAATAATCAGCAAAAGCTCGAATTCATTATTTTCCCAGATTCCAAATGTTTCATGATTTTTCGGGTTAACGCTCCTTGTTGTCACAGTTTATTTTACCCAAAGGTATCATCTCTAGGAAATTGGCGCTACGTCTGTATCGCGTCGAGTTTTATGAAAAAGAAAAAACCTTGGAATTAGGCACTGGAATATTGCTCAGCCAATATACGAGACTGGTTGTTATATTTTTATATCCCGAGAACAGAAATAAATACATTAGTAAAGTTCATTTTAGACTCTTCTTGAGCGTTCGTGCTCACCAATCTTGGCTGAACTACAGGAACTATTTCAACAAATATTTAATACATACCTACGTATAAGTAACATAAGCATATTTGCATAATCATGGAAGGCTATTATTACTTAATATTTTGTGCTTAAACATTGAATATGGCATGGGTATTTTTTACAAAAACGTTAAAGATGGAAACTCAATTTTCTTTACTACATACCTATTTATCTATACATTCTCATCCTCTCTCCTATTACATTATGCGTATGGGCTCATTAGGAGGTAAATGTTCATAACCGCCACGCTGGGCATGTGGGTTGTCTATCGCAGTAGTTTGTCCACTATGACGATATTGATGATGCTAACTGACCATCATCAACCTTCAATAAAATAAATCGTCAGAAACTTCAAATCCCTCAGTCGACGCTTACGACCCTCAACACCACGGGAAGAATTGGGGCAATGATAAATGTATTCGTACTGCCATCACCAATAAGGCTAATAATTTTAAATTGACCAATATCAAAAAATATGGTATGATCAAATGTAAATACTTAGAGAGAAAAAAAATATGTTTGGAAACTTTTCAACAGAAGTTGACATGATTTTACCACTAGATAGAAGTAAAGTAAGTAAGTATAATAAAGGTAATAACGAAGTTACAGAAAATATCATAAAAGGGTATTTTTCTTTCCTTATCTGCACCCTTTATCTCAGTACAGTCTTCTAAAACCTAATATTTAGCAAGTCCAGCAAATAGGATTAAAAGTAACTTAGGGCGCATCACCACTTATTAAAAGCGGATTAACTCATTTTGAGTACGATTAAACTTCTTCCCTTCCCTGCCTTCTGAACTCGGAAACGACCGCGTCTAAACTTATTCATGCCGTTTTATAGACATTTATTATGGTTCGGTATGTTTGCCATCGTTTTGAAGTTTGCCACTCGCACGAAGTAAGAATACATGTGTCACTACGCCCAATCTTCGACTAAGGGATTGAAATGTCACTAAATATTCGAAAATGGACGATTTATGATGGACAGCATCGTCATTGTGGACACCCGCGTGCCCAACGTAGCAATTACTACATATCATCTATCTTCTAATGCGTCCATACGCATAGTTAATAAGAGAGGCCTATGCCCAGCAGTAGACTGAGAGAGGCTGATCAGAGGATGTGATGACGATGTTTGCGACCATTAAAAACAAATGGCAATGACATGTATTACATTACTGTCAGTGTCGAAATGATACTGTCAGTATATAATGTGGCAAAGGCTTTACTTTGCTGGCTGATTAATTTATAAGGAAGACCACGGGAGTCCGTTTAATTAAGTATGAAGATGGCAAAATCCTTTCTAGCCCAGTAATATTGATCTTCTCAACAGTGTTGCAAGAAACAAAATAAATTTACGAAAAGTACTTGGGTCCTTTCGTAATTTTTAACATTCAATTACCTACTGATATCTTTACCACTTTTTTTAATCTTTTAAAATTTTACAGGTTCTCCCAAGTTTCGACATGACGAATGAACCACGTCTGCCACTAGTTAAGTAGGTACGTAAAAAAAGCACCATCTGTATTGAAAATTATATTTACTTCCAAATTTCCTTTAAGCTATTTTAAACATTGAAAGACTTGCATATAGCTATGGCTATATGGGGCCTGTGTTTTCCTTTAATATGTACGTTTCATCCATCCGTTAATTTTACTGCTCATTTCTGAGAAAAATAAATTTACCAACTGAACAACCTTACCAACATCAGTACTTAAACAACTCCCGGTATTTATACTTAAAGCAAAAAGTAGTTAATTTTGTGTATTTCAGTTTATTTGATAATAGTTCAGTTTATTTGAGCTTCTGTTTGTTTGAGATACGAAAATTTTGCAAATACGAGTATAATGACGAAATGATATGAAGGGTCCACGGAAAGAACATGTCTAGTCAATTCAAATTACAGAAGGGAAAACCACCTTACTTTTAAAAGAATAAGGTGTGAATTGGCCGTGATTTTTTTAGGCTTTGGACATTTTTTTTGCGTGGACCCTTCATATGTGAAAATATAATGCAACCGTGTAGTTGTAAACAAGGTATGTAAGTCATCTGCTTCTCTCCGTCCACTGCTGGACGTAGGCATCTCCTGTTAACTATGCGTATTCACGCTTTTAGCAGGTAAATGCCCATGGATAATCTGGGCAAGTGCGTTGGCGATTTCAGTAGTGAGTTCACTATAATGAAACTGTCCCCATCATCGATCTTCTACAAAGGAATATATTCATTGACACTTCAATCCCTTAGTTAGTCGACTCTTTCGATACCCACGGGAAGATTTGGGGTGGTGACAAATGCATTCGTATGCGTCACCACGCGGCGAAAAAGAAAAGGTATTTTGATTTAAAAGGTAAATGTGCATTTAATTATTGTAATGCCACGTTTTAATATCATTAAAGCATCCATTTAGCAACAGTGTAACTACCGTTATAAACATCCCATTAGCCAGCATTTGGGGCACGTTTCTTTGGTGGGCAACATTTAGTTCGGCCGGCGAGTAGCACCACTACTTAGGAACACGATATTTCTTTGGTCAAGATAAATTGCGGTTGGGCGTTAGTTTGATTGGAGGGTATTTGTTGCCTTTACAATGAGCATTAGCGGGCACCTTTACCACCATTTCCGTGGTTAAGCGATCCTGAGAGAATTGTGATGTCTTTTAGTCTGTCTCTAATTCAAGAAAACAAGGTAATTGTGTAGGTATCTAACTATACCCCATCCCCTTTTTTATTGCTAGTTATGTCACTATCGATTTGGCACTTTATAGCGGACATATTTGACTATCTGGTTCTAGTTCAGTAGTTTTTTCATTGTTCGTTTCTCCTATTTATTTTATTTATTGTCAGCCTCCGTAGCCTAGTTGGAAGTAACCTACGAATCTGGAGGTTCCGGGTTTAAATCCCGGCGAGGGCATTATTTGTGTATCCACATAACAAGCCTTAATTTAGCTTACCGTGGGTAGTCCCACACAAATCGACCTAGTTCGATTTGTGTAAGATGTCCCAAAATATTTATTTATTTAAGTAGTGGTTAATACTTACTCTTCATTCTTTCCTTTTATAATTTGTTAAGTAGTTGTCAAGACTATGACGTCATTATTTATTTATTTTGTGACTTTGAGAAGCGTAGTAAGTAATATTTGAATACATAACAAATCCCTCCAATTATTGGTGCATAAATGAAAACGAATAAATGTGATTAAGAATGATTTAAATATACATAATATTATACAACAAAACGACGATCCTTCCCCGACCGAGTCTACCAACGATGAATTTTCAGTATAGTACCAACATAGAAATATATAAAAAAAAATTAACCCCTCATACAAAGTAAGTGATTAGTTAGAGTTCAATAGTATGGAAAAGTCAATTTTCCATGTGCATTTTCACAGCGGATAAGCATTGCCATTTAACTTAGCAAAGGTTGCCAGCTTTCCGGGCACGCTACCGATTGATAGTGATCTGGAGCAATTTTTTTAATTTATAATTTAGAATATTGTATTTTCGTTGATTTAGGCTTTTGTTTATTGTTTCTGTATAATATATTTTATATCAACTGTTGTACCTTTTATGAATTCACTGTTATTTATTCTAAGGTTGTTGAAAAATAAAGGACCAAGCACAACAGTGGAATGTTTGATGAGAATAGTTTTCATTGTTCTGGTAATTTGATGAGGGTGAGGATACAAGGCTAATTGTAGACATTAATGAATTAATGTACACTGTACGAGAATAATGCGAGGCTTAACTGTTTAAATCTACCTCAATTTGGTTTCATTAATGTTTGCCTATTGAATAAAATAATGTTTGCCAAGAGACAAAAACATGTGCTTTAAGTTGTGTATTTATTTTTACATATTTGAAGAACTGGTTCTTCAAATATGTAAAAATAAAGCCGGCTAAGAAAAAAACATAAAATAAAACTGGATGCAGGAAGCCTATTATAGGGACACACTGATAGTTCCGCGAAAACAAAATATTTAAACAGCTACATCTTTATATTACACTGCACTGATGAACTTACAGGTCCGCACTTTGAAAATAAACTCAAGTAACAAAGTAAAGTTCATTAACGGAAAGTACAATTATTTGACAGTTAGACAAAACTAAGTAAAACAGGAAAAATCAACAAAAATTAAATAACAAAAAAATAAAAACTTAAAAGGAAATCGGTAAACGCACACTCAAACTACCGCTCAAGTAATTTACATCGCACGCAATTCACTTTACAATTGTATATGTATAATAGGTATATCAATATCCAAATTCCAAAATTTGTCAGCCTCTGTAGCCTAGTTGGTAGTGGCTCTGCCTACGAAGCTGGAGGTTCCGGGTTCGAATCCCGGCGAGGGCATTCTTTGTGTATTTATTTATCACAAATGTTTGTTCCTTGGTCATGGCTGTGTATATATCTAAGTATCTATACGTATCTATCTATTATATATATCGTCGCCTGGTACCCACCACACAAGCCTTAATTGAGCTTACCGTGGGACTAGGTTGATTTGTGTAAGATGTCCCAAGATATTTATTTATTTATTTATTTTATTTATTTAAATGTAATTTTCTTTTTATAGGTAAATTGTTCATATTTTAATTTTAGTGTATTTAAGTTATTTTTTAAACTCGGTTTCATTTGTAATTAATCTACGTACTTAATGTATATTACGAGTATACTATACGGTTTCCGTAACTCAATATCTAAATGTTTCGACATTTCATTAAGTTATGTTGGACATAAGACAAAAAATGGCTTCAGACAACAAAGTGGTAAGTAGAGCACGCTTTTAGACGACTGTTCACACTCACTGATTTTAAATTTACATTTTGGAAGCTTTTACTTTGACCTGGCTTTCACTGTACGGGAATATTTACCAACTCTTGCTTTATTTCATACGTTGTTTAATGAAAACGTTATAATTAATAATTTACAACAGCATGTGGGAGCTTTTAATGGGTGTTTTTTTTTTTTTTGGTTTACATTAATTTCAAACTCAAATACCGAATTTTATTACGTAACAACATATTCAACTTCCGATGTACATCCTAATTTAGTTAAAATTAAACAGATTTTCCATGGGCGTTGTTAAAACATCATAAGAACAATTCGTTCATCAAATGGAAATGTATACCTAAATTAAAATGCTCGGTATGTACAAAGCAAATTATTTGCTTTACATTTTACATAAAACATGATAATTTGAGTGTAAACTACATATGTAAACCAATTCTAGCTTTCAGTCATAAATAAAAACTATATATATATATACCTACTCAAGGTTGTGCAAGTAAAACTTAGTGTTCCAATTTCGCTACTTTACATAGTAAATGAGTGTATGAAGTGTTTCAGTTGTCTCTCTGTATCACTCGCCTAACTTGATTATATATGTCCATTATATGGAGGTCCAATGGTGATGACAAGGCTTGACGTAAATAATTTTGCAATTTTAATATTAACATGTTTATTTTTCAACATTCAACTAAATCCCGCACGCAGGGCTGAAGCAATGAGGTTTAACGCTTCACAATAGCCAGCCGATTATTTGAGAGGCACGTAATTCGGATTTGATGTCGATCATTTTAAATTATTTTCATATACCTATTTTATGGCATAAATCCGTTAATCCTTAATATTATAGAAAATTTGTATTTTTTTCTACTACATTGAAGTATAATTTTCTGATAGAATAAAATTATTGAAGAGGGCATATTAGGGCAAAAAGTAATACGATTCGTCCTTCCGATTACATTTGTATGTGTACTTCGTTATGTACAAAGCTATACATATTAGCTCTAGGGGTAACATTGCACACACGAAAAAAAACGATTTAATTGACTTAAATAAATATAAAGATGGCATCTAACATTTTAACTAAACGATGTCAAGCAAATAATCTTGTTTTTTAATTCAATTATTTATTTGCCACAATGGATTTTTTTGGGTGGGCAATTTTACCCGCTAGGGCTTATGTTACCCGACTTTACCGGTAGGTACATACAAATTTAATTGACAGAAGTAATCTAATTCTTTTTGCTCATCTCTTTAAGAAGGTGACCCATGTTACAAAAAGGCAAAGTACCAGGAAATTTAATTTTTATCCAAAAATAATTCTTTTTGAAATCAAATACTGGAAACTGGAAGTTGAATCTATAAATGAAAATCAGGACAAATTCACACCTTATTCTGTTAAAAATAAGGTGGTTTTTCCTTCTGTAATTTGAATTGACTAGACTTGTTCTTTCCGTGGTCCCTTCAAATGGGTGAATATCTGAGCGTTTCAACCGCCTAATTTTGGTAGCATCATTTTTGCCGAAGTTTCTATTCGTTACAATGTGCTACTTTGTCATTTGAAGGAGGCACAATACCTTATACAAATGACGAAGTATAACATGAAGATGTTTAGAAACTTCAGCAAAAATGATGCCACCAAAATTAGGCGGTTGAAACGCCAGATATTCACCCAAATTATTCATTTTGAAGAAATAAATGTTTGTAATTAAACTTTTCAGCCAGTACATTCTATTAGGTTTTTATATTTAACATGTTCATATTGTAATGTTCATCCCTCATTTAAGACAAGCAGCTAATTAATTATTGTTTTAAATGCAATTCAAATGAAATTACTTTGAAAATAAAGTATTATTTCGTTAAAATTGTCTGTTTACCGATAAGTATATTTTTTTAATGTTCGGTAATACACATCAAATAAAACTATTTTAGCGAATTAAATCGCGTATGTTAATTAATTTAATCACATCCCGACGTTTCGAACTTTACAGGGTTCGTGTTCTACAGGTAACATCCGTAGTATTTCATGAGAAGATTGAGAGGTAATCGAAGAAAGTTTCATATAATTATATTTTTTATAATTATATTATTTTACATCCGACCGTGTGCAATATCACGAGGTGGATTGTACATTACCGCATTATTATTACATGTTCCGGAAATCGACCGACCGGACACGGAATCGCCGTGTGGTGACGGCAGTAAGAATACATTTGTCACCACCCCGACTCCTCCCGCGGGTGTCGTAAGAGTCGACTAAGGGATTGAAGTGTTTACCATTCTTTGATAAAAAATTGATGATGGGCAGCAGCGTCATCACAGTGGACACATTACTGCGATCGCCAATCCGCTTGCCCAGCGTGGCGATTATGGGCATTTACCTGCTAATGCTGCCATACGCATAGTTAAAAGAAGAGGCCTACGTCCAGCAGTGGACTATCATAGGCTGATGATGTGATGATGATGATGTTCCGGAAATACAATATCAACAGTCGAACTGTTGCGAATAACCCGTTCGACATTATAATTTGTTATACTTACCGCTGCCCAGATGTGTGGAAAATAAAAAGGTATAGGGGAAACTTTTACGAGCGGTTATTCCTGCGGGGAACAATAAGCCGCACACGATATTTTCTGTTTCTAGTATTACTATACCAGCATGCTTAGCCAAGTTGCCAATCGCTAACGCTTAGTAGCGTATTGTAGTTTTCCCTCTCTGTCACTCTTTCATACTAGTGCGACAAAGACAGTTAGCGGCCTTTCGTTTACGATTGACTATTAAGCGCTCTAAGAGGGCCTAGCCCAGATACCATTCAGAGAGGGCAAGCTACAGTACGCGAAAAGTAATAATTATGCATTAGAATGGCAGATTCGAATGAAAAGCCACGTGACGATTTCCATACAACGGAGTTACTTGGTTTTTCGTTCGAATCTGTCATTTTAATACTTACATTCAATTCATTACTTAATATTTTCTTCAGTTACCGTGATACTTATTTACCTACTCATGATATAAAACCATTGTTATATAACTTGTTAATTAATTTAACAATACAACAATCATACGGAGGATGGGGTTTCTTCTCAGGGTGCTTAGACAAGTTGCCAATCGCTAACGCTCAATCGTTAATCGTAAACGAAAGGCAGCTGACTGTCTTTGTCGCACTAATATGAAAGAGTGACAGAGAGGGAAAACTACGATACGTTACAAAGCGTTAGCGATTGGCAACTTGGCTAAGTATCCTGGTCAGATGCATAGGGTTAGAACCGGTTTTATTGTCTTTTCTTCCACTGTCAACCACCCGTAGACCAAGAACCCTGTAGAGTGTTAAAAACATCGGGATGCAATTTTATTAATTAATATTCTCGATATAATCCGCTGCAAAATGTTATATTACATTCATTCTTTTTCGTTTATCGCAAGCGCCTGGCGTATGGCATTTTCGATAGACCCTCTGGCACACACAAATGAATATTGAAGTTTATTTTGTACATGTGCCACTAAAATTATGATTCAACACGGGTTTGATTCAAAATTACCTTAAACTTCTGTCTTGGGTAATATTTAACCCCTCGTCTGTGATTGCTAAGGATCAGTGGGTGTAGGTACAATGGATTTTTAATTCTAATTATTAATTAATTTCAGTTCAATACCTATTGTACGGATCCATATCAAACACAGACGAACGGTTGAGTGACGTTATGCATAAAAATTATAATAGTTACGTTGGATAGTAAGAATACAAACTTTTAAAGAAAACAACACTAATATGTAAATTCTCTTAAACACAAGACTCTTAAACAAGATAACTACATAATTACAAATATTTTAAACTAGGTACGCTATTTATTTTGAGACTAAATTTAAATAATATTATATTTACCTACACTATTTTAATAAATCAAACATCTATTGACCATTTTCATATCATATAATAATGAACAATGCATCATGTCGGACTCACAGTGTATGACAACTTTTACAATAACTACACTTCTGATCTGCTTCTATTCAAGCTCCCAATTTGATTTGTATCGTGCTAGCTCAGTTTTGTGTCCCACTTCATTTTACGTTGATGATAAAGGACAGTTGCATAATTGTTGTTTTGGTTGTGAGGATACGTCGTGAATGATAGTAGCTATAATCCCGCTCGTATTCATTAGCGCATTCGACCGATGTCGCTGCAACTTATAATCTCCCCGTCTGGCTGTACCCTTATTTCTCATTAGGGCTTGTGCAATAAGCATTATATTTTGGATTGTTGCTGTTTGCTGTACAATGTTTTGGTTTGTTCATGAATGCACTTTGATAACGTCTTTTAATTTAGTTATTAAATTCGTTACAGAACTTAGTTGTGAAGAATTTTCGGAACTGATTAAGATTCTTCCGAATTTTAGTTTGCGGGAAAAGGAATAGGTACGCATTAATCATTTTCTGTCGATATTAAAGCCAATGCAACTACAACTTAACAGCTAATGCAATACAACTTATACAACTCGACATCCTACAAAAATCGACCTAGTCCTACGATAACTTAGATTAATTCTTTTGGCTACTAATTACGATATAACTAGGTATGCATATAATTATTGCACTTAAATACAAAGAAACAATTATCACAAACATTTTCTGGTAAGTGATGCCCTCACACGAATTCAAACCGGGGACCTCCACGTATGTAGGCAGTGGTTCTGACGGAGCTAAACTGAAATAAGTAAATTCGAATCAGAGTACAAAATTGAAAACAAACAGATGTCAATGTTAATGTGTCCTTCAAAGGATAACATATAGGTATAATCGTTTTTTATGGTCCCGTTGGCACCAAGTTGGGATCTAAATTTTGAAAAATCGGTTGTAGTCGGTTATTAAATTTATATATTTTAACACCTTTTGGGAATTGAGTTCATTACAAGCTTTTATTTAGTTTCACCTGTCCCGTTGTCTGTCGTTCTGTAATCAAATCTTGCAACTTAAATTTGATCCACTTCCCGGTTTCCGATTGAGCTGAAATTTAGAATGCATGTATAAATCGGATGACAATGCAATGTTATTGTGACATAGAGCTGATCTGATGATGGAGCTGGAAGGTGGCCATAGGAACTCCGTAATTAAATGATGCAACACTATCGAGTTTGTGATCATTAGATTCGTCTTGACAAGTACTTTGATACTATATGGTAACCAGGGTCTGATGATGGAGCCGGAAGGTGGCCATAGGAACTCCGTCCGTAATTAAACGATGCAACCCTATCGAGTTTGAGCTCATTGGATTAGTCTTGACGAGTACTTTGATACTATATGATAACCAGGGTCTGATGATGGAGCCGGAAGGTGGCCATAGGAACTCCGTAATTAAATGACGCAACGCCATCGAGTTTGGGCTCATTGGATTAGTCTTGACGAGTACTTTGATACTATATGGTAACCAGGGTCTGATGATGGAGCCGGAAGGTGGCCATAGGAACTCCGTAATTAAACGATGCAACCCTATCGAGTTTGAGCTCATTGGATTCGTCTTGACAAGTACTTTGATACTATATGGTAACCAGGGTCTGATAATGGAGTCGGAAGGTGGCCATAGGAACTCCGTAATTAAACGATGCAACCCTATCGAGTTTGAGCTCATTGGATTCGTCTTGACGAGTACTTTGATACTATATGGTAACCAGGGTCTGATAATGGAGCCGGAAGGTGGCCATAGGAACTCCGTAATTAAACGATGCAGCCCTATCGAGTTTGAGCTCATTGGATTCGTCTTGACAAGTACTTTGATACTATATGGTAACCAGGGTCTGATAATGGAGTCGGAAGGTGGCCATAGGAACTCCGTAATTAAACGATGCAACCCTATCGAGTTTGAGCTCATTAGATTCGTCTTGACAAGTACTTTGATACTATATGGTAACCAGGGTCTGATAATGGAGTCGGAAGGTGGCCATAGGAACTCCGTAATTAAACGATGCAACCCTATCGAGTTTGAGCTCATTGGATTCGTCTTGACGAGTACTTTGATACTATATGGTAACCAGGGTCTGATGACGGAGCCGGAAGGTGGCCATAGGAACTCCGTAATTAAACGATGCAACCCTATCGAGTTTGAGCTCATTGGATTCGTCTTGACAAGTACTTTGATACTATATGGTAACCAGGGTCTGATAATGGAGTCGGAAGGTGGCCATAGGAACTCCGTAATTAAACGATGCAACCCTATCGAGTTTGAGCTCATTGGATTCGTCTTGACGAGTACTTTGATACTATATGGTAACCAGGGTCTGATAATGGAGTCGGAAGGTGGCCATAGGAACTCCGTAATTAAACGATGCAACCCTATCGAGTTTAAGCTCATTGGATTCGTCTTGACGAGTACTTTGATACTATATGGTAACCAGGGTCTGATAATGGAGCCGGAAGGTGGCCATAGGAACTCCGTAATTAAACGATGCAACCCTATCGAGTTTGAGCTCATTGGATTCGTCTTGACGAGTACTTTGATACTATATGGTAACCAGGTTCTGATGATGGAGCCGGAGGGTAGCCATAGGAACTCCGTAATTAAACGATGCAACCCTATCGAGTTTGAGCTCATTGGATTAGTCTTGACGAGTACTTTGATACTATATGGTAACCAGGGTCTGATGTTGGAGTTGGAAGGTGGCCATAGGAACTCCGTAATTAAACGACGCAACCCCATCGAGTTTAGGCTCATTGGATTAGTCTTGACGAGTACTTTGATACTATATGGTAACCAGGGTCTGATGTTGGAGTTGGAAAGTCGCCATAGGAACTCCGTAATTAAACGATGCAACCCTATCGAGTTTGAGCTCATTGGATTAGTCTTGACGAGTACTTTGATACTATATGGTAACCAGGGTCTAATGTTGGAGCCGGAAGGTGGCCATAGGAACTCCGTAATTAAACGATGCAACCCTATCCAGTTTGAGCTCATTGGATACTTGACGAGTACTTTGATACTATATGGTAACCAGGGTTTTATGTTGGAGTTGGAAGGTGGCCATAGGAACTCCGTAATTAAACGACGCAACCCCATCGAGTTTAGGCTCATTAGATTAGTCTTGACGAGTACTTTGATACTATATGGTAACCAGGGTCTGATGTTGGAGCCGGAAAGTGGCCATAGGAACTCCGTAATTAAACGATGCAACCCTATCGAGTTTGAGCTTATTGGATTCGTCTTGACAAGTACTTTGATACTATATGGTAACCAGGGTCTGATGATGGAGCCGGAGGGTGGCCATAGGAACTCCGTAATTAAACGATGCAACCCTATCGAGTTTGAGCTCATTGGATTAGTCTTGACGAGTACTTTGATACTATATGGTAACCAGGGTCTGATGATGGAGCCGGAAGGTGGCCATAAGAACTCCGTAATTAAACGATGCAACCCTATCGAGTTTGAGCTCATAGCATTAGTCTTGACGAGTACTTTGATACTATTTGGTAACCAGGGTCTGATGTTGGAGTTGGAAGGTGGCCATAGGAACTCCGTAATTAAACGACGCAACCCCATCGAGTTTGGGCTCATTGGATTAGTCTTGACGAGTACTTTGATACTATATGGTAACCAGGGTCTGACGTTGGAGCCGGAAGGTGGCCATAGGAACTCCGTAATTAAACGACGCAACCCCATCGAGTTTGGTCTCGTTTGATTCGTCTTGAGGAGTCTCCGAATAAAAAAGCTCTACGTATTTACCCAACGAATCAGCAGGTCAATAAATATAATTCAGCCGTTCTCGAACATTTTACGAAGAAGCATACACAAATATTTAAAATAATAGCACAAGATCAATTAATTGATGGATCAAAAAAGAATGATCAGATTGATATTAATAAAATAATACACACGGACATTAACAAAACAGGAGGTCTTCCAAAAGAACTAGAAATATTTGTTGGTGCAAAAGTTATGTTGAGGTCTAACGTTGCCGTTGCTAAGGGACTTGTGAATGGAGCAATAGGTCACATCACTGAAATCATATGACCGTATTACAGACGTGCTCAACTATACGATAGCGATGTACCATCGGTTCGCGTAGACTTTGGTAACGATGGCATTCACATAATACACCCTAAATCAGTTCAATTTCCTGCTAAATTTAATCACGGCACAGCTGAAAGAAGAATGCTCCCGATTGTCTTGTCATGGGCTTCAACTGTGCATAAAATGCAGGGAGCTCCTCGAGATCATGCTGTTATTTATCTAGGCTCCAAATTGTTCGCTGTTGGTCAAGCGTATGTAGCTTTAAGCCGAGTTAGGTATTTAGCAGGTCTTCTAATCGAAGAACTTGACTGCTCCAAGTTGACGTCGAAGAAACCTTGTAATGTTGATGCATTAAAAGAAATGGACAGAATGAGAAACGTTACAAATAACTAACAAGTGATTACATAATTTCAACTTTATAGATATTTAAATCAGTACATATTACATATCATGTGAACGAACTACGGACTTCATAACGGAATAACGCTGCTACGCGCTGCGAACTACGTCGTAGTAAATCTCGAATTAAAAATAGAGGTACTAAAAAGTTAAAAATAAAATTAAAGAAAAAAAAACCTTTTTAAAAACAAGCTTTTATTATTTGTTTATAAAATGAACTAAAAAGTTAAAAATAAATTAACTCTAAAAATAAATATAACACTTTGTAACTTGATTGTAACCTTTAACGACAAATAAGCGTCTTCGTCTAGGACAAAATAATTCGATATTGTACAAATTTATTTAATTTTAACACTAAAACTTTTCACCATACATAATTATTCAATCTCGTCCCCCCTCTTTATCATAGTCCCCATTTATAAATGAAAGCGTGTTACATTGTTATAGCTTGAGGAAAATGTTGTGTTGTATTAAATGTAACACGCTTTCATTTATAAATGGGGACTATGATAAAGAGGGGGGACGAGATTGAATAATTATGTATGGTGAAAAGTTTTAGTGTTAAAATTAAATAAATTTGTACAATATCGAATTATTTTGTCCTAGACGAAGACGCTTATTTGTCGTTAAAGGTTACAATCAAGTTACAAAGTGTTATATTTATTTTTAGAGTTAATTTATTTTTAACTTTTTAGTTCATTTTATAAACAAATAATAAAAGCTTGTTTTTAAAAAGGTTTTTTTTTCTTTAATTTTTTTAAATGATAATCTCGGTATAATATAATATTTATTTATAATTCTCTTTATTTTTCTTTTGTTCCTAAATTTTTTTGTGTAGATACGCTAGGGTGGATCGTTCTTTTTATTTTCGGATAATCATGAAATAATTTTTACGAATCGATACTATGTGGCTAGAGAAACAAAATAATATATATAAAATAATGAAAGTAAATCCAAAAATGATCATAATATTTTTTGTTTCTCTAGCCACGAAGTATCGATTCATAAAGATTATTTTATGAATTTTCAAAAATTAAAAAATCGATCCACCCTAAGATACGCAGTATTAACCAGTGCTAGTTACGCGGTTTTGTCTTACGGGTTATTGTGTAGATACGCAGTATTTACATGTGCTAGTTACGCGATATTGCACTATCCCCGACGATGCCATTTTTACGCGGTAAGTTCGATAAAACCAACGAGACGGTTTATTCCTATAAGTCAGTGTTCTTGGACGCGCTGACTAGCGAGATTAAACTCAAGCCCCGAGGTGCAATCTGACCACAATAGCCGACGCCGTTTTTATATTACAGGATAAAATACAGAAAATGCCTAAGGAACAAAGAAATCAGTTCAATTGAAACTGTTTTTTTTTAATTTTTAAGTCGGTTAAAAAACTTATGTACGAGTACAATTGCTTATTGCTGAAAATAAAAATCTTTATTTTCTTCGTATTTTAACGACATCATTTCTTGTAAGGTGTACTCTTTTTGTGCATTGGGGTTATGGTTGTGACATTTTTGACTAGCGTCTTGATTAAAAATAAGTATCGCCGTTTTTAGGATTGGTCGCATTAAGCGGCCCTCGCAATGGTTACGAATGCCACAATACGGATAGAAATGGGCAAAACTTTTTCTTAAACTCTCGAGTTTTGTTCCCGCATTCGCCCTTTTTGTCCCATGGCAATTTTTTTATTTATAAACTTGGCATTTCCCTGTTTTGCGAGCCTTTTGTTAATTTTGTGGCTTTCAGGACTTGTAAGCACAGTTCACTGTTTTAGAGTATAATAAAATTATTTTTTTGTTTGTTAAGTAGTTTTATCGGTTCAGATCTTAAACTCACCATTAATTATTTATAAGCAGGGCTCGGAGGTTTTATCGCACGGTAAGACTAATAGCAAGCTATGGAGTCGACATTTGCCATAAATATAAAAAAAAATTCATACTCATACTCATTTATTAGATTTATCTTTAAATGCCTTTATAGCGGTGGTGTATGATAAATAATAATTTCCATATTCAAATTCAATTATTATCTAACTTCATACTCATACTCATTCATTTAATTACGAACGAAATTAAACTACAAATAAAATAAATCATTTGAATAGAAATAAATTATATTGTAAATAAAGAAAATAAAAAATAAAACATTACTTACTTTCGTAATGTGCTCCTAGTTTTCAATATCCATAAAGCTTGTAGATACCGGAATGAGTGCCTCAAAATCTTGACAAGGTACGGCATGTGTATTGTCCATTTCAAAATAACAATTGTAAAACGAGTAAATCCCATTCCAATTTCCATATTTTCTGGGGTGAAACTGGTTCTATATTGGTTGAAAATCCACTTGTGACTTGAAAAAGATCGTTCTACGTCAACGGAAGTTAGCGTAGCATATTCTAGAACTCGCTCAAATTGTTCAGTACTTGCCATGTGCCTTAAGTTGATGAAGTCCGTATTTCTGTTAAGTACACTTTCCAATTTATTTTTAACTGTTTCAGGGCCGAAAATTGTTAAAAATTGTCTTAATTCGTCTAATATTTGAAAACTTTGCTAAATAGTTATAGTACACTGTAATTTTAGTACACTGTAAGTTTAGTAGTACACTGTAATTTTGTAATAGAATCAACAATGAGTTCAAAGTTATCTTTTACATAACTTAGCTCGTTTTGCATATTACCGTTTAATAGTACAGTTTGGGCGTTTAAAATTGCGACGGCATCTCTACTGTTTAATGACGAAATAATATTTGTAATTTTTCTTTATGAGTTGCATAATAAAATGCAGCACTCAGTCACGTCCCCCATCTGGTTATTATAGGCCGTGGTGGTAAGGGCACATCAGGGGCCATCAATTTAAAGCTTAACACTTCCCAAATTATACTATAGAAATTAATTTTAAATATATTAAGTAAGATGTATTTTCGATTGATATTTTTGATCTGTTAGCCTGCATAAGGAACAAAAGTGTTACGGGACTAAGAATATTAGTGAGTATGAGTATGAAGAAGAATTTAGATTTATGACAAATGTCGACTCCATAGCTTGCTTTTAGTCTTACCGTGCGATGAAACCTCCGAGCCCTGTTTATAAGAGATCATTTTTACTACGGGAAGCATGTGCATTTTTCATCGGTGCTTATTTTTGATACTCGTCGATTATAAAATAAAACATGTGTATAATATTTTTTTATACAGAATACTGAAACGTATCTCTTTTCATCCGAAATAGCTGAAATAACTATTTCGATATACGCCTCTAAGCAACCGAAAAAATATTGAAAATAAAAACATCGGTGAAGTCTCAATTCGTCCGCAACAAGTACAATGAAATAGAAAAAATAAATGAATGATGGACACGAGTGACATTGACCTTGGCAGATTTTTTTTCTCTATTTCATTGTCCTGATTGCTGACGAACGTATTAGGTTTTATTCATCCATAAAACTGCACAAATATCACCTCACTCACTTAAAAAAAGATTATCAACAATTTATCAGCCTTCGTAGCCTAGTTGGTAGTGACCCTGCCTACGAAAGCTGGAGGTTCCGGGTTCGAATCCCGGCGAGGGCATTCTTTGTGTATTTATTTATCACAAATGTTTGTTCCTTGGTCATGGCTGTCTATGTATTTAAGTATCTATATGTATCTATCTATTATATATATCGTCGCCTGGTACCCACATCATAAGCCTTAATTGAGCTTACCGTGGGACTAGGTCGATTTGTGTAAGATGTCCCAAGATATTTATTTATTTATTTATTTATAGGACAATTAGGACATAGAAATATAAGAGCCGTATTTTCTTAAACTTAATATTTATGCCTTCGGAAAACTTTACATAGCCAATTACTCAATTGTGCCAATATGGGCAGGACATACTTAGCGCTTTTCTTAACACCGCACATATTTCGGCGCAATATCTTTAACAAACGTTCATATAATATAGCCAATCAAAACTTTGATAGACGAATCACAACTATTTTTAAATGACGGTTTAAGTTTTTATAAAATATACTAGTATTAGGTAGGTATTAGGTATTTAATAAAAATGATAACATGTTTAAGTTTTTATAATTATTGAAAACAACAAAGTAACTTTTACAGCAACACATGTTAAATCAACGCCACGTTTAGCACTATTCGCGAATAAACTCATTCCGTAAGGCGGTACATCGGCGCAGCTTCGTTTAAAGTTTTAATCGCTTTCGAGCCGTGATAAACAAATTTTAATTAAGTTTTAATATCACCGCGTAATAGCCGAGGCGGCGGGTGGCTATCATAATATCTTTGTTTATGAATATTTAGCTTTGGTGCGCTCGCGATTCGATTCCGCGGATTACGCTCCGTTTGTCCAACTTCAATAAACGGGAATTGCGATAGTCTTATATTTAGTTGTTCATTGTTATCGTTGAGCTTTTGTTGATAAAGAGGGTTTAATCTGGGAAAAACATTTATGTGTAGTTAGTTATAGCTAGGTAACTTAAATGGAAATTAGCCCAATGTACATTTTATACAGGGTTAGAAAAGTGTACGTATGTTGGTAGTTTAATATGAGCAGGTACTTGATAATGTCGAGTGGTTAACTGAATAATATGAATGACTAATGGGTCACCGTTAAACCGTTAAAACCATATAGTGTATAATAGTTCGAAATTGTGCATTTCTGTGAATTAAAAAGGGTTAGGTATCTTTAATTTTCGTAAATTTTTCATTTGTTAGTTTCTCACTTAGGATGTCAAACTTAGGTCTAAAATTAGTATCACAATATAAGAATTAACACGACGTAACATAGAACAGTTTCTGGATACAAGCATTGTATCAAGTGCAACTTTAAGGGAGTCAGTCGTGCTGATATACATTTCACGCCGGTTACTTAAGAAAAGGAAGAATGTTCGATAAGAAAATTAATCACAATTTCTTTGTCACACTTTACGAACGGTTAAGGTGCGTTCAATTCAAACCAAAAAAGCATTCGCTATTCTAACCCCCCACTCTACGAAATTCGATCGTTACACAAAACGTGATTTGTGGATTTCGTAGAACGGGGGATAGAACAGCGAATGCTCTTTTGGTTTGAACGCACCTTTAGTGGCCTTATGAATTATGATAATAGTGACGTGTCAGTAGTGTGTGGCAGTAAGAATACATTTGTAGATGGGCATCTGCGTCACACCGGTCACACGCTTGCTCAGCGTATCGATTATGGGCATTTACCTCCTGATGCTTCTTTGTAGCTATACGTACGCATAGTTAATAGGAGAGGCCTACATCCAGCGGTGGACTAAGATAGGCTGAGTGTGTAAAGAGTGTCGACAAAATGCAGAATAAGTTTGAAAACGAAACATATTAACCTACCTTGGTAAAATGCCACTGCGTTTAGTCCTGTATTTTTTAAGCCCTTGATTATGCCGTTGTCCTGACTCAGTAACGCGAGGGTTGTTGAGAATAACGGGGTGGCGTGCACCCGCATACAGACTATGTAATGATTCTGACAACCATGTTATTATGGTGTACCTCAAAACTAACGTTTAAGTTTTATCTAGCGCCCAGCTTAAGACTAGAATATCTGTAAACGGTTTTATATTATGTTGTTAATGTTTTATTATGAAAACTTGTTCATTTTAGTTGAGAATATGAGAAGTAGTCACTCAGAGAACGTGTTGCCAGAAAAATCGAGACCCGAATGGTGGACCTATGTCGACCATTTTCCTACGGCTTTCCACTAATGTTACGAATGTTATGATATGTGTTTAGACAAAATATAGGCAGCGTACGCAACTGGATATAATTAGGTCTTAAAACACTCGTGTAATCCTATTATGAAACGAGGCGAAGTCAAAGCTAGTATCATACTATTGTCTTAATGGCTTTTGTGTAGGTATAGCTGCATGAACTTTCAAATATATTAGTATTTTATTCGAGCAATACAATTGTATTCGTTTGAAGTTAGGGCTAACATACTTTACCATCTAAACTCCTTCAATAATTTACCCGAGTTTACAAACGAGTATGTCACTGGGGACGCATTCGAAAGGGCTGTACTTATTTGAACTTCCACTTGTTTGTCCAAGTTATCTTGGAATTTATGTTAGGGCCGCGAAGGCTGCGGTACGGACTAGTGAAAATTAATGAGGAGGAGTGGACTCAATAGGGCTTTAAACTATCCGTGAAAAACGAGGCGAGATACTTGCGCGATGCGTGTTGGACGGCCATTACCGTGGCGGGTTGTCGAATCAAATATTTGAATCGGAAGATAACGTTTCTATGTAATTAATTTATTACCTCGACCCTGATAATTCAGAAAACAAAATTGGTTCAGTTGTGCTGAGTCTTTCTCTTTACCTCTCATAAGTTATTATTAACCAATGACATTAAATAATAAATGGACGCACGAAAAGTGGCACTAAAAGTCATTTCTATCATGTTTCAATTGAAGCTAATAACGCTCACTTACAATAAACTATAATAAAAAAAACTCAAAGAATAAAAAACTTTGTGAAGTGAGCAATAAGTGTCAAATTTGCGAACAACACCGCAAAATAGTAGAAACTTTTTATGTTTAAGGAATAATGATGCTATACCGTAAGGTGACCAAATGTCAACTGTCAGAACTGAATAGCGGAGCAAAAGGACCGCAATATTTGTCAGCCTCCGTAGCCTATTTGGTAGTGACCCTGCCTACGAAGCTGGAGGTTCCGGGTTCGAATCCCGGCGAGGGCATTCTTTGTGTATTTTATTTATCACAAACGTTTGTTCCTTGGTCATGGTTGTCTATATATTTAAGTATCTATATGTATCTATCTATTATATATATCGTCGCCTGGTACCCACACCACAAGCCTTAATTGAGCTTACCATGGGACTAGGTCGATTTGTGTAAGATGTCCCAAGATATTTATTATTATTATTTATTTATTTATTTATTTATATACTTATATACTTCTGCAGCCCATTTTTGGGGCCATTTTTTTGAGCTGTTTGGGGATACACTTATATATTCTAAATCAATGTTATTAACACAATAAATAATAGCAGAAGTGTCACTGTAAGCTAAATCCATTGTTGCGTAATAACTGTAATTAGGTATTACAACGCTGCCGAGCCATCGTGTTGATGTGCGCCTAATAGGTACCCAATTAGTGATAATTAATACAATTAAATGAGATTGATGCAACCTCAGTTGATTTAGACATAATTTATTAATATTTGTAACGTAAACAAAAGTACGTAGGGACATACTTGTGTTTGCTTCGAAACACTACGCAGATACCCCTGATGCGGACCAATTTTGATCAACGCGGCATTTGTACTTGTGACGGCGCGTAAAATAACAGTAGGTACCTCAATCGATACACTAAAATTATCAAAAGGAGATCGTTGATTAGTTATATTTACATACTAGCTCATAAGTAACTGAACTTGCCAACATACTGAACCCTTCGAATTTTATATTACAGGATCAAGCTTGAAGTAGGTTAAACACGTAACTGAAAGCCAGTGTTGTAACTGAAAGTCTTAACCCTTAATTTGACAAATTTCAAGAAAATCGTGCGTTCTAGCCTCCTCGCCATTATAGAGCAAAAAATTCTGTCTTAAAAAAATACAAAAAGTGGGTCGAAGACTATGTTCATTGTGGCATACATTGACAAATTAAGGGTTAACATGTATATAGTTTAGGTTAGTTTTCAATTCATGGAGAAAAAGATTTCCCTTCGTAACTTTGATTTAAATTACGTTTTTACCATAAAAGAACACATTTTGCTCGTAGTTCTAATAGGTAATGTTTCACGTTGGCTTGTTTTAGCAGATATACAATATACATATGTTGACGTCATCCATAGTTTAAATATTGTTTTCTTATTAAATGAAAACTATGTTTCGATGAAATAATATAGGTAGTTGAACAGTACTGTAAAAAATAATTATTCATAAAAATTACATAATATGCAGGTTAACCATATACTCTTATGTATTATGAGTATCAATAAGATGACCATAAAATTCTACTTTCAATACCTAGGTCGGGGGTTCCAATCGTGACTCGTACCAATAATTTTATCGGTAAGTAGGTATTGAAAGTATTGAAAAATAAAATCAGTTTTCAACGTTTGTCACTCTTGCAGAATTTTTTAACTATAAAGATCAATGGTAATGAATATGTATGCAGCACTGAAGATTGTGACAAAACGCTGAATTTCCAGTATTCTGAATTACTTGGTTTCTTACTTTCTTCTCGTCCTTTGGACAAATATACACACATAGTTATAGATGTACTTTTCATTGCTCAAACAACCTTGGTACAAAGAGTTCCTTACAAAATTCAAATAGGGGTAAGATTTGTTGCCGGCTGGTTGTGGTTATGTTGCTTACTAACTTCATTGTTTGATCAGGTTGAACTAATGTTGTGGATACCCCTATTTGTTGGTTTTGCGTTATCGATTAGCTAATGTAAATAAAGTCCCTATTAGGAAGTTTATTCGAAATATTCAAACAGGCATTATTATGATTATAAATGTGTGAAATACCGGCTACTGTTAATAAAACCATAGCTTACTCTTAGCGTATAAAACTAATAATACGTTCTATTTAAAATCTTCCCACTCACTATAGGGTATAAACATACCTATCAATACATATAATTGTGGGCACTACCTGCATACAAATATTACGGAAACACTTGTAGGTAAGTGCAAATTGTTTGGTAAGTATTAAAATCAATTTAAAATTATACTCTGTATTCTTAGAGTTATAAAGATAAATAAAGGAAACTAGCTCTATCTAAATAACTAACTCTACGATGATAACTCTATAATTAGCACGTTAATAGTCTAAAGTCACTTAAATACACTGGTTCAAGATCTTAATTACTTTGGACTAGTTTCTTCATGCAGAAAAATGGACACAATAAAAAACGAAGTTTTCACTGATACAAGACACTAATACTGTGTCATGCACGGCTTGAGCATGTGTTGGCGACGTGTGTACATTTAAAGATGAGCGATGATGCCTTCGCTCATCTGCTCGCAAATTAACTGCTTCTTTGATGAATAGAACACCGGAAACAACCATTCTCCCGAGCGCTCTAACGTCTTTCCATTTCCATAAAGCACTTCCTGTTTTCCACAGAAATGAGGATGCCGGAAAGGTCATGTCTACTTGGCTACCAATAAATGGTGAGGTTGATATATTGCTTTCATGACACCCACTGTTAATTAGTGTCGAATTACAAGGCTAATGTTTTTCTAGGCCCGGGTGAGAGATGAGTTTATTCTACTGACACTATGTTGACACAAATTAGCTTTCAGGATGTTTCGGAACAGGGCAAAGGCCTTTGAGCGTTTCCGCGCCCTTCGACAGCTGCTAATGATAGTGTCTATCTCTTTGGGCCATCAGCGACGGGTTCGCAATTTTTACGCCATAAAATGTAAGTATCTTAATGAGGCAAAAGTGTTTGGAGATAATTGCGAAAAAAGTGGCCACTCGATCAGTATAACTTGTTCTGCAACAATAATTAATTTACTACCTACATATACTCGTAATATGTATATTAATGTAAGATAAATATATTATATTTCATATTTCAGTGTAAGTTAATATTACTGATTAAACCTGCAACACACATAATCATCTACCATTATAGAAAGTCCACCGCTGCTACCAACAATTTTTAATTTTTTCATTTTCATAATTAGTAAAATATAACTTCTTTTAAATACAATAATTTGAATAAACAATAAGTATTGTACTGTCGTGTTTGGGAACTGTCCGAAAACGCTTTAATTACTAGAAGTTCCCTTTGGCTCTAATAATGTTACCCTCAAACGAAATATCGGTCGCAAACTGAGTCAAAAAATGCAATTTCGTTCCACTACCAAACTTTTATTGACCTTTTTTTGCGGCAGACTCCTAAAAGCGTTTACGTTTGCGTCGCTAAAGAGTTCTTTAAACTGTGGCTCTCGTAATTCAAGTCAGGATTTAAATCGTAGAAGAAAGTAAGTTTGTCGGGACAACAAAGAGGGCTGTTCCCCTCAGAGTAATTTATACGTGACCGCGGAGTGCGGACTCAGAACTCCTCCGGGACCGCTCGCGTGTGCCGCTGCCCGACCTGCC
>JALPQI010000732.1:0-12208 GCA_025490895.1 Thaumatotibia leucotreta
ATTTGTGACTGGATGCAGGTACATAATAGAAAGAATGAGTTCTGTAAGTAACAATAGTGCGGACATCCCGGGGGTTTCTCTTGTAGTTAATCCCTTGAAACGTAAGAGAGGCCTTTCAATAAAGTCAAATTTTTTTCAACGGGTGGACAATTGTATGCAATGTAAACAATGCGATAAAAAGTTTTCATTGAAAACATCGCACACAGTACTTAAGAAACATTCTGATGTGCATCAGCCAAATTTTGTTGTTAAAGAGAGAAAACGCCGCAATGAGAAAAAATAAACACCTGGAACGATTGCTAATCAATTTCATTGTGCACGGGAGCCATTCCTTCAGGATTGTTGAGGAAGAACACTTTAAACTACTTATTAGCGAGCTTAACCCTGGATATTCACTACCTAATCGTCATCATTTGACCTTAAGCATTAAAACACTTTTTGAAAATACACAGTACCAGTTGATAAATCGCTTGCGTGAAGTGAAAAAATAAAATTTCCATAACCTTGGATTATTGGACGTCGGTAACCAACAAACCGTACATTGCAGTGACTGCTCATTTTATGCTGAATAATAGCCTGGTCGCCATTATTTTGGACTTCGATTTAGTGCCATATCCTCACACAAGTGACCATTTGTTATCAAAAATAATAGAAATTTTTGATAATTATTCTTTAAAAGGAAAAATTATCTCGATATCTACAGACAACGAATCAAGTAACGTAAAAATGATGCAGATGTTGACGTTATTCCATGATGATTATGAAGATGTGGTGCATACACGTTGCTTAGCACACGTTTTAAATCTCGTTGTTAAAAGTGGTCTAGAAAAACTTGATTGTACTGTCCAGAATATTTCGAAACTGGTAAATATTATAAACTTTTCACCCAAGAAAAAACAAATGTACTTTGAATATTGTGATTTGAACGACGTGAAAAGGTTGTCACTTTTGCGGGAAATATCAACCAGGTGGAATTCGACCTATTTAATGCTGTTGCGGGCCCTTGATGTTAGATCCGTCTTGGATCAGTTATGTGACAACGTAGCCGAATTTCATAAATACAAAATAGAACATTGGGAACAAGTAGACGTTCTACTTAAATTCCTTAAAACCGTTCTACGATGCCACATTATTGATGTCTATGACGAAATACCCTAGCATATTCTGTGTCGTTCCCATTGTAGACGAAATTCAAAAGCATATCTTAAACAATTTGAACAATGAGTTAGTCAATGATTGTGCAACCGCAATGAATGATAAGTTGCACTCATATATATTGTTACTGCGTTCCAAAGTTGCGAAAATTGCTGTTGTTTTAGATCCAAGATTAAAAGACTTTTATTTCAAGGACTATGAGAATTTGGAAACCACAACGGAAACGAAGCGAATTTTTCAGGACAACTATAAGCTACAAAATAATGATGAACAAGGAAATATAGAGACGAATTTGTCTGGATCTGGCTTTTTGTCGTCCATTTACAGAAAAAAGGATATAAACCAAGACGAGTTCGACAAATATTTGTCACTACCGCTCGAACCAGAAAACACAGATGTGCTGGCTTGGTGGAAAAGCCACGAATATGAAATGCCTCAATTGAAAAAAATGGCTTTTGATTACCTGGCTATTCCAGGATCAAGTGTGCCTAGCGAACAAGTGTTCTCTAAGTCCGCCAATCTCATAACCAAAAGGAGAAACCGATTAGGTAATACAACAATTAGGGCATCAATGTGCCTCTCCTCTTGGCTATCTTTTTTCTAGTACAATGTGTATTGTGTATTGTTCATGTGTGTTAATTATAAGTTATGAAATAAGGTTCAAAACCCGGGCCAAAGCTCAAAGGTGGTCTACTGGGCACTGTTTATTACTCTGACCAATAATAAGAAAATAAAAATTATTATTTTGTGTTTAATTCTATTACTTAAGTCTACCCAAACTACCCAAAGGCCAAATCTAGATTACAGAGTGTAATTTCCATTTTCTGCTTTATCCGTTAGTATTAACCAGGGATCGTTAGGTACCGGTTTTCAATAAGTCTAACCGGTAATCATTGCATTTCGGTATTTATATATCAATAAAACTCTGATTAGCGGTATAATGAAAACCTGTATGTAATAGTAGATTGTGTCACACGGGATCAAAATGGTATATTTCCGTCGTGGGCGTATATTGAATCCTGAATGGAGCGACGGATTCCACAATTGAATCCCGACCGTAGGGAGGGATTCTAAAGTGGAATCCTGAGCGTAATGAAGGATTCAAGCGTTAACGCCCAAGACGAAAATAATTTTGATCCCGAGTTACACATACAACTTTTCACACCAACTACATGGAAGCTAATTAACACATATAATAACAAAATCAGCATTATACCAAGCCCATGATGCCACCAACTAACGCCCAAAAACATAAAACTGTCTGGTCCTTGAACAGAAAAGTGCCTTTTTAGAGTAGGTGGTGTGAAAAATAAATTATTTTACACTACGCACTAAATAAAACATTTGAAAATGACTGGAAAAACGGAGATAGAAATTATTTTTAAACACAATTTATATTTTATAAATCGGAAAGAACTGTTGAGAGTAGGTGATTTTACTATGACGTCACACGCCAGTATTTCATACAAATTTCCTAAAGAGCGTTTTGACAGCTCGAAAAAAGAAGCTGATTTGACCTGTCAGTCAAACACCGTATTGACAGCATTACCTCTACTTGATAGTTAATCAATAAAACCATTACCGGCAGTCCAAACAGGCATGTTTGTTTTCTAATTTTAAATGATGACATCATCGTCGAAAGAGTACCGTTCTGTCATGACGTGTCATTTATAAATGTAAAAGGGCAGGTTGCACCACGCCTACTTAACGAACCGTTAACCAGCTGTCACCCCATAGAGAACTGTCAAATTTTCCATACATTTTTTTTAGCGATTACTTTAACGTAAGCAGACGGTTTGGTGCAACCCGCCCTTAATAGTCGACATAGAAATCTTTGAATAGTGTTAAGGTAAGACTCTTTGAGACTATTAAGCGGAATAAGTAAAACAGAGATTGAAAATAACACCTAGCTGTGACAATGGCGCTTTTAACTAGTACCGAATTTCGCTTTTATTCAGTTATATATAAAGCCAGAAATGAACTGAAAGGTACAGTGTAGCTGCGATTTAGATCATTAGTTCACCACCTTATAACCAGTTGTCTTGTAACACTTTGGACCGTGTGTCTAGACATCTTAATGGATATAATTTATACTGAGCATTTCATCAAGTTTTCGTTGGTTTAGCAGGGATGAATTTAACGTGTAGTATGCCCTAGACTCGGGCAATATCATGGGAAAATAGAATAGAGGTGGAGACTTGTCTTGTGATAGCTTTTTGTAAGTAAGAATTTACCTTGTGTGTAATAGTGGTGTCCTCATGCATTCCATTGTTTAATACCGTTCTGCCTGTGTTGCACTGCCAGTTTAGGTTAATCACAACACTACGCACATTCAGACTATATGTCTTCTTAATAATTAACTTGAAAGGACATTATAAATGCGATTTGTTTCCGTTGTTTACGTTCTTTTGCTAGGTTATGTTCCTGATACATTGATTTGGCATTTGACGTTTGACAGGTGTGCTTGTCTATGGTCCAAAATCCGTTCCACACGCCCGGTTTTAGAAAACATGTTAGATTTTTATTGTCAAGACGTTTTATTTACAATTTACCTTTAAAATGGTTTATCTCAATTTCTAAGAACATATTTCTATAAAATTTTAATTGTTGGTAAGGATCGATTTGTGTCCAAGTCATTCGCACGAGCACAAAAGGTGGCGCTGCGATCGCCGACGCGGTTCTCTCTGGTTCGGCCCAAAATGTCGTCTCGTCATTGGGAATCCGGCATACGATATGTGAGCATCTAAAATTTAACCATTGGATCCCAATCACGTGGAAATGGTAAGTATTTTGTTAGTACAAGTACAGGGATGCATAATCATCCCTCTAAAATCTCTTTCATAAGTTGATCAATGTAATTTTTGTTTCAGCCGCGCCCGGTATTTCTCTCAACTTAGTATCATGAATATATAGTCCTGTTCGTTCTAGTATAATAAGGATTTGTTAACACCAATTCAACATTTGCAAACGCCATTTTGACCTGCACGCACATGGACCGCTAACCTTATTTCAATAAAGAAAAAAAAACCAGCTTATAAACTGGTTTTTTATTTTTATTGCTAGTTACATATTTACATCTACTTATTTCATCTTTCTAAATCTTCGGTCCTGTGGATATTGTCATTTTATTGCGTCGATCTTTTCATCATCCTGGAGTCCTGAGTCTGCACTACGGGTCACCGGCGGTAAACTCGGAGGTCTGGTCCTGTTCACTGCTCCGGCCCACCCATGTCTGGCAGCGGAGAAGTATTCATGAGAGTCTAGTGAAGAGCACCAACCACAAACCACGGTTTCTATTTAAATCCACCGGTACCTAGTAGAGTAGACAGGTATTTATAAATTTCCTATATAAGGTTTGCTGCCAAATTAAACCTCGGATGGTATGTCTCTTATGCCCCGAGCCATTACTGTTTTGTAAACTACTATATAAAGGGATTCCCTCAAGCTAAAACATAAAATAGCATATAAATTCTGGTTCCTAAATTCTCCCCTGTGAATAGCATTTAACTCACGCTACAACATAAGACTTGTTTACTATTGTCAATATTAATTAGTTCACCGAGTGTGTTACAAACTGCTAGACCATATGTGAATACACGTTATAAACCTAGTGTTATCTTTTATTGCTTGAACCTGACATACGATAGACGGAGGTTGGATCAAAGGGCGTCCATTATTTCTTAAATTCTAGATCCAGACTCTGCTCCATTAGGAGGTGGCCGATCCACGATCCTGAGTTAGTCTTTTACTTAATCTAGCCGTGAGCATTCCTACTTTCTTTATAGTTGAATGGCCCCTGACCATTTATGCTTCAGTGGCGTACCCAACGTATGGCCTTTTGGTGTATGTCAGGTTCATGCAATTAATATTTTAGATCATCATATCATCATCATCATATCAGCCGAAAGACGTCCACTGCTGAACATAGGCCTCCCCCAAAGATTGCCACAATGACCGGTCCTGCGCCACCCGCATCCAGCGGACTCCTGCGACCTTCACCAGGTCATCGGTCCACCTTGTGGGGGGCCTACCCACGCTACGCCTTCCGGTACGTGGCCGCCACTCAAGAACCTTCCCGCCCCAACGGCCATCGGTTCTACGCGCAATGTGCCCCGCCCACTGCCACTTCAGTTTAGCGATTCGGAGAGCTATTTCGGTTACTTTGGTTCTGCTGCGGATGGTCTCATTTTTAATCCGATCACGCAGAGAGACTCCTAGCATAGCCCTCTCCATTGCCCTTTGGGTGACTTTGAGCCTTCTTATGAGGCCCATTGTAAGCGGCCACGTTTCAGTACCGTATGTCATCACTGGCAACACACACTGATTAAAGACTTTCGTCTTCAAACACTGCGGAATATTGGACGAAAATATGTGTCGTAGCTTCCCGAACGCTGCCCAACCGAGTCGGATTCGACGATTGACCTCTTTCTCGAAGTTGGACCTACCTAACTGAATAGTTTGCCCTAGGTATATATATTCGTCTACAACTTCGAGTGTAAAGTCTCCGATTATTACGGGAGTTGGTGCTACATGGGAATTCGACATGATTTTCGTCTTATCCATGTTCATCCTAAGACCAACTCGCTCGGAGGCTTTACTGAGGTCAACGAGCATAGTACTTAAGTCCTCCAAGGTCTCAGCCAAGACTACTATATCGTCAGCGAATCGAAGGTGAGTGAGGTACTCGCCGTTTATGTTGATACCCAGCCTTCTCCAGTCCAGAGTCTTAAAGACATCCTCCAGTGCAGCGGTAAACAGCTTAGGGGAGATAACATCTCCTTGCCTAACTCCCCGCTGCAGCAGAATAGGTTTCGAGCTCTGGTCTTGGAGTCGGACTGACATTGTGGCGCTCTCGTATAAACACTTCAACACCTCGATATAGCGGTAGTCGACTTGGCACCGTTGGAGAGACTGTAGTACCGCCCATGTTTCGATCGAATCGAAGGCTTTCTCGAAGTCCACAAACGCTAAACAGAGGGGCAGGTTATATTCTTCGGTCTTCTGTATAACCTGGCGAAGCGTATGGATGTGGTCTACGGTACTAAAGCCTCTTCGGAAACCGGCTTGTTCGGGAGGCTGGAAGTCATCAAGCCTGCGTGCAAGACGATTCGTAATGACTCTTGAAAACAGCTTATAGACATGGCTCAGAAGTGAGATGGGTCGGTAGTTCTTCAATAAAGCGTTGTCACCTTTTTTGAAGAACAGTACCACCACACCTCTGTTCCATGCCTTTGGCGTTCTCCCTTCCAGTAAGACGGAATTGAACAACTTCTGAAGGGCCGTAAGGATCGGTTTACCACCCGCCTTCAGAAGCTCAGCTGTAATTCCGTCCTCCCCAGGCGCCTTGTTATTTTTGAGCTGTTCAAGAGCCATTCTAATCTCGCACAGGCTGATGTCCGGGATATCTTCTGTATAGTGTCGGGTCAGTCTAGCTCTGAGGTCTTCCGCTAGATCAACTTCGGGTCTGCTAGTTGACGTGTACAGCTGTCCATAAAAACCCTCTATCTCACTCAGCAGCTCAGATCTGGATGTGACGATTCTACCATCCTCAGTCTTTAATTTGGCGAGCTGGCTTTGCCCAACAGACAGATCCCTTGCAAAAACTTTAGAGCCCTTGTTCCGCTCGATGGCTTCTTCTATACACTTGGTACGGAATTGGCGCATATCGCGTGTGAGGGACTTAGAGATCTGTCTGTTGAGCTGCCGGTATAAAGTCGCATCAACTGAGGATTGTAGAACCAGTTCACTTCTTTTTTCCATTAGCTTCTGAGTGGAGTCTGAGAGCTTTCTGGTCTTATTTGTCCGCTGGGTCTTTAGATATAAGGTGTTAATATAAAACTTTCTGCGAATGTTGAATTGATGCTTAGTTCTTAAGTAACTGTTTTAATTTTACTCAAACGTCTATACTATACGTTTAAGAATACAAACTTAAATACGTACTAGCTTATTCTGATATATTGACTTATGCTATATTTTAAACAAGTTCCACTATAGAACTTTTCACTTTCTAAATAATAACTATTATAATAAGTGACTTTATCACGTTAATGTGAAGTAGTAAACCTTATAAAGTTGAAACTATCTTTGAAACTTAAACTGATTTAACATATTATTAAAATAAAACAAACATGGACTTCTTAATAGCTGGTTGCAAAATAACACACCTTCACAAGGACGAGATCTCACATGAATTGTCGATTCGTAAACTTCCAGTCAATCCAATCTCACGTAGGTCGAGTCTTTCTATGGCGTTGAAGCAAACTGCTCAATTAGCTGAAAAGGGTGGTCTGAAGTTAGTAGAAGTGGTTCGAAGCAATCCAGCATCTGAAATTGAAATTTGTCAACGGAAAGCAGAGGAAATCGAGCAGGAGGTTCAGGACGATTTATCAGCCGCTGCTACCGAAAGACTGTCATCCCGTTGCAAATACTTGCTGTGTCGCCTTTCTCGTTTACAGGATGAATCTGAAGAAATACAGCTGTTGAAGGCGATGATCAACACCATGTTAGATAAACTGAATAAGGATGATAACTCGTCAATATCATCAAACTCGGATAGCGATGATCCTTCTGTTAAGGAGTCTTGTGTTGTTAAAAAGGTTATCTATCAACCTGATCGAACGTTTAATATCAATTCTTTGAATTTAAAGTTTAGAGGCGACTCTTGTATTCGCATCTTTCTCACCAGATTGGAAGAACTTCGTGTCGCACGTAGGATTTCCGAGGATAGGATTTACCGAGGTTTTCCTGAAATTTTAGAAGGACCTGCTCTGTCGTGGTTCCGTGCCCAGCGCACCATTCTGCGCACTTATAAAGAAGTTGTTTCAGCTTTGCAGGAGGAGTTCGACATACCTGACCTTGATCATATTCTTTTACAGGAGATTCGGAGTAGGACTCAAGCTAGAACGGAGACCATTGTATACTTCGTATCCACGGTTCTAGGAATGTACGAACGGCTTAACCGCCAAGTATCAGAAGAAGAAAAACTTGATACGATGTTGAGAAACATCAGGCCAGAATTTTCGAAAGTCCTTGCTCTGCATGATGTTAAGTCCATCCAGCAATTGAAAACCCTGTGCAAGCGGATTGAGTTATCTCAAGTTAAGGCTAATCATTTTCGTGAACCGGTTTTGCCAAAACAAGATGGCCAGTCCTCATCTTTCGTCATAGGGAAGGGTAAAGAGTTTCCATATAAGTCGACTCCACCTCATCCTCACAAGTCTTCCAAAACGTTTGTGGCCGCTGTAGCCCAGACGCCTTTCAATTCTAATTCTCAACTTAAGTGTTTCCGTTGTGGTAGAACCAATCACTCCACCAGATCTTGTAGGTTATCTAGAGATATAGTCTGTTTTAAATGTGGAGAAAAAGGAGTTCGCACTCCGGACTGCACCAAATGTAAGGAGTCAAAAAACTAAATAACTTTGTCTTTTCTAATAAAAACAACTATAATCCTTCTGCTCCCTTTCACGCAGAAAAGACAATATATTTTAATCCTCCACAGGGAGATGACAGAGTATACGCACTTTTAAATATAATGAGTCTTAACTTTCGTGGTCTTTTGGACTCGGGTGCCAGCACTAGCTTCTTAGGTAGTGATAGCCATCGTATATTTTCTACGGGTGGGGGGTATTCCCATTCAGAAACATAAGAAACCGATAATTATTCGCGTAGCTAATGACAATCGTTTGTTATGTACGGAATATATGGTCTTGCCCATTAATTATAAAGGGGAAGTTAAACTTGTACACTTTAATATTCATTCTCAAATTGCGCAACCTATGGTTCTTGGCTTAAACTTCTGGAGAGCTTATAACTTAGCCCCAGGTCTAATTACTAACATACCTAAAGAAGACAGCCATTATCTGGCTAGCCTTGATTTTGTACCTACTGACACAGGCTTAATAACTTACGATTCGTTAACTCAGGAACAGAAATGTCACCTCGAAGCTACTAAAAAGTTTTACGATCAAATTGATACGGATAAAGTTGGCCTAGGGTTAAAACTCACTTAATTGAACATGTTATTGACACGGGGGGATTCACCTCCTATCAAACAAAAGTACTACAGACTTAGTCCTAATAAACAAGCAGCGTTAGAAGATGAAGTAAGTCGTATGTTACAAGCGGGAATAGTAGAACCTTCCCACTCGCCTTGGAACTCACCAGTCGTTATGGTCGAAAAACCTAACGGGGATTTAAGATTATGCTTGGACAGTAGGAAGTTGAACTCGGTATCCAAATCTGACGCTTACCCAGTACCTTACGTTCATTACATTCTAGATAACTTACGTGATGCAAAATTTCTAACATCTCTTGACTTAAGTGCTGCGTATCATCAAATACCTCTAAGTGAACAGTCCAAAGAAAAAACTAGCTTCACCGTGCCTGGGTAAAGGTCTTTTTCATTATAAACGCATGTGTTTCGGTTTAGTCGGAGCGAGTGCAACTATGCAACGCCTAATGGATACTCTTTTTACGGCTGAATTTGATAACAAGGTGTTTTGTTACATTGATGACATAATTATCTGTACTTCAGACTTTCAAGAACATCTTCGGTTACTAAAGGCCGTTTTTGAAAAACTAAAATCGGCAAACTTAACTATTAATATGAGGAAATCACTTTTCTGTAGGAGTGAACTCAAGTATTTAGGATATCTTATTGACAAACACGGTCTCAGAACCGACCCCTCTAAAGTGGAGGTTATAGTAAATTTCCCAACTCCAGATGACGCTAAAGCTGTCAAACGTTTTCTTGGTATGTGCGGTTGGTACCGCCGTTTTATAAATAACTTTGCAAAATAGCTCGTCCGTTATCACGACTTACCAGCAAAAAGATAAAATTTGTCTGGTCAAATGAAGCTAATGATTCTTTTAACTTACTTAAGTCTTCCTTAGTATCAGCACCTATTCTTAAATGTCCCTAATTTCAATAAAGAATTCTTTATACATACTGATGCATCCTCTTTCGCCATTGGAGCGGTTCTCACTCAGAAATACGACGGCGTGGGACCATCCTATCGCGTATTGCAGCCGTACGCTGAATCCACAAGAGACTAATTATTCAGCTACCGAGAGGGAAACTCTTAGCAGTGCTCTATGGGTTAGAACAATACAGAGCCTATGTAGAGGGGTAGAAAGTGTTTTATTGTGACAGACCACGCATCGCTGAAATGGTTCTCTAATTTGAAAAATCCGACGGGACGTTTGAACCGTTGGGCTTGTAGACTAAGTCAATTTAACTTTGGGATTATTCACCGTAAAGGAAAAGAACACGTCCATACCGGATTGTTTATCGCGTGTTCACATTAGTTCCATTGATGTTCCATCATTACAAGATCCCATGGTACCTAGATTTATATAATAAGGTTATCGAAAAACCTTCTCTTTTTCCAAATTTTAAAATAGAAAATAATCAACTGTACCGTTTCTCTAAGAATAAATATCGTCTGACAGATCAATTTGACTGGAAGCTGGTAGTTCCTTATGAGAGAGCGGAAAGATGTGTTAAATAAGTATCATGATGATCCTACTGCTGGACATTTTGGGTGGTGTCCAAGACTCATTCTAAAATAGCCGATGTCTATTATTGGCCTACCTTGTTTCAAGATGTAAAAGAATACGTAGACTCTTGTGAAATTTGCAAGACCTATAAACCTGTTAATTTGGCTCGACCTGGTCTTATGGGATCTCCCAGACGTGTATCGTCACCAGGCGAAGCAATTTCCTGTGATATTCTTGGTCCATTTCCTCCATCTTATATGAGAAATCAATATATCTTCGTATGTACTGATTATTTCAGTAAATATGTAACTTTATTTCCTTTGCGCACTGTAAACGGCGAAAGCAATCGTTTAAGTGCATGGAAAAAGGAATCTTTCTAGTACATGGGGTACCCAAATATCTCTTCTGTGACAATGGTGTTCAATTTACCTCCAAAGATTTTAGAGACCTGATGAATAAATACAGTGTCCCTCATATTTTCTATAACCCTAGATATCATCCTCAAACTAACCAGACGGAACGCGTAAACCGCGAGCTGGTAAGAACCATTGCATCTTACGTGCGTTCTGATCACCGTAACTGGGACAAGAACCTTGCGGAGATCCAATGTGCTCTCAATAATGCCAAACACGAGGTCACCAAACACACGCCGTATTTCTTGACGCACGGTCGTCAGATGATTCTAGAAGGTTCTCTATATAACGATGAAGGTCCTATAGATCAAAATTCCATCCATCTGGATACTAGTGATAACCTTTCTGAAAAATTGAAAGAACTCAAAGTAGTTTTCCAGAAGGTTAAAAACTCGTTGCTTGCCTCCCATGATCGTAACGCTAAGCATTATAACATGAGGAAACGTAACGTAGAACTCGAAGAGGGGCCAAATGGCTTATAAGAAATGTTTTCCATTGTCGAATGCCGCTAATACTTTTCAGCAAAATTAGCACCCCGGTACGAAAAATGTGTTGTACACAAAAAATTAGGACCACTTGTCTATACTCTAAAGTCCTTAGAAGGGAAACTTCTAGGAAACTTTCACATAAAGGATATAGTCCCGCCCTGGCGAAGCCGAGCCGTCATCCTAACGGTACTCGTCTTCGTTCTGAGACCTAGATATATCCAATACTTATTATATAAGGAATGAGACTCTGTCTACATTAACCTTACTATACGGTTCCGGATGCATACGGAAACCAACAAAATTCCCTATTCTGTCCTTATAAAAGACTCATAGAGGAACCTTAATCCTTCAACACTAATATCTTTGCTGAGATTCATCTGACTAGTTAGTCATAAAAAAAAAAAATAAAACAAAAAAAAATACATTTTAACGATTTATTCTCCTAAGTAGGGAAACCTTATCATAGTGATTGAGTTATCTCTAACCAAGAGAATTCTGCTGAAAGAAGTGCATTTAAAAACTATCTTCCAGTGATTTTGACTTGGTCAAAATACCCTTTCGAGATCTAGTAACAGTGAATCAGCTAGTCATTCTAGCATTCCCTTTGCTACCTCGTGTGTAAATAAATAGGCATTTTCTTTAATAAAGTAAAAA
>JALPQI010000733.1:0-12705 GCA_025490895.1 Thaumatotibia leucotreta
GTCGTCACGCTGGCCAAGCGGTTGGCGATCGCAATAATGTGTCCACTATGATGATGCTGCTGCCCATCATCAATCTTCTATCTCAGGTGCTTTCATTTCCCGCCTAAGCTCTAACTACATTAGCACACTGGCCACTGCCTTCGAAATTCAAAAACTAACGGTAATTAAAACGCTCGAAATCGATGGATCGATCGCGTTTCGTGCGGCGTGTAATCCTGTTTGCATATCGCCGCACGAAGCCGCACTTATCATGTTTATTGATTGACACGCCAGTAATTCACTGGTTCAACCCTAGCGGACGGTGGGGCGCAAGTGTAAGGCTGAGCGACGAGCGTCGAGCGGAGCGTTCAGCGGAACAATCAGCGGTGCGTCGAAACTAGTCGAGAGACTTGAGAATTCATAAGATGCATTCAGACCAAACGAGCATTCGCTATTCTATCCCCCACTCTACGAAATCAACGAATCACGTTTTGTGTAACGATCGAATTTCGTAGAGTAGGGAGTTAGATTAGCGAATGCTCCTTTGGTCTGAATGCACCTATAGTGGAGCGGCTTGCATTCAGGTCAATCAGGCGGCTACCGTACGTTGGCATTTGTTTTACATGGCCCGCAAGCTGCACGCGCCGCGTCTGGCCTGCTACCACGAACACTGAAGTTCGTAAATCTCGAGGATTTTCCTCTGTCACTCTAATGATGCTTTCATTAGAGTGACAGAGACAAATCCCCGAAAACGAACTTCAGTGTTCGCGGTATGGCCGCTGATAATAGGATAGTGATTTTTCTTGAGTTACTAAATCATTGACCAAGTTTTGTGGGTAACTCTATAATGAGTATTATAAATTCGTGTCTTTTTGCTCTTAATAGCACTGAATTAGTATATATATTGTAAGAAAATCGATTTCAATGAAAAAACTAAACTTAAACTTCGTACCTTTACTCCAAATTTAATTTCGTTGACCAGTTTTTCGCAGAAAATAAATCTATAACTCGCTTCCGCTACCGCTCGTGGCTCGCCCCTAAAACGCAAGTCGCGGTTTACGGTTCTTTGTTCAGGCGGCAATAACTTAGTTTTTAGGTGTTTCGGCTACATGCGACTGCGAATTATCATTTGTACCAGCCCTGATCGTATCGCGTCTTGACCCCAGTTACGAATAGTTCGGTTATCAGTGATCGATTTGAATATGCTGAGTGGTAGTGCTATGGCTGGGGTGGCTATAATATATTGTAGTAATTATGAGGTTCAGACGACACGCGAACGGTAACTGACACCTAACTTATTTAAATAAGATATTTTTTGATAGGTTTTTTTCGTTTTAACTGCAAATATCATAGCACTTTTCATTAGGCATAATATTAAGTTTTTCATAAGGTTTCATTATGTAATAATTCATCTTCCATTTAAGACGTTATTAAAACGTCACTCACGTATTCATCGAAAAAAGCTCGATATGTTTAAGATTTAGGTTCATCCCATCATTATCAACACAATAGTGTTGTGACCTATGAATTAGAGAGCATTGCCAAACTGAAGGCCGACTATTTACCTACTTACTTAGAAAACTTACTACTAGTTGGTTAGTGACCCTACCTACGAAGCTGGAGGTTCCGGGTTCGAATCCCGGCGAGGGCATTATATGTGTATTTATTTAGCACAAATATTTGTTCCTTGGTTGTGGCTGTCTTATGTATTTAAGTATCTATATGTATCTATCTATTATATAAGTATATCGTCGCCTGGTACCCACATCACAAGCCTTAATTGAGCTTACCGTAGGACTAGGTCGATTTATGTAAGGATGTCCAAAAATATTTATTTAATTCATTTTTTATAACTTTTTTGAAATAGCGACGCCATCTTCACAAACACCATTTCAAGCAAATACTAAAGCCTTTTTCATCACGATAAAACCTTTCTTAAAACCGTCGCCAAATCGATACCAAGCCCAAATTAGTTTTTCTTTTTGACTTGACACGCGAATCAATCAATATCCAAATTAGTGCGACTCCTTTCTTTGCAGCCACAATGCCGAACAAAAGACACGCGACGGCTGTTCGGCATGGCGTTCGGGTTGTGAACACCGTTCTTGCATCATAATTAACCTATGCTTCCAACTCCTCGTCTTAACCCTGGGTAATTGGAAACAAATTAGACATAGTCGAACATACGGCCAACTATAAATACTTGTTACTTGGTCTTAATTGATTTGGTAGGACTCAAAGACCAAGTTCAGTAGTTTTGACCAGAGACCGGAACCGTTATTTCACAAAAACCTCTAAATAGCCCAATATTTTTAAATGTTTTATACTCTTTATATACTTCTTAATATTTTATGTAATTTATAATATCCTATTTTTAAATCACTCTATTAACTTAGAATTTATATACCGAAGAACGAAAATGAACGAAAATAGAACCGTTCTTCTGTTCAGTTCGTCAGTTCTTACTGGTTCTTCTCAGGACAATGATTTTTTTCTTGGTATTGTGTCAGACAATTCAAAAATTCTTATTAATAAAGCTTACTTGAATAAAGAATAGTTTGACTTTGACTGAGTAACTTTGCCATCAGCATGGGGATAATTCCAAATGGCTAATTTCTTCTTTGATTGGGAATTTATCGGATGCGGCATACGACGTTTTTTTCACAGTCCACATCAAATCCCACAATGTCGTAACAGATGTGCTTATCATAGAAAAAATCAACTGCGAAAGACTCTGGTTGTGACGGGATTCGAACCCGCTTCCTCTGGATTGCCGGTCCAAAGTGCTTCCAATTACACCAGACGACCTTCCGTGAATCACAGCGATAGCAATGATATTGTGAAGCTAATCACTAGCGACATCTGTACTTAACGTTTCGAAGGTACTACAACCTTAAGCCACTGAAAGACGTGTGTCTACCACAATCCGCAAACTCGTTAACTCTCCATTGCGTTGAATTTGCTATAGCCTCCTGCCGCTCAGACAGTAATTGTAGTGGTATGTAGCTAGCGCTATGTAGTAGGTTAAGCATAGATATAGTTTTAGTACCTAAGCGACTCGATGTAAGGCAGTCATTAAATAAACCTAAAGCCGACACGTCGTTTTACTCAATATCCTGGCAGGGTCGCCATGTAGAATGTCGGGGTCAGGCGGCTAGCGGCGGCTAGAGGATAGAGGAACACAATCAAATCTTTTGTTTTTTTTTCAGGGCACAATAGCGACCCAATCGCCCGCCAGTCCGTAATGCCGTCCGGGTTGTGAGCCCAATGCACCCGACCGGGGCGAGCCTGCCGGCGCCGGAGGCTGAGGTGCAAGCTATGCACTCGATGGACTGGCTCTTCAAGAAGGAAAGGATATATCTACTGGCGCAGTTTTGGCAACAGGTAACGGATTGATTAAAACTGTATTAAACTGGAGACTGACGTACGTTTATATGAATGAAGGAAAGGTTATTGGTGCCCACGAGGAAAGGGAAAAAATACTTAAACAGCATATTCGTGAAGCTAATTAAAAGAACCAAGAAATGTTATATGAGTTTTTTGAACCAGAGACTGACGTACGCTTATATGAATGAAGGAAAGGTTATTTAAGGTGCCCATGAGGAAAGGGAAAAAATAACTTAAACAGCATATTCGTAAGGCTAAAAGAAGCCAGATGTCATGTGAGTTTTAGCCAAATCTGTAAAAAAAAATTTTTTTTGGTATTTGGAATGCTTCACTGGTTACATAAAAGTTACTATTTTATTTATATAACTATCACAAAAATGCACTTTTAAGCTTATTTTTACATGCTAGATAATTAAAGATTTTTTGTCGATTTGATGTCTGTCAATGTGACAACACTAAGACAACACAGTCACAAAATCGTTTCCTAAAATGCGTTTATAATTGCGTTATGGTCAAAAACAGATAAAAAAATCTTAAAAAAGACGGAATCCGGCAAACTTCGCACGACAAACTTCCAATTTGGTCAGAAATCCGCTGTAAAAAATCCCGTTTGTCCGTAATGCCGTCCGGGTTGTGAGCCCAATGCACCCGACCGGGGCGAGCCTGCCGGCGCCGGAGGCTGAGGTGCAAGCTATGCACTCGATGGACTGGCTCTTCAAGAAGGAAAGGATATATCTACTGGCGCAGTTTTGGCAACAGGTAACACATTGGTTGGAAAAATTAGCTTCTTATACAATACTGAGGCTCAAAGAAGCAAGAAATGTAAGAGTGTTAGTCTAAAAAATCTGAAAAAAGATTTTTTTTTTGGGTTTTTGATTGTGTTACTTCATAAAAAAAGCATTTTGTTTACAAAACGAATCGCAAAAATACATTTTAAATTTTTTTTACATTAATTTTTTTTTAAATATTTTTTTTAATTATCTCTATAATTAAAGATTTTTTGATAATTTAAGATAGAAAGAAAAATGATTTATTCAGTGCGCTTAAAATACAATAATTTTTTTTTAATACAAATTTGATGTCTGTAAATTAAGTATGATAAGACTAAGACAACACAGTCACAAAATCGTTTCCTAAAATGCGTTTATAATTGCGTTACGGTCAAAAACAGATAAAAAAATCTCTTAAAAAAGACGGAATCCGGCAAAATTCATACGACATTTTTTATCAAATCAAATCAAATTAAATCAAACATTATTTTAACTTCAAATATGGTCAGAAATCCGCTGTAAAAATCCCGTTCGTTCGTAATGCCGTCCGGGTTGTGAGCCCAATGCACCCGACCGAGGCGAGCCTGCCGGCGCCGGAGGCTGAGGTGCAAGCTATGCACTCGATGGACTGGCTCTTCAAGAAGGAAAGGATATATCTACTGGCGCAGTTTTGGCAACAGGTAACGGATTTATTAAAACTGTATTAAACTGGAGACTGACGTACGCTTATATGAATGAAGGAAAGGTTATTGGTGCCCACGAGGAAAGGGAAAAAATACTTAAACAGCATATTCGTGAAGCTAATTAAAAGAACCAAGAAATGTTATATGAGTTTTTTGAACCAGAGACTGACGTACGCTTATATGAATGAAAGAAAGGTTATTTAAGGTGCCCATGAGGAAAGGGAAAAAATAACTTAAACAGCATATTCGTAAGGCTAAAAGAAGCCAGATGTCATGTGAGTTTTAGCCAAATATGTAAAAAAAAAATTTTTTTGGTATTTGGAATGCTTCACTGGTTACATAAAAGTTACTATTTTATTTATATAACTCACAAAAATGCACTTTTAAGCTTATTTTTACATGCTAGATAATTAAAGATTTTTTGTCGATTTGATGTCTGTCAGTGTGACAACACTAAAACAACACAGTCACAAAATCGTTCCCTAAATGCGTTTATCATTGCGTTATGGTCAAAAACAGATAAAAAAATCTTAAAAAAGACGGAATCCGGCAAACTTCGCACGACAAACTTCCAATTTGGTCAGAAATCCGCTGTAAAAAATCCCGTTTGTCCGTAATGCCGTCCGGGTTGTGAGCCCAATGCACCCGACCGGGGCGAGCCTGCCGGCGCCGGAGGCTGAGGTGCAAGCTATGCACTCGATGGACTGGCTCTTCAAGAAGGAAAGGATATATCTACTGGCGCAGTTTTGGCAACAGGTAACACATTGGTTGAAAAACTAGTTTCTTATACAATACATATTCTAAAGGCTCAAAGAAGCAAGAAATGTAGGAGTGTTAGTCAAAAAATCTGAAAAAAAAATTTTTTTGGGTTTTTGGTTGTGTTACTACATAAAAAAAGTAATTTGTTTACAAAACAAATCGCAAAAATACATTTTTAGTTTTTTTCATGCTAGATAATTTAAGATTTTTTGTCGATTTGATGTCTATCAATTAAGCGTGACAATACTAAAGGTTCGTTTAAACCAAAAGAGAATTCGCTGTTCTAGCGCCCGTTCTACGAAATCAACCAATCACGTTTTGTGTACCGATCGAATTTCGTAGAGTGAGAGGTTAGAACAGCGAATGATCTTTTAGTTTGAACGCACTTTAAGACAACACAGTCACAAAATCGTTCCCTAAATGCGTTTATCATTGAGTTATGGTCAAAAACAGATAAAAAAAATCTTAAAAAAAACGGAATCGGGCAAACTTCGCACGACAAACTTCCAATTTGGTCAGAAATCGGCTGTAAAAAAATCCCGTTGGTTCGTAATGCCGTCCGGGTTGTGAGCCCAATGCACCCGACCGGGGCGAGCCTGCCGGCGCCGGAGGCTGAGGTGCAAGCTATGCACTCGATGGACTGGCTCTTCAAGAAGGAAAGGATATATCTACTGGCGCAGTTTTGGCAACAGGTAACGGATTGATTAAAACTGTATTAAACTGGAGACTGACGTACGCTTATATGAATGAAGGAAAGGTTATTTTAAGGTGCCCGCGAGGAAAGGGAAACATCTTAACAGCATATTCCGGAGGCTAAAAGAAGCAAGAAATATTTTGGTGAATACTGCAAAAAAAAATTTTTTGTTTTTTGAATGTCTTACTACAAAAAAGTAGGTCTTTTATTGATTTATCTAACCCAAAATTCACTGATCAGTTTTTTTTTGTCCATTTGATGTCTGTCAATTAAGTGTGACCAGACTAAGACAACACAGTATCAAAATTCTTTCTTAAAATGCCTATATTCACACAGCCTATAGGTCTGCACGTAGCCCTCCTCCCCAGCTCCTTTTAACTATGCATATATGTATTTGCATAAGGAGGTAATGCCCATAATTGCCACGCTGGACAAGCAGTTTGACGATCGCAGTAGTGTGTCCAGTGGTCCACTATAATGCCGCTTTTGTCTATAAGCATTCTTCAATTAATTAATGGTCAGTGACATCCCTTAGTCGACTCTTACGACACCCACGGGAAGAGTTGGGGTGGTGAACTTTAGTTCACAAACTTCGTAACTACACTGAATCGAACTTAAACATTATAATAGAGTCTGGCTAACGAAAGCTGAGAATGAGAAATGGCGGCAAATTAATAAAATATAGAGTATGGTATCACTGGGTTGCACCCCGAAAATCAGTCTTGATACTTGTAATATTATTATATTTAAAACTTAAAATTATTTTGTTAAATTACCTGTATTTATTACAATCCAAATTAATATATTATATACAGGGTGGTCCAAACCTTGACGTCAAAAATTTTTTTTTTAGATTCCTCACGTCATGAGCTATCAGAATATACCCCATGTATATTAGCCGATTTTTTTGTAGTTTTCAAGTTATGAATTTTTGAATTTTTTTTTGACAAATTCTGGAATGAAGAAATTTATTAATAAAAAAATAACTATTGGGTTTTTTCATTAGTTTCTTTTTGTAAAAGTATTACTACAAATAAAGCATTTACTGACCAAAAAATTAGCGTCCTCACATTGATACAAGTAGGATAAAAAATGCCAAATTCAAAATTTTTCGTTAAAAACACATCAAAATAGCATTAATGTACGTAAATAAAATAAATAAAACATATCCCAAGGATTTTTCGTATTCTAAAGACTGCCTTAGACCTTAAACCTTCGTAAAAGCAAAAAAAAAGTGGTACTTAATGATGAGGATTTTTCGGAGCAGTCGGTCAAATAAACTTAAAAAAGCTTAAAATTTTAAAGTAGTAAAAAATTACTTGAATAAGTACACAAATTGAGTTTTCGTGGTATTTTCTGTCTTTGTTTATTGATAAGCACAACAAAACAGACGAAATTTTACTTTATTTTTAAATAAAAAATTTAGAAGCTTTTTTTTTAAGTTTATTTGACCGAATACTCCGAAAAATCCTCATCATTAAGTATCACTTTTTTTTGCTTTTACGAAGATTTAAGGTCTAAGGCAGTCTTTAGAATATGAAAAAATCCTTGGGATATGATTTATTTATTTTATTTACGTACATTAATGCTATTTTGATGCGTTTTTAACGAAAAATTTTGAATTTGGCGTTTTTTATCCTACTTGTATCAATGGGAGGACGCTAATTATTTTGTCAGTAAATGCTTTATTTGTAGTTATACTTTTACAAAAAGAAACTAATTAAAAAACCCAATAGTTATTTTTTTATTAATAAATTTCTTCATTCCAGAATTTGCCAAAAAAAAATTCAAAAATTCATAACTCGAAAACTACAAAAAATCGGCTAATATACATGGGGTATATTCTGATAGCTCATGACGTGAGGAATCTAAAAAAAAATTGTTGACGTCAAGGTTTGGACCATCCTGTATATGTACATAACGTAGCTGTTCCATGCAACTTTGTCTGCATGACACAATGCAATATGATGTAGGTATTGTAGGTACCTACTACTCTAAATGATGACCCATGTTATTAAATGGATCCCATATCAAATTTTAAGCAAATCTGTTTAGTTATTTCATAGATTCGACAGCACCAAGTTAGTTTTAACTTTTTACATACATATTATGTACCTATTTTGTGGTTAGTTTTAACTTTTTACATACATATATATGTAAAAAGTTAAAACTACATATATATGTAAAAAGTTAAAACTAGCTTGGTAATGTGTCGAACCTATGATATAACTTGAAAATAACTAAACAGATTGGCTTAAAATTTGATATGTTTTTCAGCTCTTCATATCATTATAGTCTTTATACCATAATATGGCCGAAAAACAGAGTGATTTTCACACTTGGATATAACACTATTATATGTCTATACATAGGTATAGGTAATATTAGTAACGATTTGTAAATTGTATCATCGCAGAATGGGTGTAATCATGATTAAAACTACCTATAAAATTGTCCATTACGACACAAGTGCGAAAAACGTGAAATTCTAAACGAGTGGCAATTTTTTAAAACACGACCGACAGGGAGTGTTTTAAATCGACACAAGTTACGAATTTCGTTATTGCACGTGTCTCGTAAGACGTTTTTTTAGTACAGATGGCCCTCCGAAGTTTTGAACCTGACTTAAAATGACCCACTTCTCACACTAGAGCCTAAAAAATGCACCATCTGTACTAAAAAAATATAATTCTGCCGGTGTGTGTATTTTTAATAAATAGGAAACGAAATATTTATATTTTTTATTCAGAATAATTAAAGTCAGACTTAAAAAACTCATACAATGATTCATATTAATGATTCATACTATTTGTGCCATAACACATAAATCACATAATAAACTCATCTAATGCAGTTTTTATGACATTGTCTCTTTCGCTGTACTTATCTTCCACATGAATGACATGGTCAGTCATTGATTTCCAATCTGAGGCAGTTATACTCGCGAACTTTTTTCTTTCTTCTCCAACTAGCATAACTTTTCTACCGTATTTTTGACAGCGTTAACTCCTTCAACCTCTCCCAGACTTTCTGGTAAAAAAAAACAAATGACCATTTTAAATCAACCTAACATAAATACAAACTTAAATCTATTATAGTCGATAGTATATTAGATAATGAACACAAGAAAATTTATTGAATAAAGGTAAGTATCAAAATGGTACTTCGTACTAACCTAGGAACACCGATATCGTGTGTAAACACTCATGTTTTTTCCTTTTAAGCGATGATTTTCTCCTCTTGTTTTTCTTTATATTTACTTATTATAGTACGCAGCAGCTTACGATCATTACTTTTCATAGTATTTTTCATCATAAACACCTTAAAACGTTGCAATTGTGGAAAGCGAGCAATGGGTGTCAAGTCGAACGAAAGACAGAACATGACGTTTGACAATTCAGCTTGTGATGCCATATGAAAAGTTCCGTAAAAAAACTCATTCTCAGCTTTCGTTAGCCAGACTCTAGTTAGCATTTGTACCTACTTAATAAATAATCAGTCATGATTTTGTCATGTACAATGTACATCATCGATAATGCGCCAACTCTAGTGCAAAACCGTAATCCAAAACCCTCTCAAACGCTTACAACACTATCGGCACGATACGAAATCAATTTACAGCACCACCGCAATTAACCCAAGGGACCCCTGGAAATTACCGAACGATTCCGACCGATACCACCTCAATTATATCTATTGTTTAACTAACTATTGTTTCGTATGCTAATATCTGATCAACGTCACATATTAACATCCGTATCTGTTCGTAGTGGAATCGCCATTGCCTTTCAGTTTAATTTTCGAATTTGCGTAGAGTTGGGGTGGATTTGATGTTATCGATTTTTTTATAAAATAGTTTTGTTTTTTTTCATTATATTCCTTGTACTCTCAATATCCTTTATTATATTTTAGATCAAAATCAAAATATATAATGCTTAGTTTTAAAATATTGACATTAATATGTATGTCATCTAATTATAGGCGCTCATATTTCATAAGCACACTTAAAAAAAACATTATGACAAAAAAAAAAAATGTTATTTAAATCAGTCCATTGCCCAACATTGAGATAGCCTAATAAAACGTCAACCATATAATTAGCATTATGTCATATCATGGCAGCTACAGGAGTGTGTAGGTGTGTCTGTCTCTATGTCTGTTTGTTCTCCATGCGACTCTACTCGACTATTGTTCCGTATGTTAATATCAGATCACTAATCGCTGCGTTACGACATTATTCAATTCAGATCTGTATCTGTTTAATGCAGTATCTGTAGATGCAGCAGGAAATTACAAAATGCAAAGGATGTTCGTATTTAAACATCGATTTGAATGGGACCATTAAAAACTGCAATTGTAGAAGTCTTCCTTGTAGTCACACGATATTTTTTAATTACTCCTAACTATCGATATAAACTATTTGCGTAGGTACATCACGAAAATAATACAGAACCAAAAATAAAGTCGTGTCTGATTTTTTTGCAACAATTTGGCCAGGTTCTTTCCATCCGCAAAATAAAACAAAAAAAAAGTATTGTAAATTAAATAAAGTGTTATAGGTAAACAACATGTGAATAAGTGTGAGTATTAATATGTAAATTATCGACTTAATCCTCAATGCTAATCGATACAAGATTGGATTCAACTCCATTACGTCTGTCAACTGTAATTAACATGGCTGACACCGTGACAGCAATCACTGAGCCATAGATCAAGAACCATTAATATAGCGTCACCTATTGTATCTATTATACTCTCTGAATATAATGTACAGGTAAAAAATAAGTGTCAGTTACTAAAAAGTTGACATCGATATAAAAAATACATGGCTATTTTGGAATAAGTACACCACTAGCATTTCCCGAGTTCGTAAACCAAAACAAAACACGAACGCATTCGAAATTCAAACCGCCAACGTCAAATTCCAAATTCAAAACGATTCCGATATTGCCCGAGTAAAATATGAACAATAGGGATTAAAAGCGGAATAAATATTCATTCAGCCAAGATGCGCGCGCAGATATTACGTTTGAATGGCTGAAGATAGTATTGTACTGGCCACTAAGAAAATAGAGAAGCAATTTCCCGAAACTCGTCTATAAAGATTCCGTATTCGCTAAATTGAACCTTTATTACAACGACGTTATTACTATTTTGGTATGCGAAAGAAGAGAATATAGGAGGAACTGAAGATTATTCGGTTCGAATGTTGATTAAAAACGTTCTGTTTTTGAATTTATTGAATTTACATATGCCGTGCCACGAATTTGCTATCAATACGAAATGTATGGGCAGTTACAAAGTAAAATACTAATAATTATTAAAATCGTGTAGACGACTGCATTTTATTAGTTTATTTTTAATATACTTACTCATTGCTATAGTCAGCTAAAGGAAAATGTCAGTAGAATTTGAATTAAAGTTGATAAATTCAGAAATTTAAATTTCGCGTTTTTACTGACACAGCAGAGGCGGGTTGCAAGACTATAAATGAAATCCAATTTCATTACCGGATAGAAATATACAGTGTCCTTAGTTCCAATAAAATAAATATGTAACATGAATAAAACTAGATTGGCAAAGTAAAATAAATTGAAACGATGAAATTGATGAAAGATTAATAACAGTGCCAATACTTTTAGTACTCTTAAATTACTGGTTGTTGTTTTTACCGCATTCAGTCTCTCCGGCTTTATCCCAAGGCTTTAAAGATCGTAATAGCTCAGCTTCATATAAGTTGATATTATTTAAGACTCAATTTAATACCCTAATTTCAATTTGCGGCGATACCTGGGTGCTTAAGACGAGTAGCCAATCGCTAACGCTTAATCGTGAATCGTAAACGAAAAGCTAGCTGTCTTTGTCGCACTAATATGAAAGAGTGACAGAGAGGGAAAACTACGATACGCTACTAAGCGTTAGCGATTGACAACTTGGCTAAGCATTCTGTAGATATAGCAATCCTGAAGGCCAAGCCACACAGGTGCGTATAAGTGTACGTGGGGTGTGCGTTGTAACGTATGTAGTAAATGTCTTATTAGATAGCATACCGCTTGCGTGACGTGCACGTTCTGACGTGCAAGCGACAGGAGCGTGTAGCGGTTTTGCTGGTGGTTGGACCTCGTGCAGGGTCCGCCCGGATAGCTACCACCGTCTTACCCGTTACCCTGCCGCTAACTAACAGTGTTTGCTGCGTTTCGGTTTGGGGGTAAGATAGCCGTTGTGATTACTGGCATAGAGGCAATCCATCTAAGTCCTTAGGGTAGGCAGCGCATACGCGATTTTTTGGTCACTATGCCTGGCCTCAGTTCACGCTTTCCATTAGGTGGGCTGAGAGCTTAGTTGTCTATCTTCGTCACATAAAAAAATGGTGTGCCATTTACTATGACATTTTCGATGAAACAGCGCGCACGTTCTGCACACGCGTCCGGTG
>JALPQI010000734.1:0-199386 GCA_025490895.1 Thaumatotibia leucotreta
CAACCGATAGGGAGTGTTTTAAATCGACACGAGTTACGAATTTCGTTTTTGCACGTGTCTCGTACGACGTTTTTTAGTACAGATGGTCCTCCGAAGTTTTGGACTTGACGTAAAATGACCCACTTCTCGCACTAGAGTCTAAAAAGCACACCATCTGTACTAAAAAAAATCATTTGTCGTGCACATGCTTAATGCAAATTTAAAACTGATATGATTTTCTCAACATGGATGCTATTGCCAGAACTGGACCAAATAAAATGGGACAAATAGGAAAATAATTATCACAATCGGTCGAAAGTTCTGACACAAAAAAGGAAACAGAACCTGCTTCTTTTTTTGAAGTCGGTTGAAAAAGCTAACATTTATGTAACACAATATTAAATCTGATTCGGAGATAGTGAAACAGGCATTTAAAGTGCGGTTTTATGAATGTTCGTTCAGGCAATGAAGATACAGAATACGAAGCTCATTGAAATGATTTACATACATGACTCTGTCAGGTGGGATGTCGTATAACTAAGGCGCAAATACAGGATGAACAATATTGCTTTGCTCTTCCGCGATACAGAACGTGTAGTTAATTAGTGTAACCCGCTATAATCACTTGCATATTTTTTGCATGAAATTACGCAAAAATGTGTAACCCGCTATAATCACTTGCGTATTTTTTGCATGAAATTACGCAAAAATACGCAAGTGATTATAGCGGGTTACACTAATTAACTACACGTTCTGTATCGCGGAAGAGCAAAGCAATATTGTTCATCCTTTAATATGGACTTCCACAAAGTAGCGCCTGATTTAATTAATTGCTTAAATACATTTTGACTGGCTTTTAAAAGCTATCTCCCGATCCCTAACATGTACATAGGTAAATCAAAATAATATATTTTGTTTAGTACTTCCATTTGGTTTTCCCATGTCACCTTTATTTATCTAATCTCAATTCTTAAACAAATTGTCACGTTTCTTTCCCTAATTATATGATGGTTAAAGCAATTATAATTTCTCAGGCAGTACAGATAGATATTTTATTGACAAAATACAGAGATTTTCACAAGTCATACTGGGTATCTTAAATCTGACATTTCAACTATGCCTAAGATTATGACGCGTATAATCGTATAATAGCATGTATAGCAGCTTAGGTGGCTGTTTAGTCTAATAAGCAGAGATCGTACGATTTCCAGCATATTTGGTGCAGTGTAGTTAAAGGAATCCAAAGGTCAGTTTAAGTTCAAAAGAGTTTGTTGCTATTCCAATTTGAATAAAGAATTATTTGACTTTGACTTTGACTTTGAAGTTGAAACGAGTAATAACACGTTGTAAGACAATCATCATCATCATCATCATCAGCCTATGTTAGTCCACTGCTGGACGTAGGCCTCTCCTATTAACTATGTGTATAGACGCATTAGGAGGTAAATGCCCATAATCGCCACGCTGGGCAAGCGGATTGGCGATCGCAGTAATGTGTCCACTATGATGACGCTGCTGCCCATCATCAATCTTGTAAAATGGTCAGTGACACTTCAATCCCTTAGTCGACTCTTACGACACCCGCAGGAGGAGTTGGGGTGGTGACAAATGTATTCTTACTGCCGTCACCACACGGCATTGTAAGACAATAAAGAAACTTAACTCACCATCTCCTTATAAATAACTTACACTATAGGTATCCCTTAATTGAACTACATTGCACCAAAAATGCTGGAAATCGTACGATCTTTGCAAATAAAAATGTGCATTAGTTATTTACTTTGTCGTTGGCTTAAAACAAAAATCGCAATATTTTCCACTGTGAGCAACAGCGACTACGGCAATCTCATAGTAAGGGCACAGAACTGTAATAGTCCCAGTGCGAATGTCCAGCAACGTGGCCCCCTTTTTACTATGCGACACAGTTTCAACTCCAGTTACAGACACTCCTGAATGATGCGCTGTTTACACTTGATAGGTATTATTTAAGAGGAAATACTGCCTCCGGTAACATTTTGATACTTTGGCTATAAGTAGGCCAACATTATGAATGATTCAGAGAATGCATTTAACTAGTGCGAATGGCTTTAAAATTGCATAATAAATTATTATTTACATAATAACAAAATAATAATATAATTATTATTTACATAATAATATTATTATTATTTACATAATAATATTATTTACATAATAATAATTATTATTTACATAATAATATTTAATAAGTTTTTGCGAGAGATTTGTCTATTGGTCAGAGCTGGCTTGCGAAGCTGAAGACTGGGGACGGTAGGATCGTTTCATCCAAACCTGAGCTTTTGAGTGAGATAGAGAGCTTTTACGGACAGCTGTACACATCAACACGAAGACCCATCTCCAATTTAGCTAACGACCCACGAGCTAAATTGACTCGACACCATACCGAAGATATACCGGACGTCAGCCTGTACGAGATTAGGATGGCTCTCAAACAACTCAAAAACAATAAGGCACCAGGCGATGACGGAATAACAGCCGAACTCCTGAAGGCGGGTGGGAAACCAGTCCTTAGGGCCCTTCAAAAGCTGTTTAATTCCGCCATCTTTAGAGGCAAAACGCCAAAGGCATGGAACGGAGGTGTGGTGGTGTTGTTCTTCAAAAAGGGTGACAACACCCTGTTAAAGAATTACAGACCCATCACGCTTCTGAGCCATGTCTATAAGTTGTTTTCGAGAGTCATCACAAACCGTCTCACACGCAGGCTCGACGACTTCCAGCCTCCTGAACAAGCCGGATTCAGAAAAGGCTTCAGCACCGTAGACCACATACACACGCTCCGTCAAGTTATACAGAAGACCGAAGAGTATAACTTGCCCCTCTGCTTAGCGTTTGTGGACTACGAAAATGCCTTTGATTCGATCGAGACGTGGGCTGTACTACAGTCTCTCCAGCGGTGCCAAGTAGACTACCGGTACATCGAAGTGTTGAAGTGCCTGTACGAAAACGCCAATATGTCAGTTCGCCTCCAGGACCGGAGCTCGAAACCGATTCCATTGCAGCGAGGAGTAAGACAAGGAGATGTTATCTCTCCTAAATTGTTCACCGCTGCACTGGAAGATGTTTTCAAGGTTCTGGACTGGAGGGGATTTGGCATTAACATCAATGGCGAGTACATCACTCACCTTCGGTTTGCCGACGATATAGTGGTCATGGCTGAGACCATGGAGGACTTAAGTACTATGCTCGATGATCTCAGTAGAGTCTCTGAAGATGTTGGTCTTAAGATGAACATGGACAAAACGAAGATCATGTCGAACGTCCATGTGATACCAACTCCAGTGAAAGTTAGAAACTCTACACTCGAAGTTGTTGACGAATATGTATACCTGGGACAAACAGTCCAGCTGGGTAAGTCCAACTTCGAGAGGGAGATCAATCGTCGAATCAGACTGGGTTGGGCGGCGTTCGGGAGACTACGCAATATCTTCTCGTCCAATATACCGCAGTGTCTCAAGTCGAAAGTCTTCGACCAGTGTGTGTTGCCAGTGATTACTTACGGATCTGAAACGTGGTCGTTCACTATGGGACTCATTAGGAGGCTCAGAGTCACTCAACGAGCGATGGAGAGGGCAATGCTCGGGGTTTCTCTGCGAGATCGCATCAGGAATGACGAGATCCGCAGAAGAACGAAAGTGACTGACGTAGCCCGAAGAATCGCCAGGTTGAAGTGGCAGTGGGCTGGCCATATTGCCCGGAGGACCGATGACCGGTGGGGTCGGCGTGTTCTCGAGTGGCGACCACGCACTGGACGGCGCAGCGTGGGAAGGCCCCCCACAAGATGGAGCGACGACCTTGTAAAGGTTGCGGGTGTCCAATGGATGCGGACAGCTCACGACCGATCTTTGTGGAACTCTCTGGGGGAGGCCTATGTCCAGCAGTGGACGTCAATTGGCTGATGATGATGATGAATAATAATTTGTTTTTTTTTTTCAAAATCATAACCAGTAAAATTAAGAACACATGTTCAAAATGTTTAGCTAATAAAATAACTCAAGTAGAGGACACAAAAGTGCAACACAAAATCTCTCAGATAGGTACCTGAAACATGCAGATACTCGCAAAAAAAAGCGAAGTCAATTTTACGTAAGAGCCGATTTGCTTTTGCCCGACTGCATATAAATAGGTTTTGACTTAACCCTTTTTAGGGTTCCGTAGCCAAAATGGCAAAAACGGAACCCTTATAGATTCGTCATGTCCGTCTGTCCGTCTGTCCGTCTGTCCGTCTGTCACAGCCGATTTGGGGTGGGGGCCCTCCATACATGTAACTGAGGGATGAAAAATTTTTTTTACTTGTATATAAGCGTGTGGGGTATTAATAGAAAGGTCTTCAAAAATGATATGAACGTTCATAAATCTCATTTTTATTTAAGCTAATCGTTTTCGATATATCAGCTCTCAAAGTCTGAAAAATGTGTCCCCCCCCTCTATTTTTCAAACTACGCGATATAAAATTCTAAAAAAAATATATGTTATGCACATTAATAAACTCTATCAACGATTTTTGGTTTGATTAAATTATCTTCTATAGTTTTTGAGGTAGGTTGATGTAACTGTATTTTTTTAATAATAAATTGATAATGGTACGGAACCCTTTGCGCGCGAGTCCGACTCGCACTTGGCCGGTTTTTCAGGCATAGTATTAGGTACATCAATAGAATTTTAAAACTTTATAAATTAAATTTTCAGGTAGATTAGAAATTATTGAATAGGTACGTCTTAAAATGAATCACTAAGATCTATGTATAGATCTTAGTGATTCTTAGTGATTCACTAAGATCTATGTATAGATCTTAGTGATTCTGGTATGTAAATAATTTTGAAATACCCACCGTTACTTGAGGCATGGAAAAGGGTTAATAACTTAATCATGGCCACGTATTTGTTAAAAATCTGCATAAGTTACAATAAAATCCCGCAAGTCGGTAACACACGGTATAACGTGATTCGACTATGACCGTTTATATGGGTTTAAAGCATTGAGTAAAGTCCGACGTCAGATAGGTATAGGTACTTAGGTAGTACCCACTTATCGCATTTCACAGAAACGACCAATGAATGAAAAGCGGGCATCATAATTTAAATTAATTGTGGGCGGTTTGTTTGTAAAGATGGCAAAAAATATTGTGTAAACCATATTATTCTTCATTTAAATGCAGATAGCTAAGCCCGGAGTGACGTGACCACTTTTTACCCGAAAAAGCTCCCGGTTTTTGGGAGATAAGTAAAATATGATTGACACGTAGGCGAAGCTGCGTCCAAAAACTGTAAACAATAGACATTGAAAACGTCGGTTATTTTTTTATAGGATTAGGGCGATTGTGCACCACAATGAATTTTGCTGTCTGGCAGACCGAGTTTTCATGGTCCGATATGGCATGAAAAAAAACGTATGATTGGCTTGTGCACTTGTCCGTCTTTTTACTCGGAGGTGCGGCATAGTAGCATGAAATAAACGGATGATTGGCTTGTAAAATCGGACTATCGGGGACGGTAAGGGCCTTATCACACTTGCGATTTACAAGCGAGGAGAAAGCGAAACGAGTGCGCAGCGTGTTCGTCGCGTGCCCGCAACCATTTCGCCGCGATGGTGTCGCGATTACGCCGCGACCGCGTGACGAATACGCCGCGACTGCGCACCGAGTTTACCGCGTCAAGAGTTGGTATCCATTATGTAATAATAAATCTTATTAGTGACTGTCTGAGACTCAGATCACTCTGAGCGATTTACTGACGGCTGCGCAGCGTATTCGTTACGCGATCGCGGCGAATTGGTTACGGGCTCGCAACGACCACGCTGCGCGCTCGCTTCGCTTTCGCCTCGCATGTAAATCGCAAGTGTGATAAGGCCCTAAAAGTCAGTGCAATTCCGGACGCAGTGCACAAGCATTAACACGTTTTTCATAGCTGTCATCTCGGATCGGAAAAATACTGTCCGGAATGGGGGAAAGTAAAATGTCGGACAGTAAAATTACGTATAGTGGACAAGCTACTATATACATTTAATGGCGTGGCATATCGGACCGTAAAAAACCGGACTACCGGACGGTAAAAGTCAGTGTATTGCACAAACGCCCTTAGGGTACAATGGAACTCTACTACTAAGGCTCCACCGTCTGTCTATCTGTCCGTCTGTCACTAGGCTGTGTCTCGTGAGCCGTGACAGTTAGACAGTTGAAAATTTCACAAATGATGTATTTCTGTGGTCGCTATAACAGAAAATACTAGAAAGTAGAATAATATAGTAGGTACATTACGACACAAGTGCCAAAAACATGAAATTCGAAACGAGTGGCGATGTTTTAAAACACGACCGAAAGGAGTGTTTTAAATCGACACGAATTACGAAATACTGTTTGCACGTGTCTTGTACGACGTTTTTTAGTACAGATGGCCCTCCGAAGTTTTGGACCTGACGTAAAATGAGCCACTTCTCGCAGTAGTGCCTAAAAAAAGCACCATCTGTACTAATAAAATATTTAAAAAATAAAAATAAAACCGCCTTCAAAAATATGCTGAAACTAAAAAGTGCAAAATAATTTTGATTCCTACCAAACCTTTAAACCTTTTACCCTATTCATTGAAATAAAATATGATTGTTAGGTACCCCACTGATCTCTCTGTAGTCATGGACAATATAAAAGAAAGAAATGTGTAAAAATAAATAATAAATGTTGTTTACAAAATTTGACACAAAAAAAAAATTACATAACACCTGACAGCTTTCTTTTCTTATTAATCTTATTATAATCCGCTTTTTGCCAAGGGATATAATGTCTTGCTTTTCGTGAGGTTTAATATGACATATAATTCGGCTTTGACGAGCATGAGGTATGAAAAAAATATTGCTTACGTTTTTAATATACCTATCCAAGTGATTTCGATTATTACTTGTTGTCAAATAACCGGACTAGGTGTATAACGATCGCGTTTTGTTATAAAATTTCGTCACCACCCCACCCTGTGACGTAAATGAAAGAATGATCCTCTGACGTAAACGACACCATTAAATTAGCTGCCCTTACCATTGCGTCATTGTAAATGTGGGCATGGGCTTCTGAACAACGTATTAGTAAATAATAAATAATACATATTTGTATAATATGTCATATTCCGAAGAACTAATATCTTGTTTACCAAAGTCGGAGGTAAGATTCGAACCCATGTCCTCAGCCTTCGCGGCTAGTCAAGTCAAGTCAACGATCATGTCACTTTTGAGTAATTTCTAGTCAGGTGGCTTACCATGTGTACCAAATGTTTATTTGCTTTAACAACTACTTTTCCTGCAAAGCTTTGAACTCGTGGTAAAGGTTCTGGTGTGCTTTCTATTTCCAGAATCGGTTCGAATTTTAACGATTCATTTATACAACATTAATTCAATGCCTACTAACACAATTTGAAACGGATGTGAGTTGGGAAACTTCATTTTTAGTATAGGTACCTACATTATGTAGTAACCCATTTGTACGAGTAGTGATAATAGATCGGAAACATTAATTGATTAGACACTAATTAGGTAACAACAATTTTACAATACAAATATGCTTTATTAGAAATCACGATAAATGAAAACAAAACTTACAGAGAAAGCACTATAAAGTGTAAAAGTTTTGCATTAAAAGTAAGTAAATTTCGTTAAACAATATTATAACTGTCAAACAGCAGCACCTAAACCAAACTACTTACATTTGGATTGCGAGAAGTTGTTTTTATTTCTTCTTGTATAAATGTTCATGTTTCGTCCCTTCGGTCCGAAGATAGTAATGAAAAACTCTCCTTTCCGAAAAAATATAAATATAAATAAGGACTTACCATTTATAAATTGCAATTATGTAGTTTTTTCTGGTATTGGTATGTAAGTTTTAGAATACTGTAGTACAAGTTATAACATGTGTTAGTTTTTAGTAAAACGTCCCACTTTGTCGCTTACCATAAAGACGAGATTTCCTTGTAATATGAATAAACTGACAAAGCGGCTTTATGGCAAACGAAAAAAGTGGGACGTTTTACTAAACTCACTCACATATGTCTTATACCATCGGTTTGTTGTCTCCGTGATGGCATATAGAACGTTGAAGAGTGCATCTATATTTACCTACCCAGAACAAGCCTTTCTATACAACAAAGTGGGCCCTGTGCTACATAGGAGCAAACAAATAAAGGGCTGATTATTTTACTAAGCATGATTATCACCAAGAATCGGACAAACGCCCGTCAATCTGAAAACATTGTAACCCTGTTCCGTACAGTAGAGACTTCTTTATCTTATGATACTAAGATATTTTATTTTATAAGATATTTTTTTTAATAACAATAACACATGACTCCATAGATATTTTTTTGTACCTATGCTATGAAGTGAGGTCTAAAACATGACAAAAAAACAAAAATACAAATGTGGTTAGGACATGAGCCGCGACTTGACGTTATTTCAAAATTGGTTTCTAGGTATTACATTACTGGGTAAGACTAGGTAGTAGTAGTAGGCTAGGATATAGATTTAATAGTCCTGAATAAAAAAACTCGTAACTCGTGTCGATTATCGTTACTCGTTTTGAACTTAATTGTTTCGCACTCGTATCCTAATGTGCTGTAGTTATAGCGCTACCGGTAATCTGATCTTTGAGGTAAGTTCAGTAGGTAGGTGTTCATTAATTTAAATATTTTTTTATTTCAAGATGAATTAAATTATTACTGTGCGAAGTAATTTTTTTAATGTTTGAACTAAATAGTAATAAATTTCATTCATAATAGATGAACATGATTGTTGTGTCACTACCATTACATTAAAATCTTGTATTCCGGTTGCTACCTTGTGATACACGTACCATACTGTTCTCCTCTATCTAAGACTAGACCGATGCCGAGAATAGCTGTGACAAATTCCACTGATTTCTATAAATAGCTATTTTATTAGCTTAGTGACCTTATTTCCCTATAGCATTTTTTTTAATTCGTATGAATAGGTGGATAATTTTAAGCAGTGAAGGAACGTGCGCGGACCGATTTCTGTTTTATTTTTTGTCTTAAATCTATTTAACCGACTTTAGAAAAAGAGAAGCTTTTCAATTTGACAGACTTTTTTTGTATGTATGTTATTCGACATCTCCGAGAATCATGAACTGATTTTTTTTCTATTGAATCGAACTGGTAAGACCCCGGGATGGTCCAGTTGGCACCAAGCCAGGGTCTGATGATGGAATCTTTAACCAACCCTATCAAGTTTGGGCATGTCAGATTCGTCTTAACGAGTACCTACTAAAATTACTTAAAAAAGTAGAGTCGATAATAATACCTGTTCAAAATCAAAGTTACAATTTTATTTAAAACGGCGATGTCTCATGCGTTGTTATTTCAGAACGCAATAATACAGTCAAGTGCAAAAATAAGTATCGAAACAATCCGCTCATAAATATGTTACGACGTTCTTATTACACAGAATTAGAGTGCACTGGGACATATTTTTGAACATTTTTGTGTATACCTTATTTTGTCTTTGACTGTACAATAAGTAAAGAAATGTGTAAAGTAAAAAAGTATATTATATATCTTATACCATTTTACTACATATTTCCTTTTATAGGGAAATAAATACCATGAATCTTTCAGGGAAAACTTTTTATCCGTGAAAAGGCGACTTGATTGTCTAAGTCAGAAGTTTTGGGAAAAAGGCCCAGTACCTAATGAAGTGTGGGCGCCGACTGATTGACATAGACACCTCCCCCTCCTCCCTTCCCGACCTCAATAAAGCGAATGAGTATTTGTCCCTGATGAACTGTGGTGTCGACTAATCAGACTCATAATTGAATGCAGCGCGCAAGGTGACTGACGAGTAAAGGTAATACTTGTAATGGAATAATTACCTGTGTGCTGTGTGCAGCTGTTTAATTTATTGCAACCTTCAGTGAGATTTATTTTTCCATGTGCAGCACATAGGAGAAATGTTGGAAATATAAATATGGCCCAGCTCGATGGGCCGACGATATTACAAAATCGGTGGGTCGCTTCTGGGTAAGATACGCACAGGACCGTCACGAATGGCGTACGCAAATAGAGGCCTATGTTCAACAGTGGGCGCTCACAAGCTAATCATGATGATGAATTTGAGCACGTTTTATTTGGACACTTGGACCCTGAACACAATGGTCTATGTTTAACTGGGGTAAATAATAACGAACAATTGTTTCTTGGAGCTATTGCATTTTAAGATAATAGGTTAGTCTCGACTCGCAAATAACTTTAGATTCCCACGATAAGGGTATAAAGCGTGCTCAAGTAGACGTGTTAGCTGATGCCCTTAACATAACGTCCATTAAATACAAAAGCGACACAACTCAAAAACCACGAAAAATTATTTTATTGCAAAAACGACATTATTAACACTTATATTTTACGTGGCACTAAGACACCTGTCGATTTGACGTTAGAAAGTATCAAAATTATGCTGGTGCCCTTTTTGCACTATCACTCTTTCGTGACAAACTTCAGTGCTAAACCGCCATTTTGTCAGTTGCGACTCGACCGTCGACCAAAATACACGCCATTTTTGTGAAAAAGTGCCATAAAACAAAAAAAAGAAGTGATTACGTTAAGAAATATATAAGCAAATGTGCCATATTTGTAGATGTGACCGTTTTGAATAAAATAAATACGTAAATATTATGTTTCTTTATATAAAAAGGAGTCGCAAAACGGAATGTGGCAGTTTTAATTTTAAAATATCCTCTTAAATTGGATTTTTCATAAATCGAAACTGCCGTACTTGGATTTGCAACCTTTTTGAATTAAAAATATATTCGAGTGCATCAATCACAGGAGCCATATTTGTACATGCTGCTGTTTTGAATAAAATAAATATGTATGGTTTAGGTTTCTTTATAAACAAAGGAGCCGCAATACGGAATGTGGCAGTTACGATTCCAAAATGTACACTTCAATAGTACGTTTCAAAAAACATTTTTGCATTTACAACCGTTTTTAATTCAGCATATTAATATTAAAATCCATAAATGTGCCAAATTGTGAATCCGTAATTGTGTTTCTTTTGCATGAAATCTAAAGTATAGAGATTGTGTGGAAAAAATTAATGTGAATTTTGTGTACCCTTAATCTCGACTCTCGACAATCTCGAAACAATAATGGCATATACTTCGGATTATTAAGTATTTGTCATACTTGCCTTCATATTATTTGTATACAATACAAGTAAAACAAACATAGATCTAACCCCGTTGTATGTTTTAACGAATCTAAAAACTTATTAGTATTTATTTTTCACTTTTGGAAATGCCGACATAGGGATGATGATTGATGACTGTATTTAAAATAAATTATTACATATTATGCATGGTTTCATACACGAATAAATTTTTACTAAAATATAGACTACAGTCATTATTGTACAGAACTTTTATTTAATATAAGTGTAGTATACAAAAGTGACGTCACTTTTGTGTATTTCATGTAAGTCTTAAAAAAATCAAAAAAAGATGTTGACTTGACTTGACAGTCATCATGCCTATTGTTTCACTACATAGTACCCAAGTACTAGCGCTAAACTGTCATATTGTCTAGAAAAAAATAATTTTGGTACAATATTACTAATACCGCCACTCAAGAACCTTCCCGCCCCAACGGCCATCGGTTCTACGCGCAATGTGCCCCGCCCACTGCCACTTCAGTTTAGCGATTCGGAGAGCTATTTCGGTTACTTTGGTTCTGCTGCGGATGGTCTCATTTTTAATCCGATCACGCAGAGAGACTCCTAGCATAGCCCTCTCCATTGCCCTTTGGGTGACTTTGAGCCTTCTTATGAGGCCCATTGTAAGCGGCCACGTTTCAGTACCGTATGTCATCACTGGCAACACACACTGATTAAAGACTTTCGTCTTCAAACACTGCGGAATATTGGACGAAAATATGTGTCGTAGCTTCCCGAACGCTGCCCAACCGAGTCGGATTCGACGATTGACCTCTTACCACGTACCGGAAGGCGTAGCGTGGGTAGGCCCCCCACAAGGTGGACCGATGACCTGGTGAAGGTCGCAGGAGTCCGCTGGATGCGGGTGGCGCAGGACCGGTCATTGTGGCAATCTTTGGGGGAGGCCTATGTTCAGCAGTGGACGTCTTTCGGCTGATATGATGATGATGATGATGATGATTACTAATACTACTTATGTAGATTATTAGGAAAGACTTATTATCTCTGCAATTAAATATCGAAAGATATACTTTTGGATCGGCAAAAGTTTAGTTCTTGCATCAATTCTAATGAAAAAACTAGTAAACCGTCAAAACATATCAACTTGGATCATTTAGTATGGGATCACAGTAACCAGCCCACAAATACAATACACAAAGAAAAAACATCATCATCATCATCATTATCAGCCTATGATAGTCCACTGCTGGACGTAGGCCTCTCCGATTAACTATGCGTATAGACGCATTAGGAGGTAAATGCCCATAATCGCCACGCTGGGCAAGCGGATTGGCGATCGCAGTAATGTGTCCACTATGATGACGCTGCTGCCCATCATCAATCTTCAATAAAATATGGTCAGTGACACTTCAATCCCTTAGTCGACTCTTACGGAACCCGCAGGAGGAGTTGGGGTGGTGACAAATGTATTCTTTCTGCCGTCACCACACGGCTCAAAGAAAAAACAAATCATTAAAAATGTACTTAACCGAATTTTATTATTTCGGGCTTTTAGGTGGGCTATTTTCGGTTTGTAGTAAAAAATAAGTGGTATCAAAGTAATTCCTTTCTCAACAATATAACTTTGATCGCGTTGTATTTATTTTAATTTATTAACTAAAGGTACCACTTTTTTATATAGCAGGTTGATTCTTGAAGAAAACCGATAATTATATCTGAATTTTAAATGAGTACGACCGTTAAATTCATCAAAATATGTAACCAAAGTTCAAAATTAATCAAAGTAACCCTGGTTTACGGTAGTTATAAACATGTTCTGACAATATGTAAGGAAGAAAAAGTTTTGTTCGGTTCAGTTTTGTTAAAAAACAGTATTTCTGTGTTTAAGACATGATTTTATGAATGTTTTAAATGAAATGAATGCTTATTTTTTTGTATTTGTGGCCTTTGATTGATAAAAAAATATCAGAGTTCATATTATTTTTTTAAGCAAAAGGGACGTATACGCTCATAAAAGTTTGCACGGCTCATATTACTTTCTAATTACTAAACACTTTAAAAAAAGGGTTGAAATGCCTACAAACTGATATATAACACATATAATATTAATGCTGTAAAAAAATTTTGTGAACAAAAAACGAATACAAAATTTTTAAACAGCTCTCCTGTAAAAAGTAAATTTTTGACTTGTGTCGCTTTTGTATTTAATGGACGATTAAGTAGGTACCAACCTATGTTATTTTATTATTTTCTGCACCTAAATAATATTTACAGCAAGTAGCAACTAAACAAGTTACTAACACTGAAATGTGCATTTGCGAAAATAACTATTTCCTTGATCCTTGTTATAGCGAAACCATGCAAAATTATAGCATAACATATTATCCTTTACCATATCGTACTAAAAGCTCACAAATGAATAAAATAAAGTTCGTAAAAAAACTGTAGTAAAGCCTGGTTCACACGTATTAAGTTGTTAAGTAATTAACTAAATTTTAACTTAATTTTAAGTGACTTAAAGCGTGTAAACGATCAATTTAGTAATAAGTTACAAGTTAATACTTACATACTTAAATGAAAATTTTAATTTTTTGGCGACTGCTAGTGGTCATCGCCTGCGCTCTAGTGAAAATCTCACTCTAGCCATTCCGCCTAAAAAAACGAGGACATTTTCAAGATCTTTCACTGCCTACTCAGTAAAATTGTGGAATGGGCTGCCGGTGGACGTTAGGCAGTCGCAGTCTGTTGCTTCTCTCAAGGTGAAACTGAAAAAGTTGTGGCTATCAGACTCGTAAAGTTAGGTATTATATGTAGTAGCAGTGTTAGGTATATATTAGTTTATGTTAGAAATTATAACATGTATTATATTATACTATTATACAAATGTATAGGTGATGCGTATTTGTTTAGTGATTTTAAGTTGGTATGTAGTAAATTTGAAATTTTGGCTCATTTAAATTAAGTGCTCATTATTAGTTTGCCTCTCACTGTATTTTTGTCTTGTATATCCTTTTATGTTATTTCAAGGGTTAGCTGGAAGAGATCCCTGTTAGGGATAAGTTCGCCTTTGTACATATTCTTGTATTTGCTGTTGTTTTGTTTTTACTCTCTGTAAACTTGTTTATGTGCAATAAAGTTATATATACATACATACATACATACATATCCCAACTTTGAAATAATTAGCTTATATCTTAATTTAAGCCCTATGTCATATGTAATAGGTTTAATTTCAAAAAAATATATTTTCTCAAACTTGCTACGGAATGTTGATGTTACTTACTTTAAATGAAACCCGGAAATACTATGTATCCGGTGTCATATGCTAAGATGATATGTAAAGAGATTTCATGTATTTATTTCACACCTAGGACTGCAAACAAACTGTCTTTTGTTTTGAAACGTCAAATTGTGACACTAGGTCTTGACATTCAGCCTCAGAAAAAAAAAATAACCTAAGAACTAATGTCTATACAACCGGGTAAAAGGATACCTTGAACAGATTAAAAAAAAGTTAGGCGCGAATGTTTTTTTTTAATGTTGTACGATACTGTACTATTGGTTTATTTACAAATTGAATAGTATGGTTCGCCGAAATCAGTTCGTTTTATTTCATGGCAAGTTTGAGAAAAGCACTATACAAATCTCGGCGAGAAACAGGGTTACAGGCCGCGTATCCCTATCTGGCCTCAGTTCCTTCGGCCAGATATATCTACTTGGCCTGTAACCCTTCGTTTCCCGTCCTCTATAGTAATGTACTATAAAGTTGTGTACGACGAGTGGTCTACGCGTCATACACCATAGGTTACTTAGAGATTATACCTAGAACATAGGGCTTAAATTTCAATATTTGGCATAGAGTCGTGTCGCCGTTGAATCGCTGTTTATAATGTGCGAAGACCTTAAATAGGTACCTTTGTTTGATGAGTGCAAGCTTGATAATATCAAAGTTTCATGTACGTTCAATTTTTGAAAAATATCTCGAAAATCATTTGGGTAGGATGGGCAGGAACTAGTAATGTACAAGTTGCAGAACATTCTTAAAACTGCGGGAATATAATAATTCGCTATAGAATTTAAGAGTAAGTTCTCATTGAGAATGTTTCCATGAGAACTTATAAAAAATTGTTATAAAAATATTGTATTTCTCAATCGAATAAACAAGGCATTAAATATACCTTAAAAAGCATGTATATAGTTACAACGGTTTTGGTATGATTAGATTCCTTGTAAAATTTACATTGCCGAGAACATTATAGGTATATAGAAGTTTCGCAACTTAACTATGAAACTTCTCCTTGGTACATTGCTAGCAGGAACTCGTAAAATGAATATAGTCAAAATGTAAGTACCCACCCACATTTTTGAAATACACATAACCTATATTTATAAAATTATAAAATTTCTGAACTATACTCGTACAATTACTGTATAAGCCACGTGCATCTGACATATTATTCCTCATACGCATGTTTATGTTGTTTATTTCCATTTAGCGAGTATCGGGCGATAAATTGCTTCGCAGTATCGTTAATCATCTGTTAGTAAATATTGTATCATACCAATATCTTTGTCCACCCTTGCTCGAGTCAATATTTTATCTTTATTCATTAAGTAGTTATTAGTGAGTAACCTTGTTATTGATAACAATAATAACTATTTAATGGCCTATATACGAGTATGACTAGGTAAACAATTCTAAAGTAACTCCTTAGTTGCATATATATTTTTAAATTCAAGAATAGGTACCTAACACTGACAATATCGGAAATCGATATTGACAATATTAGGTATTCTTGAAGGCGTATTCATTTAGATCCTTTTAAGGGGTGGGCCTAATATAAAGGTCGCTGTTTTATTTGTTATTCTAGCTACAAATAAGAAGCAACTGAAATATTATACCAAATTAAAATGAAGGCTGTTTTAGTCTTGTTTCCGTTTTTGTAATACCAAGCAAATACAGAGTCAAAATCAAAACCACGATCGAATTTTACGAACTTAATTTGCAATTGCTCACGACTTTGCATTATTTTCGCATATAAATTGTCCTCGACCGGATGGTCCAAAATTAGATTTAATGGTACAAGTAAGATTTTGACCTCATCCTGGACAAAAATGAACGATTAAAATACCCAGTTCCCAACAGAGGGTACAAAGGAGGCAAGATAAGATTGCAATAATTATTATAGGTGCCTTAATAATCGTTGCAATCTTGTCTTATAAAGCGGCGTATCTAGTTGTAAAAGTACGCCGCCATCTTAGTGGACGAAAATTTTCCTTCATTTTGGATGACAATTTGTTGAGGGTTGTTAAATTTGCTTTTCATAACCCGGCAGATACAACTATCTGAAAAAAAAAACAAAAAAAAGTTTATTGAAGCAAAATGTGAGCAAAATAGATATTTACATTACATAATAAAAATTGACAGCGGTTCCCGAACTAGGCCGGGCCTGTATCTCGGAAACCATAGAGAGTCGATGAAAACTAATGTTCATATTACACTTTTATCCGAGGGCCTAATCTCTAGCCAATCATGCACTTTAAACGCATTGTAATTAGGACTACAAACAAACGATCAGTTGAATGTGTAGGCGTTGACACCGATTAATAGGAATCGTCACTTTAATCACTTACCGCTCTTATACAATCTGGCAATAAAACGATTAACTACCGGTCTTGCTTAAAATTTACTTGGGCGTAAAGTACGTATTAATTATCGTCTCCGAACCTAGCAATCCTCAGTCTTATGGACATAGGATTGATAAAATCGAAACGGACAAAACAATACTGAGCGCTTTAGATGATTATAAATAAGGGCCTCATTTTGATTCCGCTTCAGTTGTCTATATTTTAATACCTACACAACTATTCCTAGGTACTCCAGTAGGTATCATACTCATTTGTAAGAACAATAATCAAGCAAGTTCATTGGTACTAAGGTACACCCGGCTAAGATCGGATCTAATGTAAGATCGGATGACCGCAATAACTACTAAAATAGTAGTATTTTTTCCTCACTGGCTATATTATGCATGACGCCATTTCACCCCGCCCCTCTCGCTAGTATACAGCAACCGCTCAGAGAGCTGCATCAGTTGTGAGCTACGAAGGTTTAAAAAGAAGTGTTTTTTTTCGAGAACTTTTGGAGATCCGATCTTTAACAGGAATCTATGCACCTTCTTCTCCTTACTTTAGAGTTGAAGTTACTAGTCCGATCTTAAGCCAAGATTTTTCGGTTGGGTGTCTTGAAAAAAAAAAATAGTGCAAGATTGAGTGTCAATTACTCCTAAGCTATTCGGCTGAGCGGCATCAAGTAAATTTATATTGAAAGCTTGATTTCTTTTTATCACGTACATCACACATCTGCAGGTAAAAGTTAATGAGAATAAATTTATGTTTTTTTTTGTGACATCCTTTCAACTCACCAAAAAATAGTCCGGTCTTACCCGGGTGTACTTTATATGAACTTCACGTGGCCATTCGTGGTTTCTTTTGTGATATTCTCATCATGTTCTGCTCATATCTGTGGACCAATTTTTTTTCATTTCTGTTCTGGGTGTTCCTTGAAATTCTAATAAAACTTAAGGGTACGTACCTTACGTAATTATTTTTTCTTTTAGTTAATGGGTGATCACTAGGTAGGTATAGGTATGTACTTATTTATAGTCAAGGCGATAAATATAGATGCGTGCAAAGTACAATAAATATGTACCTACCCACTACCTATAAACAAACATATTTGGCACTTTGTACGCATCTATTTTACCTTGACTATATCTACTTCTGGATCTCCCTCTGTTTTACTTCACTTCTAGTTTCCCTCATGTCATAAAAGGTATCCCAACATTTTCCTCGACTATCTTTCTGATATAATATTTAAAATGAATAATTTAATAACCAATCGGTGCCGGTGCCAATTATTTCGTCATCTATAAGCACGGTTGTGACGGTTGACGGTTGATATTAATTTTTCCCGTTGAAACTTTACTAACTTTTCGGCTAAATTCTTGCAAAAGGTGATTATAATAATCGATGTTGTCGGTCGGTAAGTTAGCAGGGTTGTGAAGGAACAGCGACAACGACATTTAAAATAACGTCACGCGACAGGTCAAGGCTGCTTGGTACGCGACTAACCTACCCATACGCACCAAAATGTAGTTACAACCTAAAAGGTTTATACACAGTTACGACCTTTTTAGTTCTAAAGGCACAGCCTACGGCGCCCTTGCGTACGGCAATTGTCATTAGGCCCAATTTGTAAAATTAATGTAACGTTGCTAACTTCACTTGGCTTAATTAAAAATATGACAATATAGTAAACATTACGAAACTCAAGGTATCATATCGATAACTAACCAAATTGGATACTTTAAGACTCGAATAGGTCTCTCGCTGGCGAAATATTCTAAAAATAGAATTAAAAATATAAATCTATTAATTTGTTGAGGTTAGCATTTTTCATAAATATTCTAAATTTCAAATCGATAGCTTTAGTGGGTCTCGAGATATTTTACACGGTGATAGACAGACAAATAGATGGAGCTCCATAAGGGCTCGTCCTTTTGTACCTTTACCCACAGAACCCTAAAAAGCGACGCAAATCAAAGAGAATGACTATGTGGAAGCTATTACAGGAGATCAGATTGCCAGAACTTCTAGTATGGCGATGCGATGTGAGCCTACCAAAGACTAACACCAGACGCCACGCCATTAAGATGCGTTTACATAGGGCACGAGGTCACCTCACATAATAATACCAGTATGTCGGCCGCAGAGAGAGAGAGAGAGAGAGAGAGAAATCATCAACCGCTGAACTGCAATCAACTGCTGGACATAGTTCACTCCTAATAATATATTATGCGCAAATTGCCTGGATGCTTAGCCAAGTTGCCAATCGCTAATGCCCCGGCCACGACATTGGTCTAAGGTGACCAGCGGCGAGCGAATCCATGAGTTGGAGCGGGATGCCGATATGGGTACGAGAGGGAGCACCACACGTTTTCCGCTAAGCCGGTCGCCTTAGACCGATGTCGTGGCCGCGGTGTAACGCTTAGTAGCGTATCGTAGTTTTCCCTCTCTGTCGCTCTTTCATATTAGTGCGACAAAGACAAGTTAGTTGCCTTTCGTTTACGATTGACGATTAAGCGTTAGCGATTGGCAACTTGTCTAAGCACCCAGGTCAGGCCCCCCACTAGGTGGACTGATGACCTGGTGAAGGCCGCAGGGGTCCGCTGGATGAGGGTGGCGCAGGACCGTTCATCATGGCAATATTTGGGGGAAGCCTATGTTCAGTAGTGGACGCCTTTCGGCTGATATGATGATCATGATGATGCACCAATTTGCCCTATCTCGAGCTGTCCATCCAGTTTCTGGCACCTTTCACATTTCCAACCTACTTGAGATAAAGCTCGTATCGCAGATCAGGTTCGGCATTGATGTACAGACGATGATTGTAAGAGTAGTGAGAGGTTTGATAGTGTTTGGTTGCCAACTGGCGATGTGTAATTTTACTAGTAAATGACGAAGCTCTCAATATCCACTCTACTGATATTTATCTTACACCATTCTACACCGTGTTTTTATTGATTTCCGTTAAATTGGTTACTTGGGACATTAATAGAAGTTGCCTGGTGTATCGGCTTTATATATTCGTAAAAAAAATTGTATTCCTTTTCATACATAATAATTGTAATGTCAAGTGTGAGAGAACCTTAAGAATAAGATTTCAGGCGACTGACGGCTGCTGACGGCGCATGTCATAATGGGTCCATATTGGCACTTATACAATTTTTTCTTCGAATATTTTTACTAATACCGTTTTTTACTCATAATCATCATTACTCCGAAAAATTTTTCTCATACTTTTTTTCTTACTAAAAATTATACTTCTACCTACAATGTTCATAACGATTTTTATTTCGAAATTTTATCCTCCTAAAGTCGTCAAGTAGATTAATCTATACTCATAAAGTTATTTGAAATAAATTGTTTATTTATAAACATTTTCCCATTAGGTTCACTCTGTTGTGGTATAATTCTTTTATGAATAACATAAACTATGTAGTCATAATGGGCTTTGTGCAGAAACTGTTGTGACATACTCAACTTTAGCATATTTCTTTGTGGCAGATTTCGAGTTGTTCGAATAATATTCGAGCATAATTTCGATGCTCCTATTTATGATGAGGCATAGGTAATCTTGATGTGCATAAAAATTATCGGCATAGTTTGTTTCAGCATAACAGAGAAGGAATAATTACAACCTCTCAATATAATCGAGGTAGTAGTAATATTCTATACGTTACTTACTGTGTTACTGAGCTGAGTACTTTCTAGGTTGCTAAAAAAAAATAACCTCGAAGACTAAGGCGGGAGCAAAGCTCCCGCCTTAGTCTTCTAACCTAACCTATCCGAGTCGGATCTGCCCCGGAAGGTTTTGTTCGCTCGCTTCGCTCGCTCACTGCAGAAATTTTCACCCTCACAGCAAATTCTGCCTGACGAAAAAGGCAAGTTTCGAACATGTGGCTACATGCCAAAAAAAAAAATGCAAATCTAATTTCTGTCTTATAACACTCGGCGTAATTAATGATATGCCAAGATAGTTTCGGACAAAATAATATTCGAAATATTGTTATTTAAGCGATGTTTCTGTCTCATTAAGTTGATGCCAAAATAGATTATACCAAATCTGGTATGTCCTAAGCGTTTCGGACAAAAAAAGTTTAGAGGGAACCCGTTTAGTACAGTACCTACTCTGCCACAACCTGATTTGTGCAGGTAGCTAGTTTACAGTAATAGTACGATTTATATTTAATTAAACAAAAATAATTCATACATAAAACCAGTACAGATAAAAATACATACCTATAACATTAGAATATATAGCATAAAATAAGTATAGTGAAAAATTATATAAACATAAATGTTAGTACTAAAAATATGTATGAAAAACAATATTATGAACATAAATAATTCTATGTGATGATGATTATGAACAAAGATTATTCTAAATACCGATCATTATGAAGTTAAATTGTATAAGAAAAATTTTCGGAGTTCCAATAATCTAAGTTGCAATTTTATAAATACTTTGGCGCACCCGTCATAATAAGTAACATTAGGGTGTAATAAAGGTTGCAATATACTTGTTCAGTCATTAAACTTATTTTATTAATAACTCAATAACAGTAAGAGTTAAGACACTAGTTTCTTAGGGAAATTGATTATTTTTTACTTAAATAAGCTTCCCTTAATAGCCCACCTAAGGAAGACCAAAAGTTGCCTATCGGGAGAAATAACTCGTGTATAAGCGAATTTTGGCATAGTTGTAGGGAATGGTGTTTTAAACCACGTACTAAAAGTACTGGTGGATAGGGGTGGAGCTAACGGGGGGAGGGGGGTGTAAAGGTCCTTATTTTTAATTTTTCGTAAATAACTCGTAAACCGTGGCTTGTAGCAAAATACGTTCTAGTACATAAGTAATTTATATAAAATTCTCTACAAAAAAGATATACGCATGTTTCCTCTGGGATCAATGTGTCATGAGATAAGAAAGCAAGAAGATGGACACTAAAGAAATAAACACATTTGTTTAAGTAGGTATGGCACATACAGAATGCTCGCGAGCATTCCAAAAGATTTTAATGCTCGATTCCTGACCATATTAAGAGTCTTTAATGTGATACAAAATTTCCTGGATTCGGCTTGGTTTCAGAGATAATCAACCTTTTTTTCGAAATAAGTTTTTCTACGTAACTCGTCACAAAACTTCTTTTTAATTACAATTATACCACAACGTGTTTTAATATTACCACACCTTTTGCCTGGCGATCAAAAAATGGGAATAAAATTGACGAAATAACCTGTCCCTAAAAAAATTATTAAAATAAATGATTTTAACAAATTGTTGTTGTGATAAAAAGTACTGGAAATGTTAAAAAGTATGCAAAAAGTCTAAAAAAAAGAGAAAAAAAATTTTTTTTTATGGTATTTGACATTAGGTCTCATAATCATTTTTGTTTATTTTGATATCTAGAATGCATACTTAAAATCTTTTGGAATGCTCGCGCCCGGGCGCGCCCTGTATACTTATTTGTAAAAATAAAATTCCTAATTATCTTCTAAACCTAAAATATTCTCATAATCATCGTCAAAAGATTTTAACTATACATTCTAGACATCAAAACAAACAAAAATTATTATGAGACCTAATGTCAAATACCACCAAAAAAAATATTTTTTTTCTCTTTTTTTTTAGACTTTTTGCATACTTTTAACATTTCCAGTACTTTTTATCATAACAACAATTTGTTAAAATTATTTATTTTAATATTTTTTTTAGGGACAGGTTATTGCGTCAAGTTTATTCCCATTTTTTAATTGCCAGGCAAAAAGTGTGGTAATATTAAAACACATTGTGGTAGCATTGTAATCAAAAAGAAGTTTTATGACGAGTTACGTCGAAAAACTTATTTCGAAAAAAAGGTTGATTATCTCTGAAACCAAGCCGAATCCATGAAATTTTATATACGGTGTATACTACATCACATCTATCATGATTTCATGGTATCCAGTGTCCATCCTCACACATAAATCCGAATTTAACAATATTTTAATACCAATAATCTAGTTATTTTAAACGCTGTATCTTGTAGGTACTTGAGGTGATCTGTGGAGCTTGTAGACAGCAGTTTTATTAGGCACGAAATCATTACAGAAGGCTGAGTTTTACGACTCATGAATTACATACCATACATACTAAGACAAGACAGTTTGTCAGCCTCCGTAGCCTAGTTGGTAGTGACCCTGCCTACGAAGCTGGAGGTTCCGGGTTCGAATCCCGGCGAGGGCATTATTTGTATATTTATTTATCACAAATGTTTGTTCCTTGGTCATGGCTGTCTATGTATTTAAGTATCTATATGTATCTATCTATTATATATATCGTCGCTTAGTACCCACATCACGACATCACAAACCTTAATTGAGCTTACCGTGGGACTAGGTCGATTTGTATAAGACGTCACAAGATAATTATTTATTTATTTATTTATTTATTTAAAGACAATTTACCTAGATATTTCAGGAATCTGCGAAATTAAAAGCAGATCACACGCAGTCAGATCGAATACAGGTATTTAACTGTTTTATAAAAAAACTGCATTAAATTTAGACAATATAGGCTTCCCTTATCTAATCAATAAGGATAACCTGCCACTTCGGCGTATTAGGTATAAGAATTACTAGTTTTGACGCCATGTGAAGCTCGACGCCTCGAAAACACATTATTTATGATGGAGCGATGTTGTCATTTTATGAGACGTATTCATTTAACCAAAAAATTGCGTCTCTAATGAAATTCTGATATACTTTTACTTGGAAAATAATGGGTTAAATGCTTCTTTATTCATATAAATCTAGCATTTGCGAGAGCAAACCAGTGGACTGATAGGCAGAGTGTGTGAACGTTGCATAAATTTCAAGGACAGCGTTAACCGAATTCCCTAATCCACGTTATAGAATTCGGTTAACGCTATCCTTGAGATTTATGCAATGTTCACACACATAGCCCATATCAGTCAACTGCAGTGCTGGACGTAGGCATCTCATATTAACTATGCGTTTGGTGGCATTAGACGGTAAATGCTCATAGTCGCCATGCTGAGCAAATGGGTTGGCGATCGCAGTAATGTGTCTACTATTATGATACTGCTGTCTATCGTCCATATCCAATAGATGAATAGTCAGTGACACTAACCAGTATTGACTATGCTATATTCCTGAACAAAAAATATTCCATATCCTTTCCCTGGGACTTCAGCTATCTACATAGGTATAGTTAATATTACATTTCTTTAATATCGTTTTAGTTAGTAGTTTAGGTATGTAAGTGTAACGGCTACGAACAAATAAAACATGGAAGCCGCACGCCATACTAAATTGCATTTCAAAAACGGTCCTGAATTTTAGTTGACAAGTGTCACCCCCTCTTCAATGCATCACGACATTGAATTTCAAGATGAACCTATAAAAACTTATACCGGCATTTAAAACTAGTTGTGATTGGTCCATCAAAGTTTTGATTGACTATATTCTATAAAAAATTGTCAAAGATGTTGCGCCGAAATATGCGCGGTGTTAAGAAAAGCGCTATGTCCTGCCCATCTTGGTTAAATTGAACAATTATTTTTGAGGGAATTTTTGAGCTGGCGTTAGATGTCCAAGTTATATATGGTCGCAGTATAACGGACATGTAGCCTAGCATAAGCATAAAGATATATACTCAGGCAAAAGGGAGAAGACCCCCGCTCCGCGTTTCTGGTGCAGAGGTTGGCCATAGCCATATAAAGCGGCATCGGCAATGCCGCGAGCGTTACGGACACCTTTGCTCCAGTAGCGTTAAGGAGCGGGTATTGTCTGCGAGTATTTTTAACGATTTGTTTAGTGTTTTTTTTTTAAGTTAAGTTTATTTGAGGTTATGTAGATTATTATTATTTTATTATATTGTCAGCCTCCGTAGCCTAATTGGTAGTGACCCTGCCTACGAAGCTGGAGGTTTCGGGTTCGAATCCCGGCGAGGGAATTATTTGTGTATTTATTTATCACAAATATTTATTTTGTTCCTTGGTCATGACTGTCTATGTATTTAAGTATCCATAATTATGTATCTATCTATTATATATATCGTCGCCTGGTACCCACATCACAAGCCTTAATTGAGCTTACCGTGGGACTAGGTTGATTTGTGCAAGATGTCCCAAGATATTTATTTGTTTATTTTATTTATTTATTTATTATTAAGTAGGTACGTACTTATTCTTTGAGTATGATTAATATTTTAGAATTATAACTAACGTGAGACTCAAACATATAAAAATATTGTAAGCAGATGATTGCTCGACATGTTTCGACCCATTAAGAGGGTCCTCGTCCGGAGCACCCTCAGCCAAAGCCCGACGCGTACACGACGTTACATGTCGAGCAATCATCGAATTAAAGACGTGAGTAACCCGGTTCGATAATATTTTAATATATGATTAATATTTATAATTATAAATTGTTTTAATTTTGGCTAATAATGATTTAGTAAGTATTAGTCACATTTTATTGACGCAGCTCGGAAAGTTCCACCTTAGTTTTCCTGCGCAAAGATTTCCAATTATCGTAAGTAGTAACAATTTAAACAAATAAATAAAGATTATTATTTTAAAATAGTTCAAAGAGATCGCCAACTTATGGTGTGCATATTAACGACACTAGATAAATATAATTTTCCTAAGAAGAAATGATTCCATTCCCAGTTTATTTTGAAACATAGTATTGAATGGACTCTGAGTCTCTGTAGATCTAGTTAGATCTACATTTAGAATCTCATCTCGAACGTGATGTCGAGCGGTCATTGACCTGCCGTTCCCAAGGTGAAGGGCTTCTAAATAACACGTCAAATTGGTTGTATGTTTCTATGGGAGTAGGAGTATGTTTAATCTACATCATCATCATCATCATCATCACCCTATGATAGTCCACTACTGGACGTAGGCCTCTCCTATTAACTATGCGTATAGGCGCATTAGGAGGTAAATGCCCATAATCGCCACGCTGGGCAAACGGATTGGCGATCGCAAAAATGTGTCCACTATGATGACGCTGCTGCCCATCATCAATCTTTATCAAATAATGGTCAGTGACACTTCAATCCCTTAGTCGACTCTTACGACACCCGCAGGAGGAGTTGGGGTGGTGACAAATGTATTCTTACTGCCGTCACCACACAGCGAAAGTTTAATCTACGCCAGCTTTCATTCAATGGATGTCTCTCCAAAACGGATTTTAAAGAATTGATGTTAATGATATTAGATTTGAAATGTCTGAGGCCTATTTCTCAATATCGTGTAACTTGTACCTAATACAAGCGGAAATCCTTATCTAATTAATTGTTTCAACATAGGAAGATATTTTTTTGTAAGAAGATAATTATTTACTGCAAATAAACAAAGAATTATAAAGAAAAATAACAAATTATAGGTATAACTAAAAATATAAAATTAAAACTAAAGCTACCTATAAAGATAAAAACCTATTATAAAAATAACACACCCTCCAGCTGGTCCGCTTGCGGCATGGAGCCCATAATGCTGGCGGCGTTATGGGCAGTAATTGTTTCAAATAAGATACATCCACTTGTATTACAAATTACACACTTTTGAGGAACAGGTCCCCAGCGTAAACGCAACCCGATGAGTGAAAGAGCTAGATTTTAACTACCTACATGTACATACTCATAATCATCGTAAGCTTGCCTTTATGGGTATAATCTGAACATGATAACGGTCATACACTGTACAGTCTACCTAATTACTAATTAGGCTCTCGTCTCTTTTCTTATTTAGTTAAACCCAGTGCTTGTTTGCATCATTTAGTCGTGTTTGCATAGAAAATCGGCGCTCTATTTTGTTTTTTAAATGCTGTCATGCATAACAAATATTTTTCTTAATAGCCATTTTTTTCAACATTGGCTAATGCGATTCACTTAAACTTTTGGAAAACTAATATACATGTAATTACTTACATATTCTTGAAATAATATTTAATAGCGCCAAAAAACTCTTGGCTAAACTCTCGGATTTATCCAGCATAGGTATGCTTAAAGGCCCGATCCAAAAAAATGTTTAGAATTTTTTTATTACCAAATACAAAGAATTGGAACCAAGCGTCTACCAAAACAAAAGATTCTTCAGGCCTTCAACAGATAAGGCGGTCTCATATTTTAGTTGGATGTGATCTTATAATAATCAATAAAAAATATCCATTTATCATAATATTGTCTTCGGTTACCGCGAGGATTACATCATTTATCATCCATTTATCAATTCTTAAGAAATTATGAATGGCAATGAAATCGAGCAAATTAATTACATCTTTAAGTGAGAGATTTTATTTATATAGTTTTTCTATTCCTCACAAAAGAGCAAAACAACTTCAAGTTATTGATATTCTGATAAATTAGGAGCGATGTCATTTCTATAAGTACGAGTTTCCTATAGGTACTAGTACCTATAGGAAATATTCCCAGTACAAGTTTAGTACTTCAAACGCACTGAACTTTGGGTCTTGTTGTGTAAACCGTGTAGCAACTGTAGCAAGCAACGCTCCTACCTCACTTCTACCAAAGTCAACTGGCAGAAATTGTGGTTGCTTACCGTGTGGTACATTTTTTTATAAACAGATTAAAAAGGTAAGTAAATATGTATAAGGACAGTAGGTACCTAAATGTACATAGCCGGTAAACGGAGGGAAAGGGTACATTATCATTTCACAAAACGTTAAAAGTTGTACAAACCATCGTTTACCGTTGTTATCCTTCGGTTTATTATACTTTCATGAATAATAAGTACGATTAACTGTTGACGGCCGAGGGTGTCGCGGGTTACGTGTTACGCGAGGATCGATAGTTTGACAAAGGGCTGCTTCAGCTGCTTGTGCTTTTGTCTAGTGATCAACTTTAAAGCATTTTACTTAGTTAAATTTAATAGGGCTAGAATAAAAAAATGTTTTATTATGGAAGTCACAGTATTACCTACTAGAGAGAACGCATTACGAGTATTGAAATATAGAGCCTGCAGAAACTTAGTCTTATACAGAAATTCCACATAAAACGACAAGACTATCAACCGCGAGCACGTGGGTGCGGACGTTGGTAAACTAGTTGTTTTTTCTTTAGTATACGACATCTAATATTTATAAGGAATTTCGTGTAACAATAATACATTTAACCTACCATTGCTGCGTGATATTTGTATAAAATAAAGTGTAGATAAAGTCCATTTCAAATACGAAGGCCCGATTCCACTTGACAAAGTCATTAGGCGTAAACAATAGGATCAGTAATAACAGAAGATACCTGGCCAGACCCTTTTGTGGCGTGGTATTATTTACATACATCGATGTACGACACGTGCCAATTTGTAGTGAAACAATTAAATAACAAAAGTTTCGAGTGGCATGGGGCCTTCGTATTTGAAATGGACTTTACCTATCTATTAATTTAGCGCAAATTACTATTCATGTATGTATTATATAGTAATACTCATAGTTTGTAACGAGATACTTAGAAGCTTTCGTTTTTGTTTCGTATTAAATTCAAATCGTCTAAAGCTACTTTTATGTTTCTATGTATGCAGTAGGTGAAATGAGAAGGTAATTATTACCTTTAAATATGAATATATAACGTACCTAGGTAATTTATTTTCATTTAGGTACTGGTTATGTGCGCTTTACTTAACTACTGTTACGTAAGTTGTGCTAAAATATTACCTGAACAACATACCTGCAACACTTTGTGAATAGATACTCATGAAACTTGCGTGTAGCGTTGCTAATAATGTAATGAATTCCATTAATTTTACTTTACGCGGCAGTTCGCTGGACTACTTTATTAAAAGCATAAAAATGAATATCCATACTTTGAACTAAAACGGAGCTACCTCATATGGTTCCCCGATATATCGTTTTCAAGTGCTATCATTATAATATGTTGGACTTTGGGCTACTCGAAATATTTTATATTGTGGATACCCTACAGCGGAAGTTTACAGAAAAAATATAGCATTAGGTGATGTTAGGTTTGGTTTAGGGGTCTCAGAATGACTGTCTGTAGTACCTATTTTACTAGCACATGACAACGATTTTAACTGTACATTGGTGCTACAATACTGGTAGAAAAAAATCAAATTATTGCTTACTAATTCCTACGTAATGTTATAATATAATTTATAATTTACAAAATTATACCCATAATAAAGTTTTACGAATGATTTTATGGTGGAAATTCTTTTTTATTCTTCATTGCAAGTTTAAGTGCACAATACAAATCTTGTCGAGAAAGTTAGTTGGCGGCCAAGTATAGTCTGTCAAAAAGAGTAGAAATTAAAAAGTGGCAACATTGTAGTGTCGTCCCGTTTTCTCACGCATATTGATTTGAAAAACACTACGATACGATGTTGCTACTTTTTAATTTCTACTCTTTTTTGCCCGACTGTATCTCTATCCCATTTGTCCTGTAACGTAAAGTACGTCTAAACGTAGAGTACGTTTCTCAGCTGAATTAGTAAATGATCGTTAGCAAAAAATGCCCTAATTTTTGTAGTATCCTAGTTACCTACTAGTGTTACCTACCATGCCAATCAAAAGTAGGGAATAGAGGGGACAAGTTTGAACCTACAGATTTTTATGATACCGACTGTTAATCCGATCCATTTTCAGTTATCGACGCCACTATCCAAAAGTACACAAAAATATAGATAACCTTTTGGGAGATCCCATATCAAGTTGTTCGGAAAATGTTACATTTCTGATTGCTATATCTGTTAAAGGCAGATAATAAGCGACCAATACTATTATCTAATTGACGATATCAACATAGCAGTTTAGCGCTATTCTATACTAATAACGTATGTTTTTGTTGTTGTTGTTGTATTCTGGCCATTTTTTTCCGCAACTCGACATCAAACGTGCCTATTTTGCGTGGTCCCAACGCTGGTTCACATACACTGCATACATACATACTGCATACACCCTTGAATTTCTTCGCAGGTGTATGCAGGTTTCATCACGATGTTTTCCTTCACAGTTAAGCACTTGTGAATAATATCATTCATTATCATGAATAACGTATGTTTAACAGATGAACGAACACAATATGGTACCGCAAAATGACGTCATTTTAATATTTAATTCAATGATGTCATCCGCGACGGAGTAAATTAGACATTGTTACAAATATTAGAGCAAAGCCGTAGTGTAGGTGCAGCAAAACTACTTTGATTTGTGAGGTAACAAGTTATTTTTGACGCATTATGAAGTTTATTTTTGAAAGCAAGCTTGAGAATATTATGGCCGTGTGTTTAATTAATTACACGATGAAACCTTTCAGTAATATTGTGCTCTATATTTGTATGGCAATCAGTACTGGGGCCCAGTTCTCGAAATATTGTAACTTATAATATAAGTGGAAGTCCTTATGGTACCTTGTCCTTAAATGGGCCCCTGGAAGAGGACAAATTACAAGATTTACAAGGGGGTGAAGACAACATTTTAACGCGACAGGGAAGGCGTACAAAATGTTAAAAAATACAGCGTAAACAACAGACTCAAGTGCAAATAATTATGTAGGTATTTTACAGTCTCGCCCAGCATTGTAAAGAGAAGAAGTTTCATAAGTTAAAACTTGCATAGAGAATGTTTTCGAAAATCTCAATTTAACAAATAATCTAATCAAGCCAAAACCTTACTTTAGATACATGCCTTATAAGTTATATTTACTGCCTTGTTTACTTATGTACTATTTAAAATAATTATTTATAACAGATTTTTGTAAGTTCTCATGGAAACATTCTCAATGAGAACTTACTCTTAAATTCTCATGAAAATTCTCGGAAATTTCCGTGTATATTCCCGCAATTTTGAGAATGTTCTGCAACTTGTACATTGCTAGTCACGTCTAAAGGTGCATTCAGACCAAACGAGCATTCGCTGTTCTATACCCCACTCTACGAAATCAACGAATCACGTTTTGTGTAACGATCGAATTTCGTAGAGTAGGGGGTTAGAATAGCGAGTGCTCGTTTGGTCTAAATGCACCTTAATAATTATGTTTACATTTTACAACGTTTGTGAGAGCCAAAAGGATCAAAATCTTTAACATACTTTTGGAGCCGACCGATCGTACGCTGCGTGTTCTAATAATGTTTCACACAGCATGGTGCGATAAATTAGAACAATTACTTACTACCAGAGGCCCGTTTCTCAAAAGCTTGTAACTTGTATTACAAGTGGAAGTCTCTTTTATAACACTATTAATAATATAAGGACTTCCGCTTGTATTACAAGTTACAAGCTTTCGAGAAATAGGCCCCAGCAGCCGTACCATGAGCTGCAGCGGCTTTATTAACGCGTTTACTTACTATTCGGCTTGCTTGCACCAATAGGCAAGTACGAGGGGGATAGATAGAAAGTAAACGCGCGTTAATAACGAAGCGGCAGCTCATGGTACGGCTACAGATGGTTTTGTAGACTTCAACGACTTAAATAAAATAAGTTTCCGCTGATATACATATATATATAAATATATATATAATATATATATATAAATCTGATATATATATAAATACCTTTTAGTAAGAACCCTTACTTATCATATCATACCGGAAACTTTGGTTCGCTATTGAATGTAGATTTAATTTTTTTCTTGGCGAGACTTTGCAATGATGGTGGTATTGTCTAATAATAAATTGATTCAATTTCGTTCTGAGCTTGATAAATAAAATAAATAAAACAGCAGACCGTTAACACTAATGTAATGATAAGTAGTTGTTTAAAATATTTCTTAAAATAGATTAGTAAGATACTTTTAAAACTCAATATTTAAACACCATTACGAAAATTAATATACCTTTATTTATACCTACTGAAAGGAATTCGAAAAACTACTCATATTGCATATTTTGGCAATTGATATTCATCTCAATGAATGTACATATATGTTATCAAACTTATGGCAACAAAAGAGTGTGTTAAATACTATACTCTTTTACATAAACACGTCATAGCTGCCTCAATGTTACCTATAGGTTTCTGTTATACTCCATTTCAAATACCATGGCCCGACGCCACTGCAAAGTTTTATGTGACATCGGGCCATGGTATTTGAAATGGAGTATACATATTTAGGGTAAATATTTGGGCAGCATCAAGCTAAATTAGGTACTTAAAACATACTCGAAAGTTTTGTAAACTTATTGGTACATCACTATGCGCGACCGTTAAGTTATTCTTCATACAGTATTAATATGCAAATATCTTGTTTAAATTTGATCTGAAATAAGCTATTTTATTCGCTTATTCTGCGATTCCACAAGGGACTAACACAATTTGCAATCTGATATATCTCATTATTTTATGCATGTTGTGTAGATTTCACGGCGTTGCCACCGACGACATCACCGTTGCTCAATTATTGGGGAATGGGAATGTCTTGTGGATTCGAATGTTTGTAGGCTCAATAGCCGAAAATGGCATTTGAATGTAGGTACATGGACATTGCTAATAGTGTTAGTTTTTTAGTAAAACGTCCCACCTTGTCGCATACCATAAAGACTTTCCTTGTATCTTCATATGAATAAACTGACAAAGCGGCTTTATGGGAAACGACAAAGTGGGACGTTTTACTAAACTCACTCACAATATTTGTGTTCGTATCGAAGTTTCACGATTAGGCCTTGACTTATTTACCTACTACTTATCAAAATTCTCGGTTCAGTGGTGTAGGGTTAGAACTAGAGGTAGATTTTATTTTATAATCTTGATGACAATATTATGTACAAATTGAACTTGACATGACGATTCGAAAGTGCAATTATTTAACTTTGAGGTTTGTCTTGACTATTTTGAGAGTCAAGAAGACAACAGCAATTGAAATGTATATTTGAATAAAGTAATTTAAAATATGGGCCGATTAATCAAATCTGAACGATTATTTCTGCTACTCGATCAGGCTTAGGTAGGTAATAGGTAGTTCAAACAGTAGGCATGTTAACATGGACGAACCCCTTTTTTATCTCTGTAATAATTTATAATTGAAAATCATTACTCAGTTAAAGCAAAAAATAGTAGGTACCTATATACCTACTCACTTAGCATACAACAGCGCTCACGATAAAAATAGTTGCACCTACTGGTTTTAAAGAACAAAGATGTTTCCTAAGCTAGTCTGGAGAATAAATGTTTTGTTATTTTGTCCCAAATTAATAAGTAGCTACCTAACGGTCAAATACGGTGTATTTCAGAACGCATATTTTGTAGGTAGGTATTTTGTTACTCTAGCAGTATCTTTCGTCCATAAGTGCTCGTATCGTATCGTATCGTATTAATATTGCTTATTTTAATTGTAGCTTTAATTATTCGATAATGCCTATTGTGACCTGTCAGATATTGTTTAACATTTATTTTTTATTACCTATTCTGTATTACCTATGAATGAATATGAATATCTTGATTAATAATTGTAATATTTGTAATTTAATTGACATTTATTTATTATTATTTTGACATGTAAAATTTTGATTTTATGAATAAATATGAATATGAATATTAAAGTAATTGACATAAGTAGCAGGTCACAGTATGTCAACGACAATATTTTAAAATGTGATTTAAATTCGTTATAACGTTCTATCGACGCGACGTTAGCTTATCAAACTCAGTACCTGATTTTAGCAATTTTACGGTACATAATACCGTTATCTCAATCGTGTATGATAAAGTAATTTTGTCGTTTGGATGTTATCTGGTTGTACTGCACGAGCGCAGCGCGGCCGGCGGGCCGGACGGCCATATGGCAAGTGCTGGCGGGACGAACTCAGCAGCACAGCATTACGTTACTGGCGCTCCGAGAGCCGGTCGCGTCATTCACTTTAACCTCATCACGTGGCTCGTAACAATATTTCTCACAACATTCCGCTTATATTTTACACAAGTACTATTCAACATGTAAACGACCTATATTAACGTTATTACTTAAACCTTATCGGTTAAATCAAGGTGACAGTGATCAAGTGTTTACAATAGTTGCAGTGTTTAAGTCGTTTAAGTCTGTGGTATTTGTGATCCTATAAATAGATGTCTACGTTACCGTACAACTGTGCGCCGTGATTACGATTATGGCATTTGAATCCATGTATGCATGCTGAATCGATTACGATGTAAACAAAGAACCGGATTTTTGATAAGTTTCGGCAATTGTGCTGATTCTTATAAGTCTTCGGCATTGCTTCAAGATGATCGACTTGTTGGGTTGGTGTTTGGTCGCCTCCCTGGTGATCACATCAGGTTTGATTCCATAACTACTTTCGTAATGCAGAACTCGACAAGGAATGTTTAATACACGCAACTTCTATCCTTCGATCTTTCAGAGCCTTCACTTATAATAAGTTATTAAACTTGTTAATATTAACACACTTTCATGAATTCTTGATGCACCTTGTTCTATTAAATATCAATGTTTATTCCAAAGCCTTTCCTAAATTATACATAATATAATAACAATGTTTTAACATGAATAATAATGTACTTGCATTGACTAACTTTGTAGCTAACACTACTTATGTTTAGTCATCAACTATAGGTATAAGTAGGTACTAGGTACATTATATTAGTAGGAATTTATATGCGTCAAAAGGAATTATGATGTGTCCATAATAGGTAGTGTTACTGTGAGGAAATGTCCAATACTGCAGCGTATTATTTCATTAAAATAAAACTGATGTCGGGAACTAGTTTAAGTACGTATTCTGTTCATATGTAGGCGGCTAAAATATAAATACCTATCTGACTAAATATTCAACATTGTTTAATGTCAACAAGTGGCGCTCATACCTACAATAGGTACTATAAAAAATGTTTACTTAGTTGAGAACTTTAAATTTCTCACTTAAAGTTAAACCATATTAATTATATTGTAACGCGTATACACGCGTTAACACTGGAATACTCCAGTTGGTAGGTATCATTGTAAGAGTTTTTTTTTATATTGATTAGAAATAAATAAATTCGGCAACACGCATTTTTTTAAATTCTATTTATCATTCATTTTATAATTATATGTATGTTGTGTACAATTGTTATTGTGATGTAGGCAGTATTTTATTTCATATACTTTTTTCTCTTGAATGTATTCTGCTTGTAACTATCATGTTATTGTCCCTTCTTAAATAAAATAAAATAAAATAACCATACATTTAAAACAAAAGTACGGTAGGTACCTGCCTATTACTGTTCATAGAAATTATAGACTGATTTTTGTTTTTCATGAAGAAAAAGTACATTGCCGCACTGCGACGTTTTTGACTAAAAAATCTAGAAACATTATCAAAAATGATTTTATTTTCAATATTCTTATGGCGAAATTCTCGTAAACAAGGTTAAATGAAGAGGTCGTGAACGCGTAATGTACGAGCGCATACTAATGACTGCTTGCCTAAAGACAAGGCTTAACGAATGAGCGAGATTTTTGTTGACAAACAACAGTTGTGTACAAATAGACACAACACAACAATAGGGTTGCCACTACCAGTCAGTGATATTTTTTAGAAATAACTATATGTAATTATGGTTTCGGATTCTCGAAACGGGTATTCTTTAATTTTTTTTTGTGAATTTAAAAATATTTATTGAATGAAAATTATATTATATTTATTATTTATACTGTACTATATTATATTGTTATTTAATTCTATCATATTTTTATTATCTCTAGCAAAGATAAATAAATAAATATACTATCAACTAGGCTAATATCTACGCTACTGGCATAGGACATTTATAAAAGCTCTTTATAAAATTATCGAAGCGACACCGCAAGTGTGAAAATAAATCGAGTTATTGTGTTCATTACGCTCTGATTGTTTATGGCCAGTAGGTACAACAAAATCGTAAATTGATCAAAACTTTCAATGTCCTTTAAAGTTTTAAACATTTACGAGTACTCTCAGAAGTCAACTAATTAGGGATTCTTAGACATTCTAGTTGTTTGTGATTCAAAATTTAATCATTACTATCAGATATTTATTGTTTATTCAATAACTTTTTGGTTTTTACTCAAATAAATCATTACAGTATCGCCAATAACGTAACATCCTATACATATTTAATACTATTGTCTGTGTAAGAAATTAGTTCTATAGAAGTTCCGCAATATGTATTGAAATTGACCAAGTCCCGTTTATTAATTTAAATACCTTTGTTAAGCAAGCTAGGTTTTACACCACACACGTGTCAGATTTATATACACAGGACAACAATCTGTTACATTTATTAATAGAAACTCTATAATAGCCATACCGAATGATTCAGCAAACCGTTTCCATGACAATAATATCTTATTCAGAATTGTATCCTTTTTAAATTTAATATGGATTTTCGCTTAATGTGATGGTAAAAGGTATGACGGCATTATCATAATAGGTAGTTCCTTTTAGCCAGTGGGCGTATAATAGGAATGAAATTTACATCAATTCTGCAGCTTCTTTTCACGCAAAATAATAATTCCCTCAAGTTTATTTTACGCTGAAAAGAGGGAACAAACAATGATTGCAAATGGCGTAAAGTTAAATTTGTTATGCCTAACCTTATGGATTAAGCAGAAATTGACTGAGTAACTTTATTACCACTTCTTTGTTATTAATGAAAATATACAGTTTCCAAATTTAATAGAATTCTACTAAAATTGTACATAATTTATAAAGTTAAGGCTCTTACCGAAATCAAATCATTTAAAAAACGTAATAAAAATAATAGGATTTTAATATACAAAATGTCTACAGACATTACGTGGGTAAATTCCTAGTTATAATTATTACACAAATAAAAAAAGTGAGTTTTGCATTATACAAGACAAAATAATTCCACTCCAACAGCTCAATATAAGTAGGTAATTAAGGACAATCAAATATTCAGAAATACTTGCAGTGACTAATATAGAACTGTGTATAATAATAATACAATTACAAAATAAAATAAGACGTGGACGAATATTTATTAAGCAAGGAAAGGTTTTGGTATAACATTGTTATTCTTACAACAATAACTTTCCCCGCATTTACACCCAGCATTCAATTTCAATGCCTCCATGATCGTGAAATAGAATTTGAGCTTTTTGTGATAATTAAGGTAATACTAATAGGTGAGCTTGCTACCGACTTACGTAATTTGATAGCCACGCTGGGGAACAAAGCATATCTGTGCTAAAGTTGCCGTATGAATTGGCGACTGAGGTCATATGCCGTCTCTTTCACTCTTGCCTGATTTTAGCAAGTCTGATAGACATGGTAATATAGCTTGATGTAAGTTATGCTCTAAAATGATATTTCCAGGCCGATTTTTTGTATTTTTAATTCGATCATCCTATCGAGCTATTTTGATGAAATTGTACGCAAGTCATTTAGTTAATTTTTGAAGCGATATTACAAAATGGCTTATTATTATTATTTATTATGTGAAGTATGTTTTGACAGAAAATCGGATCACAATTGTATCAATTCCGCCTGGACACAATCTCCGCAACATTGCTATGGGTATTATGGTCAAAGGGCCTAGTGTAGGTAATAACTTATAAAAAACGTCTCGATCGCGTTTACGTTTTCATCGTCATTTGTATGAAATAGCGATGAGAAACGAAAACGCGATCTAGACGTTTTTTATAATTTATTACCTACACTAGGCCCTCAGCTTGACGGAACGCTTTGCGATTGCTAACATGTTGTCTCAGTTGTTTATTAAATGGATTAACATTATACTCGTAAAATAACTAAATATTAGAAGCGAAAGGAAGGTGACTAATGTTGCTCTCGAAAGATCAATTTTATTCGTCAATGTTAACATTTTTTTGCCAAAAAAATCGTGAATGTGAGGGAGTTGCGATCGAATTTTATAGAAATGTTTATCCACATCCTCTACACCTAAGATGAATCTCCATTTGGTATCCCAAAGACTATATATATTACTTATACATATATTATACTAACTTTGGGACACAAAAAGTTTTGGTAGAAATATTTATAAACTAAGGTAATTTTTTCAGTCAATCCAAGAAATTTCTCTACTTAAAAATAGTGGATCAATTTTCACAATCATTTAAAGTTTTTAATGTCGCATCGCATGAGTAAGATGTTTGTATAAACAGTACCGGGACAGCTCAGCTTCACAGACGGTAGTACGGCGTCTGGGATGACTCACTAATGGTTTCTCGAATTTATCACGTATTTCTCATGGCCTTAAGGGAATCTCGCTCCTGTATGATTCATCACATTATGATACGTTGTAATACGTCTATACTGAATTGGCACTGAATAATTATCTACATCGTTGTGAATCGGTATGCATCTATTAAAAAAAGATTACTAAAATGATATAATTAATGTATTAAAATGTATGTTGCATGGTACTACAACTTCAGGGTGCTATTATACGTTATAATTATAATAGGTACTTACGTTCCTACATAATGACAAGTTATGAAATAAATCGGATCGGATAGCCATAACCAAATGGCCATTACATCGTAAATACCTTATTATAGTAGCTACGCATGTGGTGGGCTCTATTTTTTAATATTTTTTAGTAATTATAATTATAGAGATTACACATATTACTTAGTCACCTTTTGCGGATTTTCGGTAGGTATGTACTATAAAAAATCCGAAGTTCAGTAATATAATGACTCAATATCAATAGGTATTAAACTTAGTACGCTGAAAAAATTTTTTAATATTTTTTATTACTCAAATATGTAAGTATCAGAAAGTTAAAGAGGACCTCCTATATGCCTCCTCCCTATGTAATTACCTCCTATATAATTTATTAGTGGAATCTGTGGTCGGTACTTATGTTATGACATTTCCTGATTATCTATTTTTTTTTAAAGTTGGCCTTCCCCTTTCTCGTGATCTCCAAAAATGCAATAAAACTTTTAAAATAATTAATTTGCTACTTAGACTTCATACCATTTACTTTACAATACCTACATATAAAAAAATATCTGTGGGAATCTGATATCGAATTTCTATATTCAATACTTTGTTCAGAGATGAGAAAAGATAGCTAAAGAATAAAACCATTTTTTTATTTAGCATGAACGATGACTGTGCTTTTGTTTAAAATAAACTATATGTCATTACATTATAAGATAGCACAGGTTCAGATTCCTTGTTTATCGTTTCGTATCCATGAAATAGATATCAGATTTCATGAGCGAATGTGCATTTAGTATCGGCTCCCATATTACTTTTGAAATAGTCTCTCTTAATCATGATTTACCTTAATTAATTTAGTTTGATCGCAAAATTATGGCGTGATGATAATCAATTTAACTGCTCCAGTAGGTATGGAAATGAAACAAAATTTATGACACGCACAATGGGCAGATACACAATTTAAAAATACACACAACAACAGCTTGCCACAAAAGGGTCACAACTCAGCATGTAGCTGGGTAAGCCAGCAAAATCGTAGGCACCAATATTATAATTTTACCTTGCATCTGAGTATGTAATAGAGGCCTATGTCCAGCTGTGGACTGAAATGCTCTGATGATGTGTGATGTGAGACATGTTTGTAATTTGTAAGTAAGCATCAGCGTACCACGCTCGTTTTATACACTGAAAAAAAAATACCAAAGTGACTTAGGTTGAATACATTACGAGGAAACTTTGATATTTATATAACACGTTACATCCTTGCTATCAAATTTACAAAACTGAAAAGGTTGAAATCGATACCAGAGTTCTGGTCTAAATCAACAAAGAATACATTATACCAAACAACTACTTAGTGTAATCAACCAAATTAAACTAGTAGAATGCCAACACAAAAAGTTTGCTAAACTAATATAAAAATGTGATAGGACCAAATTCAACCTGAATTTCCGGTTAGAATTACGCAAGATCTGATAAATCCAACTTAGCATTTTTTTCAGTGTAGTCTCCAGGTTCTTCTAGTATACTTGTACTTGGATATAATTGGCAAACTAACGCCCGCAATAGTGTTGTCATTTATCTCGCCTATGAGAAATGTTCCATTAGAGAAACTCGTTGGAACGTTCGTTGGTAGCTGAGTGACGTAAATAGAAAACATTTATATCCTGTTAACAATAGAATAAACAAAATATCATTTGTCACGGATAAACATACAAAGGTAATAACTTTATCAGTAAAATGTAAATATAATCAACTGACTATAAATCCATAAATCAAGATTTATTGAAAAACCATTAAATCTGGTTAAACATTTCTCATTGATCAAATGATTATGATTGATGTTTGACGATAAGGTTCGGTTTGCAAATAAAAAAAAACACTGTTATAAGTACGAGTATACCTATGCGTATATGATCCGGGACTAGTATCAGATAACACGTACATCATGAACATCATGATACAGCATTATCATAAGCCTGTCGTCTTAAATTGAGACAAATAATGTATAGTCACGTGATCTAGCGAACCTTGGGATAATTTTATGAATAGTAACATCTCATAATTTATGATGATGTAGCTAGTTACCTACGTTTGCTTTGACGATACAGACGAAGCGGCCATGATTGTGTGAATCTCTCGCTAGATGGTCGTGATCTTCGCTACTTATTCTACGTCAAATGCAAAGATTGGTTTATACTATTTTAGGTAAAAAAAATAAGATTTTACGACTATCCCTAACGACGATGAACTTCGATCTTACTATTCTACTAATATGTTATCTTGTCATATTATATATTCGTAACATCTTTAAGCTATGTACAGCAATATACCTATTTACTTCCGAATTAACTGTCTTCAAGATATTTGGCATCAGAGTTGAACAGTTTTATGCCAAAACACTGGGTTTTGGCCGTAACTTTTGATTAACTCAAAGTTACTTTCTAATTAAAATCTCTGGTCTGATTTAAATAGTGTAGCAAATCCTTTAATTTATAGAATCTTTATAGCAAAAAGATCGTTTATATAATAATCAATGTAATTAATCATATTTTTTTGAATCCTATTGGTTTGGCATTAAATTTTACTGAGTTGGACAAGATAAACGATTGATATCAGCAGCAGCATTATAATAGTGGAGTGGACACACGACTGCGGTCGCCAAACCGCCTGCTCAGCGTGGCATTTACTTCCTAATGCGTCCCTAAGCTAAGATAATAGGAGATACCTTTGTCCAGCAGTGGACTTATTATGGGCTGATGATGTGTGAGTTAATTAGTAAAAATACATGAGTAACAACTCAAATATTGAAAATCGATAAAATCTTCTTAAGATAAATGTTAAAGATCTTATTTTTACATATCGGAAATTACAATGAATATATACCGTTACACGATTATATTAAAATCCACGAACCGTCGGGATGAAGTTAAATTTAATGAATATAAACGAGTTTACTCGTTTTTCATAAATACAACAATTGAAGCGAATGATACTAAACAATACATAAATATGAGTATAAATAAAAGTGGTTCATGATTCTTATCATAAAGAGTCTGAATAAATAATGATTATTTGTTAGCCTTCTAACCCACATGTGGCATATGTTCTCACAGGACACATGGAAACCACTAATGCAGAAGGAAGCTAGATAATTATTGGGTCGTTTTCAATTTGTACGTAACTAAGGGCTTAATGAAAACCAAATCACAATAATTTCCACTATGTTACGAAAATTGTAATACAAGCCATAATTATGGGTAACTTAGTAACACAAAAAGAGTGAGGTTAAGTTTTGTTTTCATTCAAGCCCTTAACGTTGTATGATTGTTATGCAATCGACCCGATTACACAATAGAAAAAAATCGTATTTGAACCAATGTTCTACTTCTCAATGTAAACGTGCTTGATACAATATTGCACACCTTCATAATGGTAACCGAAACCGAAAGGTATAGGGTGCTCATGAGTAACCCGACAGACTTTACGAATGCATTTTTGATGTAGAAATAATTAAAAAATGACTTTACATGTCATTATAGGACAAAAAAATTTTTTTTTTTTTTTGATTATTTGAATTTGTTTCTACATGGCCAGTAATGTAATAGGTTGTAGAGAAAGAGCTTTTTTAAGTGGTTTACAATTTTTTTTAAATAATATTGTTTACTTTCTGAAACTTTTTTCTCGTTTTCTCTAACGTTAATCAATGAGTATGTCAAGATAAAAACTCATAATTTGAATCATGTAGGTATTTTCTAACTATTTTAATCATAACGCAGTGACTTATGATTAAAATAGTTTTTTGAAAATAATGTCATCATTACTGCGATCGCCAATCCGCTTGCCCAGCGTGGCGATTATGGGTATTTTCCTCCTAATGCGTTTATACGCATGGTTAATAGGGGAGGCCTACGTCCAGCAGTGGACTATCACAGGCTGATGATGATGATGATGATGATGATGAATGTCATTATCTCTTAAACTAAGCCGAATCCAGAAAAGTTCATACGACATTATTGTTTCAAAATGTGGCCAGGACTACACCCTTTAAGTTTGTCAGGTTACTTATTATAATTATGACAACTGCTTAAGTACAAGCGAACGTACGATTTAATCGCTGAAGTCATTTTATTTCACTCAACCTTTAGGTAACCAACGGTAACAAATTTTGATAACATGTTTACCTACTTAAACTTGTTTTAAGCAGACGATTCTCTATAGTTGGGTTATTGTGAAAGGAAATATCTTGTTCTGCAATAATTTTAGCATCTGCAGGATGCTCGCTTGTTCTCATATCGGAACATCCGGTTGTTAGGTACTGTACTAACCGACGCGTTTTGTAAAGAAACTATTTACCTACCTCCTATAATGCGGACATGATAATATTTTATTAAAAGTTTGTGTATACTATGCCACTGCTGAGTGAGTTACCGTTTTCCTGTATGTACATATTGCTAACAACTTTTTTGATGTTACAAATTAACGTATTGTTTGTTTGCTGTAAGCAATTTAAATTGACTAGGTTGTAGATTTTCTTGATTTTCGTGAAATAATGAACTATCGAAGATAATTTTCGTAATAAAACCAACATTTGTTTAACAACTTAAAATAATTAAATTTTTGGAGCTCTATAAAGTTTAGTCGACTGATTTAGAATGTCAGTTATGATGATTATAATAACACATTGAAAATAATATTTAATTTCAATGAGTAAAAAATAACTAATAATTGATTTTTGATTAGTTGCAGAAAAAATATTTATCTATTTAATGAGTAGGTATAGTCTACACTTTTACAGTTAATTTTATTGCTCCTGGGTGTTTAGCTAATCACTAACGCTTAGTAGCGTATCGTAGTTTTCCCTCTCTGTCACTCTTTCATATTAGTGCGACAATGACAGTTAGCTGCCTTTCGTTTGCGACTGACGATTAAGCGTTAGCGATTGGCAACTTGGCTAAGCATCCTGGTGTAGGAAACACAGCAACAACGAGGTATATTTTCCTAGTAACAACGTTTTTGCGATGATTAGTTTGCGACTGAGCCATGATAAGTTAATAGTGGGCGGATAACATTACCAATTAGAAACCAGCGACGTGTCTGTACAAACACATGTCATGAGCCCGCAAACACGTCACTATTGTCACTTAATGTGATGACCTCTAATCCATCGATTAGCTCCGCGGGAATTTAATCACTTAATTGGTCATTGTTTTTCGGAGGTTGATATGATCAATAATTGTTGGTTCATTTGTCGTTGAACCTGTAGGAATAATTTGGCGAATGTTGACCGCGCCCGTGGCGCGCCCTAGTGAGCAGGGCTAATTAATAGTGGCTTCGATGGTATGGCATGACGAGCTACCAGCTCGCGTTACAGTTACAACTGCCATTAGCACACTATCTGGGAAACCGACAAATCCCAGTTAAATTAATTTGAAGAAGAAGAAGAAAAATAATTTAGTCAGTGCGCTTACAGTATAAACATAGGTAAACTATAACATAATATTATCATTAATTTTAAAAGCGTCACTGAAAAGGTTTTCACTCAGCTTTATGTCCGTATTTGGGTACTAGTGCGAACATTTCTAAAGAACCTTATTTTCGTATTCATATGCCCCTTTTTGTAAAAATTCACTCAGCTTTATGTCCGTATTTGGGTACTAGTGCGAACATTTCTAAAGAACCTTATTTTCGTATTCATATGCCCCTTTTTGTAAAAATTCAATAAAATATTCAGAGTTGTAAAATATAGAGTGATTATTCAAAGTATCTGCTATTTAGGTACTTATTTTGCAGATACAAATTAAAAGCTTTACACTGAAATCAAAGCTAAAGAACGATTAAGTGAAAAGATTAAACAGAATCTCACAAGCTATTTGACAACGGAAATTGACACACATTCAGGCTTACATTGTCATTCCCAGAACTTTAATACAAATTTGAAACTTTTGGCCTGTATTTGTTTTCTATACCTATAGAATATGAGAGAAATTATCATTTTCAGATGCTCAACAAATAAGTGGTCCTATCATTATGGCACCTAATGAAATACTGTTGCAAAATAAAGAAAACTATACCATTCGTTGCAAAGGAAAAAGGCCTATAAATTTTACTGTACAAGAAGCGGCAGAGGACGAAGAAACAGATTTTAAAAAGATTCTGCGAAAGGTGGCTCCGTCTGATAATGAGTACGAGTACGAAGTAGCGTTAGATTTGTTCAGCGTGGATCAATTTGCCGTCGGTTATTACGCTTGTCACGATGACGATATTGACTCCTCACACATTTTTGATAATCTGGTCGCAGAACCGACCAACGACGAACACATTTCATATACATACGTCTACGTCAATGGTGAGAGTCAAATTATCAATAAGACTAGTTTGCGTTGCTCTTTAAAGCTGGTATTTATTGTTTCGTATCTTAGCTTTAACCGATTAATGTCGTGATTTTAGATACGCAAAATTTATTAGCGCCAATGAGAGAAATTGTTTATGTGGTGAAACCAGCGGCCAAGACAATAATAGGATGTAGACCCACCTTTCCCGATGTAGAAGTAAATTTGACTGTGGTATGTATATACATTACAATTAGAATAATAGTTGTGCATTTAATCAAACTATCGTTCACGTATTCCAAATTTAATACTGATATTTAATGTATAACTACAAAAATTGTTATTTTAATATAATATTAGTAGGTATCATTTGCATGTTAGGTAATACGAATATTAACAGAGAATGATCACGGCTTTGCTGTACAATTTTAAATAAAATGACCTCTAACTTTGGTAAAAAAAAGTTTTTAACATTTTTGGTATAAACATTATACGTTTGCATGAACAACATAATCTGATGGCATATATATAAAATATACATAGCCCGAAGGATAACCAATTAGCTTTTAGCTATATAAATTTATCTGTATGGCATGGTAATCATTTTCATTAAAGGTCATTAAATCATTAATACACAGGAATTCATTAAGAGTCAGTATCATTCTAAACTTGGATTCGTCTTAGACACGATCGCCCCTCTGGATATAGAGCCGATGACGGAATTGATTTGTCAATTTGGGAAGAACGGGTTAAGAAACGAAACAAAAGTATATTTGGATATAAGTAGGTGTTCCAGAAAAGTGCTAATTTTATTTTACTTACATATGTCTACACTTTCACGAAAATGGTTAATTGTTGAGTAAGTTGATACTTGTTTTTTATTTTTTTTTGTATTTTTACCTCAATTACCTATAATTAATAGATTATAAGGATCTTAATGAAAATAAACCAGTTAAATAAAATATTATTACAAGAATAGTGACCGAGATTTATATCAACCCGGTACGTAGGTACATATTACCAAGCAATTAAGTATCTTATTTTTTTAATTAAACGGTTGTAGTTTTGAGAGTTTTATATTTTCCATATATTTATGTTACACAAATTGTGTATAATCAATTTGGTTATAGAAAAATACACGAAATAACTGTAGTTCCTTCCTAAATCCTTGTCTATAATAAAATCTATGAATTAGTATATTTTAGTAAATAGAGGTTTTTTTTGCTATCATATATTATTACATCAATTATTGTTTCCGAGAAACCTAGTCGAGTATACTATATCAATAAAATAGTCATATTACATATTGTTCTTAACATTTTCGTGGAAGTGGTAATATGTTTTTCAATTTTAACTAATATCATTACAATTATTGTCTTTTTATCAAACCACAATGAAAAATAATTATAGCTACTATTGTAATACACTACATATTATAATTATCAGAATGGTTTAAAATTGGAAAACATTATTTATTTTGTAAAAATGTACAACAATACTAACCTATACATGATTTATTGACGATAGAAGAATGCGACACAGCAGGTGAAATCGAATCAAAGCAAGAAACCCGACATAGTAAGAATAAACAAGATTGGGTTTAAATTATTAAAAGTGCGTGCGCCATATACTTACGTTTGCGATGGGAGGCGTGACAACCATACCGTTTCGAAAAGTGCCTACACTCATTTCCGTAGTAAGTCACGCCAAAATTGATTGTAAGGTAGAGATGACTATCACTTGAGGTAGCATGGTGTGGTGGTTATAATCTGTATTATGTTCTTGTATGTTGCCATACTAATTATTTGTTTGATAGATATTTGTTTCATGTTGCCTGCTTCTTGCTTCCTTCAATTTCGTTCTCTTTCTTTGGTGTGTTACTGTGTATTTTACTCGTCTGTGCACAAACTTGCCTTACTAATCTTGTAATTTAACCTATTATTCTGTGTGACTTGATTTTATGTTTTATTAGGTACTTGTTAAGATATATGTTGGTTTTTGTCGACATTAACGCCACGACAGAAAACTATAGATATACCGTAAAACCAACCAACTACAGACCAATATTACAACTATGGTCTACAATTTCAATTTCTAAATAAGAATCGGTTCCAATCTTCTTGTTGGCTTTGTCCAAGTTTTATTATTATTGAGGAGTTTTTGCCTATGATTAATATAACAATTACACCTACCTACTTAATGAAAGATATTCGAAGTTTTTGACCATTATTTGGGGCGTTTGGACTATAGTTATGTGGTTTTACGGCAGTTCAATATTACAGTTCGGAATTAAGAGCCATCTATGAAGAATACTTCCATGATGATATTAATAATTGTCTGTTATGCCATTTGTGTCTTTATGTTATATTTATATCTTAGTACCAATTTCTGATATTTATGAAGATAATTTTTAAATTAACGTATTCTTAAAATACGGTACGGTATCTTTTCAAATCAGGTAGTATGTCTACATTGTCCATCAAGGCGGTCGTAAAATTTCAAAAACGTAGCAAATAAATGTGTAAACAAGAAGGGTCAACAAGGAGGAAAATTATGCAATAGATACCTGCCTTGCCTACCAGCTAAATATAAAATTATATTCGTAATGAGAATAACGAATAATTCCAAAATCATAGGTAATATACATTTTTAATATCATGGCGAAATCTTAGGCAAATCAACTTAATGGCAGTGCTATTTTAACGATTTCAAAGTTTTATGGACCCTTCTGAAACATCCAAACATTTTCTTCATTCTATGTTCGAAAAGCTCCCGGGAAGTTTAGTTGCTTATTTTTTAGTTACTCGTAATTAATATACGCGAGTTTATTTGTTTTCATAGTTTTATTTCATGATAATCCTCGCGGTAACCGAAGAAAATATTATGCTTATTTTTTGGCTATCTTGTACATTATTGTGTCAGTTAGGACCGACATTCTTAATTCGGTTTGCCGTGGAACTAGGTCGATTTGGTTATCATTGTCCCATGATATTTATACCAAGAGGTATATAATAAATAAATAAATGCGGTAGTCGTACCGGACCCACTTATTAAAAAAAAATGTACGGGTACCTAATACTTATCTTGTAAACTATAATAAAATTAAACAGTAAAAAGAAGCTTCGAAGCTATTGAATTAAGGTATAAGTTATTCGCATAGAAAGAGCCTATTTTTGAATAAAATAGCTTAAATAAACTAAACATTTCCTTACTGTATCGCAATGCTGACACGCTGTGCGAAAAAATCACCTCCCGCTTCGGTCTCGGATTACGTTGGTAAGGTTTATTTAATCCACATTGCAGCATTGCTAACGATCAAAAAAAAATTTGTCACGCCCTAATTTATTAACCAATTTAATTCAATTTAGGAAATTTTTGTGCCATTTAACATTATCCATGACTACGTAGTCAACTTAACTTTATTTTACTTCATATATTGGTTGGCCGAAAGAAAAATAATTAGCTTGGTATCTTTAATTTCGCTTGATGACCCTTCTCTAGGTAAAAAGTAGGGAATATTGAATAGTGTTAAATATTGTTAAATTATAGAGTGTTCAAGTCATATTATGTACCTATTAATGTTCCAGCTTCGTGAGACGAATCTTAAGTTCATAGTTGAGCATTTCTCAAATAGTTTATCTATAATTATTAACGACAAGTACGTAAGTTACCTATTAACGCGGTCAAATTGTACATTAAACTCGCAAAGCATGTAGTGTAGCTGCTTTTTTGGTACTTTGTTTACTATAGGACAGTAAACGGGCATTTTCACAAACCGTTGTTGAAATCACTTTGTTATTTAATTCGGACAAATTTGGTCTTGTTCTACTCAGAATCACGAGCTCTCTCGATTCTAATAGGAGAACAAAAATTCCCAAGATGATTTTGCCATTACGATACCGTTTTTTTATAGATGTTTAAAGGCGGTAGCGTAACGGAAGGAATGAAAACTGTATGGAAATTATGGGACATATTTTTTCTCCTAACAGAATCGGAAGAGCTCGTGATTCTGAGTTGAATAAGCCGAACTTGTCTAAATTAAATAACAAAGTGTTTTCAACAACGATTTGTGAAAACACACAAATACCACATTTTGCAAGCAAAAAAATAGTTGTGCCAGCTGCGTAGTACGTAGTAGTACGTGGTAATGCTTGTTAGCTCAACTTGTTGGAATTTGCTTAATCTTTAAACGCATAATGTAACTTATAATGTCTAAACTATAAACTTTAACATGTAATGTCAAGAAATGTAAAGTTTTTTTTAATAAAAATCAGAAACAAACAATGACCGTAAATTTCGCAGTTTTTCACGTACTATGCAGCTAGCACAACTTTTTTTGCTTGCAAAATGTGGGCTTATACTGCCCAATGGTGTCTAAACAACATACCAAAAATGCAGCGATACTACTTGCTTTGCGAGTTTAGGGTAAAATGATGTAAAGTTTGACCGTACTATACCTACTTTGTTTCCAACTTTTTAAGGATAACAATTTAAATTATTGATTGATTATTCATAATTAGGCGTTGCAGATTGTATATTGGTTATGCGAAATAATAGACAAATGTAGTTCTAATATAATACTTAATATAAAAAATTGTGACTGTAACAGTCATTTACAATGTACTAGCATGTACATTCGAGGCACTCGCCACCGCTTCAAGCCCGCTGCCAGATAGCTTGGCTTCCACGATGGTGCCGCCCTTCCCCACATCGATTAACACTTTTTCTAGAACTTGATATTTTATATTCACTAATTACTCATTTTATTTTAAATAATTGTATGTTATTTGAACAAAAGATTTGTCTCACATGTTTAACGATATATCCAATTGTCCATACAGTAAATAAACTTTTTGAGAACTGCACAATTAAATAATAATGTTATGTGCTAACTCTATGAATAAGTAACAATACATGGCTACAAGGAGCAGTGAAACAATACACCTTAAACACTAAAGAAATAAAATAATCAAAATTACATTCTAAACCTAAATTTACACACACAGAAATACATAAAAATTACATGCACACACTCAAACATAAAAATAATACCTAAAAAGACCCCGCGTGCTAACTAATACGTTTTGAATTATTATCAATCAGTTTTACATTACAGCCACAAAAAATGTGGCCTACTACTTTTCGACTTTATTAACACAGAATAGAATCGAAAAGTGAAAGACCACGTTTTTTACTGTACAGTCGACGTCAAAAACATCATTACGATTTAGATGCCTAAAATATATTTACGCAACTTTATTGTTTTGACATTAAGGTCGTGTAAATATATTTTTGGTGCCTAAACTGTAATGATATCTTTGACGTCGACATCTCAATGTATTTAGTTACGTATGTATGATTTGAGCACTTTATGATTTGTAATTACACTATAGTAGAGTATGTATCAGTTATTAAAATTATTTGATGTTTATTACCGCCCTTTTGCCCTGGAGTTTATTTTGACTAATGACGAATTTAATGATCTAAATAAAGAAATGTGTTCTAATTACAAGTATAATTACCAACTCTTAATGTTTATATAGTCTTAATCTATTGATATGACAGTTAATTTACGCAAGGCAAATGGACGGGTTTTTAGTATTTCAATAATTTTTATTCTGTGGTCACCATGACTATTTGTTAAATTGAATTATTTTGCAGCTGCTGCAAATGATGCAGAGAAACCACAGATAATAATACAGGATGATCGGTTTCTCGAGGGCGAGACGATATTTATGAACTGCACTGTCAACTATACCCTTAACTCAGCTATCTCACTTGATTGGACAACTCCACGAAACTTATCTAAGGTAAGGTATATAATATTGTCTTTGAAATGATAGAACAATTAGTGAACAAGCAGCACCATTCACATGTGCATGAATATGTCGAATGTAATTGTCGTCATGTCTATTACAGTAGGCTTATGATGGTACCGTGTTTAATCGTTTCTCGTTGTTGCCGTCAGGTTCAAACAAGTATGTAAGTGCGAAAGTGATGCGTAGCACGATAAATAGATAAGTAAAACGGGACCATCATAAGGCACCTGCGGCCCTACCGCGAAAAACGAGATTCGTAAATTTCGAGGATTTGTCTCTCTCACTCTAATGACGCATTCGTTTAAGTGACAGGGAAAAATCCTCGAAATTTACGAATTTCGATTTTCGCGGTAGTAGGCCTGGAGTGTAGTATTATTATTCACTACACGTTTTCGGTGTCTTTTCAAAAGGACTTATTTCCACTTTCAACTTTTTTTAAGCTATGAATGTAGTTTTGCTAATAGTAGAGAAATACATAATAGGCTACTTGACTCATATCAAATTTAGTGCAAACAATTATTATTATCTGTAGTATTTATTGAAAAGATCAATATTTTTCGATTACGGTGTATTAAAAGTGTTTGATGGGCACACATTTTTTATTGAAAAATTTGTTTTATTTTTATTAATTTCGTACTCTGAAAACGGTGTCGGCCATGATGTGACATCATAGGATCTTAAACTAACTTCATCTCGAATCTTATACGAGTGAAATTAGCCATGGACATGTAGGCATGTAGCTTTGCTGTGACATTGACATAACATAAGTGGTTTTCGGTTTGAGTGACGTCACACCACAGATAATCTAAGCATTAACATGGCTAGTATCGTTTTCGCGCGGTAACGAAAGTTTAAATTTTAAGTTATAATTTTGCGGTTTTCTAGGTCGTGAAAAAATATATTTATATTTTTTTTCCGTTAATCAGATATTGATTAATAATATAAGACAAACTTTTTAAAATGGGTCAAGTAGCCTATTATGTTCTGAATTTCAAGTTCTAATAAGTCTCTAATTGTCCTCTAAAATGTTAAAATTACAAAGTCCGTATCAAAAGTGCCTATTTCTCCCTTATAGTAAAAGAAAGATATGAGCTTTTATAAGTGCATATTTTATTATTGATAAAATAGTATTAAGTACTTGTTGTATAAATTAAGGGTTTGCAAAATTGGCTTGAAAAACAGCTTGTGTAATATTGGTTAAAGTCACAAGGCCGCAACAAAACGGCTGTTCTAAAAGTTTCGCATCAAAAGTGCTTAATTCTGAAAGTGAATCGTAAATTAAGTTAATAAAGCAAGATATTTATTGCCATATCATTTATATCAACTATACCTAAATACTATATCAAAAACATAGTAAGAATATCGAAACAGAAACCGTGGATTTATGTTTTTCTCAATTCCCCCAAAAAATATCAAACTGGAAATAAGCTCTTTTAAAAAGACACTCCTCAATTATTGTCAAAATAAAATTTATAATAAATCCTTTCCAATTCGGCTGCTCAAAGTCAAATTCAAGTATGTCCATTTTTGCAAATTTTACAGGAGAGCAAAAAAACGTAATTTGTCATTTTCATCGACAAATAAACTCAAAATTAATTCAAATTTATTGTCATGGCGTTTAACACTATGATGTAAATTTTTTGATGATTTTTATTTTTATTGCTCAGTTTAATCACAAATAATAAGAAATGTTTTCAGCTTTGTCGTACACCCACTTTTTGGGAACAACCGTCAACGTAAAAACAAGCAAGTCTGACATGCTTGATTTTAGGTTTGTTGCATTGTACTAAAATGTAGGGGAAAATGAGGCAGTTACGTCTTTTTGCTTTTGTTATAAAACGTATTTTGTCGAATTCTCTAAAACAATTAGATCGAATATGTTCAATATCATGTTGCGAGTAGATTGCATCATGTTCCATATTTCTGATATTTTTTCATATTTTTTAGACCTGCCGATAAAAAATTAAGGAGTGTAGACACATTTTTTTAGATTTTCTTGGCTATTATTTCTGAAAGTATTCCATTAATCAAATTATTGGTAAAGAAACCATAAACTTATTTTTAAAAACCTATCATACGATGTATTACAAATTAACATTTGGATAAAAAATGTTTTTTGACATTTAGATACATGTATGGGATGCCCCCCCTTAAAAAATGTTATTTTGCAATGTATATTTAAAACTCAGTAGCAACACACAATATATACCTTGAGTTGAAATTTCATAAACGCACGCTAAACAGTTACAACAGAAACCGCTGTTACATACAGACGGGCACACAGGCAGGACGCAAATGACTTCCGCTTTTACTTAAAAATCTTAAAATATACGTATAAACGTCTGCTTAGTTTAAAAGTCAAACGCTGAAATCAAGCATCTCCAGAGACAATTTGAATTTCAAGTACTTATCTCATTTAGAGATACTGCTTTCCAGCTTGGATCTGGACCAAATGCTTGGTTTTAGCGTAGATGTTGAGGGAAATTCGACAAAGCTGAAAACATTTCTTGTCTATAACTTCAAAAATAAGGGGTTTAGAAGAAAATTTTTGATGCAGAAAAATGCGATTTCGGTTCCTTTTTCAAAATATGCAAAAAAACAAAAACTGAAAAAAATGGACATACTTGACTTCAACTTTGGGTTATTGTGTCACTTCTAATCTGAAATACTCGAGCATTCGCTGCTTGTAGTCAATATGACCTATGATCTGAGTCCTATTAAAATAATATAGTTACTTATTTTTCAGGATGATGTGAAATCTAATGAAAATGAAATAAAAACCAACGTTTTGTACAAAGCTATTTGGGTAAAAAATGCAACTGAAAAGGATGCCGGGGAATATATTTGTGAAGCAAGAAATGGCAACAATAAAATAACACGAACTCCACTTATGATGAAATATCTTAGTAAATATACAAATCCATTAATTATTTAATTACAATAATTTTAAATTAAATATAAATTAATTACTCAATAATAATTAAGTAAAGTTCCTACCCGTCCCTACACGAATAGAAAATAAATCTTAATTTTACCCAGTATGCTATGAAAAATATATATGTTGTAGACATATGATTTTTAAGACATTTTTGACTGAAGACGTAGGTAACATACGTTTTACATTTTGATACGAGCATAGTGCACATTACGTTTTCCTTATACCTATACTAGAAGATTGTGTTTTCTTCTATATATATAAATAAATAGGTGCTTTATTTTGAATCAGTTTTTTCCTTGAATAGAGACGTCTTTTATCCGTGTAGAGGTAGAGTGGTTTTTGGATACTACGATGGTGAAATAGAATGTCCCTGGAATTATCTACATATTTAGCGCTGTCAGATATATTTCACTTGAGCGCTTCTTTAGTGACTACATTCATTTTTATTTATTATTTCAGAGGCTCCATTTTTAAACCTTAAATCCTACGCAAAAAAAAGAGTTGAAGCCATGGCTCGAGATTTTAAATTTGGTTACAGACTTGAAGGGTACCCTCCGCCGGAATATCAATTGTGAGTGTTACTTAAAACGTCAGTTATATAGAAACCTTATAAATAAGCCCAAACGTTAGTTAGCTGTAGATCTATGGGTTAGTTTTATGGACACTGAGCTAAATTACCACAATATACGGAAGAAGCTGAAATAAAAAAAAACACATATGAACATTATTTTGAAATAGCAAATAAAAAGCAAATACCTGAGTACAAAAAACCCTAAAATATAAATGAATTATCTTGATTAAAATGTTATTCTTTCGTATTAATGATATCATCGCATTGGATAGAACAGGTAAATGTGATTTTATTGTGTATGGTAATTTGCGTTTAGGTGCAAATGCACCAGAAACTCGTACAACATGCCTGTGGGCGTAACTACATTAGGTTATTTATTATTGTAGTATAAGCATAAGTAAATTCCATGCCCAGGGAAGGCAGAATAATTTCATTTATTTCTGTTTCTTTATCCCCGTTCAAACCTGCCCAGTATTTTTTTCGTTTAGAAATACTACATATTATTATGAATTATTGTACGTGTGATATTAAGTCCAACTTAATAGATATAGGCTCTTATATACAGTGTGGAGAAAATCTAACGTAAGGAATTTTCCCTTTTCGTTTCCCTCCTGGAAACTGCGTTAAACCCAATGAGCCAGCTTAAGGATTTAAGGCAGTTTCCAGGGCAGGCCATGAAGGGAAACTGCCTTAAATCATTAAGCTGGCTCATTTTACTTAACACTCTTTTATTTTTAAAAAGAAACAAAATGGTATTCAATGGTTTTAAGCCTCGCTTGCCTCGTCCGGAACTCAACACCTTTTTACTATAATAATTCAATAAAGAATAAATAAATATGATTATATCTAACGTTAACTTTATGAAACTTGCTATGAAACCGTTCAAGAGCTAGCAAGAGGTTGCGGTAGAAATTGTTATTAGGGACATAACCACAACACTTTGCTGAAGTATGTACAATAAAAAGATTTTGTGGAACAACTAAAATTGATTTATTAAATATTTTTCAGTTGTTTTTTAAGTAGTAACTCTACTATGTAAGTATGTAAACACTCGGTCAACGAATACGGGCCGGGTGTTTTTTTTCATAGAAAATACTGGAAACATGCCCCGTATTCATTGACCGCCAGTGTATATACATTTTAAATATTAATTGTCATTAATATACCAAAGAAAAAAATCCGAGTTTACCAACGCCGGAGGTGGGATTTGAACCCACGTCTTCGGCTATAATTCCATAATCCATGGATCTGTAAGGCTTTTTTAAATAAATAAATAAATATCTGGGACATCTTACACAAATCCTAGTCCCACGGTAAGCTCAATTAAGGCTTGTGATGTGGGTACCACACGACGATATATATAATAGATAGATAGATACTTAAATACATAGACAGCCATGACCGAGGAACAAATATTTGTGATAAATAAATACACAAATAATGCCCTCGCCGGGATTCGAACCCGGAACCTCCATCTTCGTAGGTAGGGTCACTATCGACTAGGCTACAGAGGCTGACAAAATACCTGCATCTATTCTGTTTCCAGCATCAAGGATAATAACACGATACTTGTGAATGGTACCAAGTATATATTCAAGAACGACAGACCGTTATATTACGAGTTAATAGTTAAGAATGTGAGTATAACTGACACAGGGGACTATACCATGGAAGCGACTAATTCTTATGGTATCAAGGCGAGGGCGACTTCTCATTTGAATACTAATGGTAAGTAGCTGCGAATACATTTTTATTTTTGTGGAATTTGACATTAGGTGTCATAATATTTTTTGTTTATTTTGATGTCTAGAATGTATAGTTAAAATCTTTCGCAATGCTCGCGAGCACCGTGTATACACAGAATTAATACGCATACTCATACTCATTTATTTGTAAAGCTAATTTACACGTCAAAATACAATAAACAATAATATAAATTAGAGATTAATATTGAAATTTGATTAATGCATAAAGTGAAAAAAAAAATGACCATTTAACAATGAATAGTACATTAATGCAGACACCGGGAAAGATGGGCTTATTGGCTGAGTAGGTATGGACAGTGTTACGAAGCCGGTAAGCCCATTTCACGGCGGGGCATGTATAATGTTTTTCTCAAACATATGCAATGAAATAAAAAATACGACAATAAAAAAAACAGAATTTAGCTGTTCAGCCTGTTTATTAAAACCGACGCCATGTTTTAAAAAAATATTACTTACTGGCCTAGGCCAGCATGCAACAACATTTCGTTGCATGTTTGAGAAAATTAAATTTTGTAATTAATGTCCGGTATTCATTATAAATATTAGATTAAGTATTAAGTAGTGTGACTACTGGAGAAAAATTAAAAGTACAAATCAAAATATTTAGTTAATAAATAATTTGATTTGTGTTTTCACAATATGTCCGGTATTCAATCAATTCAATTCAAAAGTAATAATTTGATTATGATTACTACTGAAAATTGGTCATGGGTTAGGTACTCGTCCCAACAAGAGGGAGTAAGCGTTGAACTATGGGCGATTGAAACGAATAAAAGATAGGAATAAAAGATAGCCGCTATCATGTAACTGAACAAGATGCGATGATATTTAATATACTTCATCGCTGTCTCGTTTATTTACCTGGAAGTGACTATTTTTGTCCGTTTTTATCACTTATAGCCAGACATAGAAGTCACGGTGGCATGAACAAAATTTTGCTAGGGATTTCCATTAGATATTATTTTATCGATAAGTTATTCTTTCTTATGTCAGAAAGTTACGTTATGACTTCGAGATAAATTTATCTAAATTAGGCTTAGTTGTAAAGCAGGCGAGAATTAAGCTTACTTTAGATGGAAATTGATCAAATATGAAAACATAGTTATTAGAGTTGATTTTTATTAGAATTTTATAAGTCCTAAATATACATAGATGACGTCGCTGGGTAGTAGTTAACATATTTTACTTTTTTTTTCCGCTTAAATATAAATATTCCTGCTAATATGAAATGTCATTTCGAAATGATTATTTACTTATCGATAGCTAATAGCTCATAGCTTACTCGCTTATAGCGGAACCACTACCTCAGCCAAAAAGCACTCTCAATACGATATACATAAAATAACCAATTTTTAGCTACACCACAACTCACCTTTAATCTGGAAGGAAGAAAATTAAAAGGTCACGTGATAACGTTGGTGTGCAGTGTGATTGGGTACCCGTTACCAAAAGTGGAATGGTTGTTCATTGAGGACGAAACAAATGAAGTCAGCTATTCAGAGGTAAGTTAACCTTCAATTGGGTATACTCGTAGCTGGGAAAAAAATAAAATAACCTGGGGCTCTACTGTGAATCACGAATGAAGTGTTGACTCTCTCGCACTCGTGAATTTGTACATATGTGTGACAGGAAGGCGACACTTCGTTCGTGGTTCGGGGTAGGGCCTCCTGGTCGCTGCTGGCTGGCTACCACGATGACGAATAATTGTTCATAGTTAAAAGCCTTTCATTAAATCAAAATTTAACGTCATAATTTTTGTATAATAACTCTATTGGCAGTGAAAAAACGCAAAAAATTCAAAAATTCTACGCGTGATCCACAATACACTCCTACTGTTTTTTTCTAATATGCCGCCTTTTTCTACTGCCAAATATTGCTAGACAGAGACGCGATCGTTATTTGTTATGATTAAGACCTTAACTTCGCTGGTAGGACCTCGTGCAGGGTCCGCCCGGATAGCTACCACCGTCTTACCCGTTAACCTGCCGCTAAAAGTGTTTGCACTGCTGTGTTTCGGTTTGGGGATAAGATAGCCAGTGTAACTGGCATAGATAGAGACAATCCATCTAAGTCCTCAGGGTAGGCAGCGCAAAGGCGATTTTTTGATCACTATGTCCATGGGCCTCAGTTCCTGCTTTCCATCAGGTGGGCTGAAAGCTCAGTTGTCTACTTTCGTCACATAAAAAAATAAACTATGTACAATTTTTTTGTAATCGGCCCTAATCTGAATCGCGATGTGTCAGTTCCATAGAATAAGTATCAAAAATTGACAAGCCGAACCTAAGCTTATTGCATTTAAGAGATGCACTTCTACTCGTAACATGAGAAGTCACGTTGTTATGAAAGGCATTAAACGTCGCATCCCTACAATAATAATAACGTAAGCGTAAATACTCTAAGCACTACTACGCACAACAAGTCATATCTTTAGTTTTCATCAATATACATACATACCTTACATACTAGGTCTTCGGCTATCACCTTATTGCTTACATACTTCTTTTAATATGTAGACTATACTTATACTTTTTAACCTTTGATACGATATTCGATCCTAATACCGTTCATTTTAACCGCAATGTAATTTACGGTAATCGGAGCTGTGACTGCAAAACTAACAAAGATTGTCAAGTGAATATAAAAAAAAAACACTTAAATACTGCCACCTACTATAATAAGCACATATAAGATTAGTTGCTAAAATGAAATATCAAGTTAATGTCCTTATATTTTTTTATATTATAATTTATAATATATATTTTTCCTAATGGTTCGGAACACAGTTGAAATAAAATTATTAAAATAAACCGGATAATATCGCGTATATTAATTAAATTTAATATAATGTATAAGAAAGATAAAAAAGAGATTTATTCCTTAAACAGGATTCCCACTCAACGTGTTGCCACGATACACGTGGCGCTGGTTTTCAGTGGGGACCTAACTTTGAAATTAAAAACTAAATAATGAAAAACGAAGACTAAAAAGAGTGCCGATACACGCGCTAGCGAGTAGTTAGCTATTGTCGATTGAAAAAAAAACAAAAAAGGAATAGTGAATGTGAATTTAATTAACATTTTCCGCTTTTAAAGGCCGTGGCAGGATGAGACAGCATCAGGGGCCTTAACAGCTTTTAGGGTTATCTTTTTAATACGAGTAGGAACTCTTTTGCGATGTGGATTCCGATCTATGAATAAGGGTCCTTAAAATCGGGCATCCATGCAATAGGCCCAAGAATTTAAATAACCAATTATGGACTGTTATGTTACGTATAGCTGGAGAGCCAGTGAACCCTGAGAGTAACGGTCTTCCTGTAAGGTTAGAAATTTGTATACTAACGGTTTATGGAATTCTAAGAGCAATAGCCATGACCTGGCAGGCGTCAGCCCTGCACGTCATCAGGCCCTTTATTTTTTGAACTGTTAAGTAAATTGGATTTCAAAACTTGTTTCTGTAAGTTTGAAAAATTTATGGGATAAAGTTAATTTATTGTACATCTTAAAAAAAATTGACAGGCGATTACAATAAGCAGAAGTATATGACAGGTCAATTAGAAAATGCACAGTTGATGAGGTAAAATAAACTTCATCCTGTATACTCGAAATTTTTATATGTCTTCAAATAAACGTATCGGAGTAAGTATGTGCAATGCCAGGCGGTTTTGAACAGCATAAGACCTTGCCAGGCGAGGGGACAGTTAAATAAATTGGGTTTCTTAACTTGTTTCTGTAAGTTTGAAAATTTAATAGGATAAAGTTTATTTATTGTACATCTTAAAAATAAATTGACAGGCGATTACAATAAGCAGAAGTATATGACAGATCGAATAGAAAACGCACAGTTGATGAGGTAAAATAAACTTCATCCTGTATACTCGAAATTTTTATATGTCTTCAAATAAACGTCTCAGAGTAAGTATGTACAACGCCAGGCGGTTTCGAACAGCATAAGACCTTGCCAGGTGAGGGGACTTTCATAACTTGTTTCTGTAAGTTTGAAAATTTAATAGATAAAGTTTATTTATTGCACTTACATCTTTAAAAAAAATACAGGCGAGTAATCGCTAGTTAGTCGCTAGTAGTAGTAGAGTAGTTGCTAAGGGCGTGCGATTGAGAGGTGCAACTGTCCCCTCGCCTGGCAAGGTCTTATGCTGTTCAAAACCGCCTGGCATTGTACATACTTACTCTGAGACGTTTATTTGAAGACATATAAAAATTTCGAGTATACAGGATGAAGTTTATTTTACCTCATCAACTGTGCGTTTTCTATTCGATCTGTCATATACTTCTGCTTATTGTAATCGCCTGTCAATTTATTTTTAAGATGTACAATAAATAAACTTTATCCTATTAAATTTTCAAACTTACAGAAACAAGTTTTGAAACCCAATTTACTTAACTGTCTCCTCGCCTGGCAAGGTCTTATGCTGTTCAAAACCGCCTGGCATTGCACATACTTACTCCGAGACGTTTATTTGAAGACATATAAAAATTTCGAGTATACAGGATGAAGTTTATTTTACCTCATCAACTGTGCATTTTCTAATTGACCTGTCATATACTTCTGCTTATTGTAATCGCCTGTAATTTTTTTTTTAAGATGTGCAATAAATTAACTTTATCCCATAAATTTTTCAAACTTACAGAAACAAGTTTTGAACTCCAATTTACTTAACAGTTAAAAAAATAAAGGGCCTGCTGACGTGCAGGGTTGACGCCTGCCAGGTCATGGCTATTGCTCTTAGAATTCCATGAACCGTTGTTATACAAATTTCTAACCTTACAGGAAGACCGTTACTCTCAGGGTTCACTGGCTCTTGGACTAGTACAATTGTTGTCCTTCGACGGATTTATATTTAAAAAAATATTTATAAAATTAACTATCTATTTTTATTAAATAATAGTACATTGTGCATCAAGGGAGGCAAGTACGGAATTACTAACGAGAGTGTTAGAAAGGCTTTTAATGACTCGAGCTAGTATTCCGCTTACCAACCGTGATGCATATAATGTTTTTCATCACACTTGCCCACAAAAAAAAGTTATAAGACAAAATATTATTAATTGACGTACTAGGTAACATTTCTATTACTCCCTAGGGAATTTCACTTTTCTATTACTCCCGCTACGGATGCTAGCAATGGCGCGCTTAGACAGCAAATGTGATGAAAAATTAAAAATACCTTAAATTAGTTAAAATTTAATACTGAAGTACTTGAATTAGATTAGAATAAAATATTCATATTGTTATTTATTTTATTTATATTCGCACATATTAAATTATTATAACGAAAATATTATAATACCTAATATAAATAATTTTATACAGTATAATATTATGTTTATGTCAGCCTTAAGTTTTAGTAGCCGTGTTTGTATAGAGAATCGATCCTTGCACCAAACGCTTATCGTAGTTATTTTTTAAGGGCATATTATACATGTAATGACTCATATAATTTTAATCTTGAAGTAACATTGAATATTGCCAATAAAAATCTTGGATAAAAGTAAGAAACGAAACTTTAGTATTTTTTCTCGTTTTTTTTTATGATAGCGTCATAAATTAAATTTCCAGAATGTATGAGTCAATATGTGTATCATTTATTCCAAAAGTTCATGTATGTATATCGCATTAGTCAATGTCGTTATTATGAAAATAAAAGCGAACAATCGTACCTCAGAAAATGAAAAAAGACTGAAAGCTCAAATTCACAGTTAATAATATTTAAAAAAGAAATACTGTAAGCATTTGGTGACAGAGCCGATTCTCTATACAAACACGGCTACGTTCTTTAGCAAAAAAAGAAAAATTTACTATAAGTTTTTTTCAGGGTATCACAAAAGAACAATCTGAATACACAATAGTGTCCACGCTTAACTTCCCCGTACAGACACCAGGGGAAATCATTTGCAGTGCCTCAAATTCCGTAGGAAATGACACGCAGCCAAGAAAACTTTACGTTGATGAGATTGAAGGGGGTTTCGGGATCCTAAATGATGGAAAGGAGAAAAAAGAGGTTTCTGAAGGAGAGCCGATAACCGTGATATGCCTGGCCTCCAAGTATGATTTCACGTCTGTCAGGTGGGAGGCACCGAATAATGAAGAGATACCAGGTATGACACGTCGGGAATATACTTCATTTAATTTAACACGCTTATGCGGTACGGGGTCCGTGGAATTCTGTCTAAGTAGTAGATTTAGTAGTATATTTTTTCTCTCTCTTGATAATGTCAGACGATTCGAAAATGCTTATTAATAAGCTTACTTGAATAAAGAATATTTTGACTTTTGACTTTGACTAAGTATGGTTGCCCAATTTAGCTAATTGCCGCAGTAAACGTGTCAATACTTGGAGATCGAATTCGTGTTCAAAAAAACGGAAATAAATATGTATGTTACTCTCGGCATATATACGCGCTGGTGGTCTAAAACTGTTGAAATTCATATGATTCTGAGTAGAATACCTACTCTTAATAAAAGTATTTCACGAAACTGAGCCACGACTATTATTTTTTTTACTACGAATTTATTTATGTTAGTGACAGAAGAAATAACTATATTTGAAGTTTCAATTTATTCTTCTGGTTGAGAAAATATTTGGCATAAAAACAAGCCAATCGTTTGTTCAAATATTGTTCTCCAATTCAATCTCCTACGTACGACCTTAAGCCTGATATACAGTGTGTGTCTATGATACTGGCTTTTAACGAAACCGAGGAATGCGATGCAGATTTCTAGCCAAACTGTAAGCATTATTCGATTCAAAATGCTAATTTTAAAAGTAATTAACTTTCTAAGAATAGTTAATTGAGAAGCAATGTACTTCAAAATGAACCGTTAATTTGCACTTGACAATGACAGATCGCAGCCACTCACAACGATTGACAACTAAGCAGTACACGCGTTACATTGATCGTTCGGAGGAAATAAAATTAATTGTACGGTCAATTTCATATTTTTCAAATGTTAATACTTGAAAACGATTGTTAGTAATGCGTATTATTACCCGTTTTCGTAAAAGCCCGGGTCATGGAAACACACAGTATACCGAAAAAGCAGAATTATTTTACAGGTTGTTATTTTAAATATGTAGCTAGGATGTGAATACGAACTACGTAGTTTTCAAACTTAGCCTTTACGGATTATCGCGACATAAACCCACGTTGCGCTTGCGCTCGCAACCTGCTGGGTCCATTCAACGTTCTTAGATTTTTCCTCTTCTTTCATAATAAAAAGATCGACGTGGCTGCTAGTTTTATGCATCTAGGACCTTGTTTTGCTATCTTGTGAACCTTGTTTTAAACCGTCAGTTCGAAAAGTACAAACTATAAATTACAGTGCAAAATTTAGTGTTCTCGTAATTGGGTTACATAGATCCATTTATTTCGTGTAAAATGGTCTTAAGTATGAACGCTATTAGTGTCTCAATAATAAATTAAAATATGCTTATACGCTTGATAAGATTTCGCTTTTAATACCTAAATACTTTGAGATCCACTGCCGTATACTTACTTGCTTTAATTGTTTTTCATAACACCGAAGGAGTCATCACATCTGTTACTGCCATGTCTCATGTTGCCACATTGCAAATAGACGAAGCGTCTATGCGACATACTGGTTATTACAAATGCGTCGCATACAACGATACATCCAAGCAAGAACGATCGGAAAAGATCTACATTTTAGTTGCAGGTAAAGTCTAATAAACATATCGTATTTTTAGTTCTTTGTTTACAAGTACAGCGCTGTTGAAACACTTCAGATGCTTTGTTGCGCGCGCACTTACACGAAGTCGGTATTTTAAACGAGTAGGCTAATTTTATTGTAAAATAATTATTATGGGCACCTGGTTTTTGGGTTGACAAAATTTACATTTATATTAAGTTTTAGTAGTAATAAATAATCGTTGCAAATTTCCATTTCGCAAATATATTTTTCATTACATAATAATGGTGCTATTTTGCTCTCTACTATTCTAGAGAGGTAATTAACAAATTTATGTACGTATTTTGTTATTGTGCTGAATTTAATTGATAATAATTTGTTAAAAAACATCAATAAGTATTATGATACATTTTATGAGTAGACTATAAGTAATTAGGCAATAATTAGTCTGTATTTCGATGTCTAATTACTTATTCGGTACATTTTACTTGCGATAAACATGTAGAAATTTTTGTTCTTAAACAGTTTAAAATTTTTGGACACATTAAAAAAACACATAAAGGTAAATATCTGTATAGGTTTTGGAATATATATATATATATATTAGGAATAAGTACGAGTGTGTTTATTTTTCATAGCTATTCGAGCACCATCGATTAAATACCCTGCCCAGGATCCAGATACCAGGGATGTGATGCCAAATAGTGATGTATCACTGACATGTATAGCAGAGGCAATTCCGCCCCCTACCATTACTTGGTCTAAGGTACGAAAACTCCGAAGGATTTGTAAGAATACATCAGAACCTCAGAGCCAGACTTACCCAAGTTCAATTCCTTTTATTTTTGTTTCTGGTGGTGTAGTAGTTATACTGTTTAGAGAATTACTTGCTAAATAATAAAAAAATACAATCCACTGTTAGCTAGTTTTTTAAAGTAGCTGGAAAAATGTCCTCTAGATCTCCGAGAAAAGTTAAACAGAAAATATTCCTATCTTTAAAGACTAAAGCAAAGAAAAGGCTTCTAGATAGTGTGATGAATTATATTCTAATAAATTAGATAATCATTATGACTTTTTTACAGGATGGCATGAAGGTAGAAAGTAATATTATAACTCGTCCATTAAACTATAGCACAGTAAACTCAACGATTTCATTTAAGCAGAATGACACTGACGATTCCAATTATGAATGCGTGGCTAGAAGCGGCGGTTCTGAGGCTACTAGAGTATTTCGGCTTGCAGTGAGTAAGTACTTCATACTTTATAATAATTGTTTTTTGTACTAAGTATGTGTAACGCAGGTTGTAAATTTAATACAGGTGAAGTTTAATTTAGATTTACTTAGAATAAGAAAAAATAACCAGGCAGATTTAATTCAGCCTGCAATGTTATCTTAACTTCGACATAGACGCTCGTTGATAACTGATTTCACAAGCGAATGTTATAACAAATTGTCATAACAATGTTTACAGCTACATTATTACTTAGAAAATCGTCAGTGTATTTGTGGGGCTTATAATATGAAATGTAACTTCAAAAAACCTCATTCTAAATCCAATGCCAGTTTCAATTTACTGCCTTTATTAGATTTACACACTGCATGATATTAGTATAACAGATCAATCTTATCATTAAGAAGTTTGTATAATATATTATCCAAGTTGGTCCCACACGTGCGTCAGTTCCCAACGGGCAGTGAGCCTACAAGGAAAGGATCATCGGAAATATCAAAAAGAAATAAATATTAATGTAATTACGAGTATATCATTAAACAATATGTTGTATCAGGAAAACATTGCGTAATTTTCCTGATGTTATCCACTGTTCGCGTCTCTAGCCTAAAAATATATATTTTCTTATTTTCAACTGAATTGAATCGAAACATTACTTATGTGGCTAAAATTTATACAAATCGAAAAGGTTGAGTGATAATCCAAAACACGTATTTGTATCAGTAACAAGATAAAAGCTGTTTTTTTTAATAGCCAGAAAAACAAAATATCTTAGTCATAACATTTATGAAGTAATCAAAATCCAAGTTTATTAATTATTTAAGTTCTGTTGTTGTTGTAAGTTCTAAAAAGGTTTCAAATGAATGGAATGCCTGAATACTGAAATTTTAGGAAAACATTCAAAGTAGGTACTACACTTTGATGATAGACGCAAAAACTCGTTCTATCTCCCGGTGTAGACTTGTTTGGTGTTATGGTGCAATCTTGGTCAATGTGGAACTGCTAAACCATGTTTTTTTAATAACTGGGAACTATAATTCGAGCAAACAAAACCATATACGTAAATAAAACCAAATTATTGAACCGTATATACCAACATATTATACGACAACGAGAAGTAGAGAAATCAAACTACATTATCGCCATAAATTAGTGTATATTTTTATAGTGTACATTTTTCATTTATACAGCGATGCAAACACGAGTCAAATGGGAGTACCTCAGCATCCTAGTTGTTATAGTGTTAGTACTGGTACTACTTGTGGTGTACCTAAGTTGGAAGATAAAGAAAGAGAAGAGATTCAGAAAGGAGTTGGCGGCTGCTGGTTTGCTATACTTCAAGGAGGGTGCGCCGAAGTCGCTCAACCCGGAGCTTGGCATCGATGAACAGGCAGAGCTATTGCCGTATGATGACAAATTCGAGTTTCCACCAGAAAAACTGATTTTAGGTAAGCCGCAAACAATATTACAAACCAGATTTCGAGGTCATTATTCCGAAATCTCTGAACGACAAAATGTACCAAAGAAGTACATGCTCAACGTTTTTTTCTTGTAACTCAACAAATTAATTTTGAAATTAAGAACAACTCTAAAAAATTTGTAAACCACGAAAATGTAGGTAATCGGAATTGTTCTGTCATGGACTTGTGGACAACATACATATATTTAGAATCACCATCATTATCACTTCGCCATTTTGGATTATGACCTCAAAATCAGCTTTTAGGTACATATGATGCCTTTCTGTGTAGATGTTTTATTTTAGATTGCTCGACGAGGGTGAAGGGAAGGGACCATTTGAAGAATCGCTTGTATCCTAGAGTTTAGTATAATACCCATTTAAACTGCCGAGATTTGAAATCTTGGTATTTTCGTTCTAGGGCCTCAGTTAGGTGCGGGTGCTTTCGGTGTGGTCTATAAAGCGGAGGCTCGCGGCATCATTAACGCTGAGGATAGCACGACGGTTGCGGTGAAAATGGTCAAGAAGACTGCCGACAACATCTATATCAAAGCGCTTGCCTCCGAGCTCAAGATTATGGTTCATCTCGGAAAACATATCAATATTGTCAACCTGTTAGGAGCGTGCACCAAAAATGTTGGCAAACGTAAGTCACTACAAACATATACTCGAATATGTATGGTTTAATAGTTTAATGATGAAGTTTTATAACAGAATATATAATCTCTTATATTTTGAGTTACTATTGTCATTTGAAAATTAATTGATGTTAACGAATAAATTCAAGTTTAATTTGATACTTACGCTTAAAAATAATAAGAGCTCCCAACTGATTCTAAAACTACTATGACTGAAAGTAAAATATTTCAATGATAAATAATAGCTTTCAAGTTAGTATAAGATAATGAAAATACGAGTATATACTGAATGCAAAAATGTACCTATTTCTTTTGATAGGCTAAAGTAAATGAAGCTTGTATGTAACTTAATATCATACCATTTAATATCGTTGAATGAGGTCTTATTGCACACATTAACAGTCATAACGTCATATCATGATATGACGTTATGACTATAACATGTTATAGTCCACAAGAAACAAATGAATGACCATTGACCACGCTACCGATATTGGGTCAAATTTGCTTGTGCCCAAATAGGCCCAGTCTTAAAACTAGGAAAAATAAATTTAATATGAATATTTTTATATCTCGTAATTTGTTAATCGATAATGAATTTTGAATATTACATTTTATAGCTCGGCTTTTATCCGATTTATCGAAGTATGTCAAACTCCCGGAAGCTTTTGACTTTGAATCTTAATTTCCGGCAGGGATGACTTCATACATCAATAATATCTACTTTCCGCGACTACTAAAATGAATGAAAGAAAAATAAATACTACGTATTAAACGGATAGGTTGGCTTTAAGTGAAACGAACATCATTATTTTCCTACCTTAAAATTACAAAGGATTTATTGCCAAACTTCGACAAGCGTTGGTCAATACCAGCACGTAATTCAGGTTTTTAGCAGTAGCACCACCAGTTCCATCGCTTGAACTTACCTTAACCGCTACCTACCATTACGAGAAGTGTTTTAGTTTCCCCGCTTTTGATTTGTGTGGCCTTAGGTTCATCACCATTTTTATCATCTAAGGTGAACTGATCGTGATCGTGGAGTTCTGCAAGTTTGGGAACATCCACAACTATATGCAGCGGCACCGCGACGTGTTCATCGACCAGTTGACCGACAACAAGGAGAAGCAGGGCAATGTCAACCGCGGCTTTTCCTGCAGCGGGATGGACAGCGGGTATGGCATATTATTTAATACTCGTATAGCCTAGAATTTAAGATACGAGCGATCCAAATGAGTATTCAAACGAAATAGTTTCAAAATGTTCAGTAATAGTTAACTTTTTCACTTCAGTATTAGTGGCCAATAAGCCGTATTTTCAAACAAAAAATGCGTTGATTTGGAGGAGTTGGAAATAAGGGGTTTTTTTCAGATTGTACTTTACGCAATTAGTATTTAGAAAACCAGTTTCTTAAAGTGGACGTATACCTACTCGTACGTACAATGGACCTTTAACAACAAAGTATCTGGATAGCTATGAGCGTAACCAGAAAATAATTTGGATATTGGTATATTATTGATAGATTGGGTGATATAATTGGATATGTCAATCTATCTATAAGTAATAACGTAATATGTTATTGAAATGAATTGACTAATTCACAGTAAATTTTAAACAAATAATAGGTACTAACGTAAAAAATAGGTAATTATAGTATAACGGAAACTGGTTTTAAGGAAGGAAGCTAGAAGATAATATTGTGTAGTTAATTTAATCCTAAATATATAATGTACAGACGTTAAAGGAAATGATAGATAATTTTAGAATTATAACTAACGTGAGACTCAAACATATTTAAATATTTATAACACGGGTTACTCACGTAATTTAAGTCGATAATTGCTCGACATGATAATTGCTCCTCATGCGCAACTAAGACAGTGGACACGTTCGCCAAAAGATAGGGAGCCTTTAAACGTCCCGGGAGTGTACATGATTCCCTGCTCCTGCGGGATGAACTACATTGGGGAAACCGGCCGGAACATATCGACGAGACTATCTGAGCATATACGATGTCTGAGAAATCGTGACAGCCAGGGCTCTGCGGTGACGGAACACGTATTGGATTCGGATTCGACGCACTACATTAGGTTCTATAAGGCCACCGTACTTGCAAGAGAAAAGTTCATCGTGCCACGGAAAATACGGGAAGCCATCGAAATAAGTCGCCACCCGAATTTTAATCGTGATTGTGGTTGGTCAGTGCCACCTGGTTGGAAAACGGTTTTAGGTATTGCATCGGTAGACAGTGTAGACGTGCCCTTATTACCTAGTGACGTAGTGAGTGTTGTGTGCAACCCGCTTTTCGACAAAAGTGACAATGAGGGTAGTTTTCCTCCTTCGCCGCCCCCGCCAGCGCTGCCCGCGGCCAGCACCCGCTCTAGCAGAGCGCAAGCCCGCAGTACACGTCGGGCTTTGGTCGCGGATACTCCATGATGAGGATCCTCTAAATGGATCGAAACATGTCGAGCAATTATCGACTTAAATTACGTGAGTAACCCGTGTTATAAATATTTAAATATGATAGATAATTATTATACCCCGTTACGGCTTATCGACTATTACTATACTATTGACGTCAGTGCTTATAGATAGGTACCTACACCCCAAACGAGCTATAGACAAAGAAATTATAGGACAAGAAGGAAAATATATTACAGAAAGTTTATATGTTATGAATTAAGAACTAAATGAATGTTACCGGTTAGTGTAGACTGTAGAGCGTTAAAAGCCTGGGGACTTAGAAAATATGATAATTGGGAATATATGACGATATTAAAATTCCATGATTATTTTTCTGGTGATAAGAATATGCTACCTAATGTTTTTTGGTAAATATTCAGGTAATTTGTGTAAAATATTTTTTTTCTTGTTACCGTCCTGATCCTAGGTCATATAGCTACTATAATAAAGCTATTTTAATAAAAGGCGATGCATAATAAAACAAGACGGATCCGTTCCGTTACGGGCTCCCATATACCACCATCAAATTACATAGCAGTTTTGCAGATAATTAAATATCACACGAATCGTCCATCCATCTTTGAAACATCATTAATAGTTGATAATATCTTATTGTTCCAGTATGACCTCGGATTGCATGAATTCGAATCAGACGCAGCAGACAGATCATACTTTCCTCAACACCGCAGCCAGTAATCGTTCGGGAAGACTCGGTAATTATCTGATTAAATATATATTGCATATTAACTTACCCTTAATTACATAAGTATTAACATTTACAATTATTTCTTGTCAGAAAAACCTAAACCACAGTCGGAAATTGAAAAAGGTAAATAGCAGTAATGTTTGCACGGTAGAGCCCATTTAAATTGTATAGTCACTCGTAATGATGAATTTATATACATTTCATAACTCATCGTCTTATACCTATATTAAAGCATACCAAACTTTACGAGATGCAAGCGGCTTTCATAGCGTTATTGTTGCTGTAATGTAAATGGCAAGTACAAAATAATACATAAAACAAATTTGTTAAATGTGCATAATGTAAACAAAACTTTATTTTTATATTTATCTTTTAAGGCTGAGTTTAATCAATTGCACTGACATATTTTTGCCTCTTAAGGGAAGAGAGGACTTTTTATATTTTGTTTTGAAAACGAGTACTTTCACCTGAGTTGCAAACACTAAACGTTTATAGTTTTTTTTCGTAAAATGGGTATTAATCTTTATTTGGACTGGACAATACCCAATAATATCTCTATATCTCTAATAATATCTTAATATCTCTATCGCTATACCTATACGTAATTAGGTGTGTGTAAAACAAACACTTGCTGTGAAGCCAAGCTTGAAGAAGTTGTCTATCAGGTAATGCCTATAATAAAATAATCCAAACATTAAAATTCAGTGTCGGAGTCGGGATACATCCAGCCAGAGTGGAGGACCAACTACGAGAGCGACTACGTGTACGAAGGCCGAAAACCGAGACCGCTGTCCTCCCGCGACCTTCTGGCATGGGCCTTCCAGATCGCTCGAGGCATGGAGTACCTTGCTGGCATGAAGGTAATTTTCAAATCAGGTTGACTATTACGGTTGTTGTATTTTTAAGACCTCCTGACCTGGGCCTTTCAGATTACTAGAGAGCTCGAATAAGGTACGTGAGGTATGGTATGAAAATAAATGTAAGTTTTGCATCTGCCTTATATAGTAAATATTACCTACGATGGCAAGCAAATATCTGTCTAAAAGCTGAAAGTCACTGTTCAACCGTGACCTCGAGGCCATCACCACTCTAAGTATGGAGTACCTCTAATAGGTACTAGTATGAAAGTGAGTTTCAAACCAGGCTTACTATTATGGTATTGACTACGAAAATGACTACCTTGTAGGAAGTTTATTTTTTCAGAAAGAAAACGAGATACAATTCAAATATTTATTGGTCCTCTGCCAAAATTCTTTCGTGAAACAGTATCACAAATTCAAAGCCTTATTTACTACTTAAGACTGAAGAGTGTGAATTTATTTCCAAGTATCTCAGACGGATTAAAGTTTACTTACGTATAATATTTGTGTTACAATAATATTTGCTGTATCTAGATTGCTGCGTGCCTAATATAGGTACATAATATATATCAATGTGTAGGTTGGTATTATTTTATGTGAAGTCTATACATTCATTATAATGTATGCTAGGTATCTGGAACGAGTGGGTGTGGGATTTAAGATAATCGGGCTAATGCCATGTGGGATTGCGAGTATGCCTACTAAATGGAATTTGTAACGAAGCAATAAATATTCTTGTTCAGGTATTTAAGTTTGTTGTAACATAGGTAATATATTCTAATACGTTTACAGATTCTCCACGGAGACCTAGCTGCCAGAAACATATTGCTAGCCGAAGATAATGTCGTGAAGATATGCGATTTCGGCTTAGCTAGAAGCATTTACAAGAACGACGAATACCAGAAGAAAGAAAACGTAAGTAGTTCCCGTTCCCACCCATCTTGTTACCGTCGTCATGGCAACAAATGATGTTTGTTTCGCGTTCGTCATAAATAAAAGCCATAACGTTTTAGTATCTTTGTGTATCGGTTAATTTGATCGTGGCCAGCAAGCGATAGAGTTATTTATTGCTTGTCGGCTAGTATTGCCGGACATCGCCCGTGGTCTAGGCGTGATTCAATTTTATCACACAGCTTGTTTATTAAGGGAGTTACGAGCTATAATACAAGCAATATTTCAAGATCGTTTGTTTAATAGAGTTGTATAAGATTTTATTAGACGGAACGTTAACTTCGAGATAAAATTATTCCACACTCCATTTCTTCGAATCGTATCTACCAAATGAGTAAACCACTAATTGGAGTTCGAGGCCAAAGAATCTACGAAAATATTGCCACAACAATGAAATGTTCTTACAATAGTAAATCCTTATTTTCTAAAAACAGGCGTTGAGATATCTTATTTATTGGTAATTTTAATTCTTTAATTTATAGAAACAATATTATTTACTTATTTTCACGTAAATATGAGATATTTTAATAAAAACTTAATTATCCGCAATTATTAGTAACAAAGTTAGTATTGCGCTGGTATCACCTCAGGTGTTAATAACATTTGGTACAGCAATTTAACTACACATAAATTAAAACCCTATTTCTGCATACGTTTAGAAAATTGCAGAATAATATACCTATTGTAGCCATGCTTTATGTTCACATTTCGTATTCGTAAAATTCCTTTGACCTACAAATTTCTTTGGCAGTGCTTATAGGTTCTCCATTTCAATTATCAAACAGATCTAACGTTTTGTTTTCTTCCGTAGGTTGTTAACAAGGTGACCCACTTGGTTCAGCCATGTTTAGCTTCGCTATACACCCCATCATCAAAAAATTAAATTCCAAATGAAATATACTGGGTGAAATGTTACAAAACACAATGATACAAAATCATATTTTCTGAATCTACTCATGATTACAGCCAAGTTTTACTATGGGACCAGCTTTGAAAAAGTAACCACAAAATCTACATCTGCATACATATTGTGAAACTCGATTTTTACCCAGGACTCAGGAGGATAAGTGATGAAGAAGACAAATAAAAAATATAATACAAAAATATCTTTCCCATAATTTTAACTCGTAATAAGGCAGGGGGCTTAGTAATTTAACCATACCTACTGTCTTAATAAATATGGCCCGCTGTCGTTTGTGTTCACTGATAATTCAACTTCTTTTTAAAATAGGCTTTGAAACGTTGGCTCTTTTCATTTTAAGTTCATTACAAGATTTTTTTTTCATTTCTATGTTAGTTAAGAGAAAAGAGAAGCTTTTAGGTATTTACGTGTTTTTAAGAAAATCCTAGTTGTGACAGCCATATTAAACAAAAAGGCGTACACACATTACGGAGGTATATTGTTTTTATTAGGAATTATTTTAAATAAATTGATTAAATAACGAAAAGGTTGTGGAAACCTGAAAACTTTATTTGACAATGACATAAGAGACTTTGACAGATTTGACAATAACGCATCTGTCGTAGTTTCGTTGGCCTCGAACTCCAATTACTGGTATAGCAATCGCCGATTGTGGGTATTATACCGAGTGAAACCTAGCGCATTTTAAAAATAGCTAATTTACTATCGATCCTATCATAGGGCAGTGCCCCTCCCGCCTCAACGAAGTCCTGGATCCGCCGCTGCTATCAATGGTGATACTGGAATAATAGTACATTACTATAGAGGACGGGAAACGAAGGGTTACAGGCCAAGTAGATATATCTGGCCGAAGGAACTGAGGCCAGATAGGAATACGCGGCCTGTAACCCTGTTTCTCGCCGAGATTTGTATAGTGCTTTTCTCAAACTTGCCATGAAATAAAACGAACTGATTTCGCCGAACCATATACTATTTGATTTGTAAATAAACCAATAGTACAGTATCGTACAACATTAAAAAAAAACATTCGCGCCTAACTTTTTTTTTAAATCTGTTTTGAGGTATCCTTTTACCTGGTGGTATAGACATTAGTTCTTAGGTTATTTTTTTTTCTGTGGCTGAATGTCAAGACATGGTGTCACAATTTGACGTTTCAAAACAAAAGACAGTTTGTTTGCAGTCCTAGGTGTGAAATAAATACATGAAATCTCTTTACATATCATCTTAGCATATGCCACCGGATACATAGTATTTCCGGGTTTAATTTAAAGTAAGTAACATCAACATTCCGTAGCAAGTTTGAGAAAAACATATTTATTCAAAGCTGACTAGTAGCTACTCATATAAAAGATACAATGACCCCTCTTATGTTAATAACACACATGCACGCTATTGCCTGATATCAGTCCAGCGACCGGGGTGGTTTATGTTTAATTTGGGTAGGAACGGCGGCAGAATCGACGGACTGATTTGTAATTACTGTAATTCAAAAGATATGAACTATAATAATAGATCTCATGTGCATGTATTTCTCTGCCCTTTGTCATTCATGATCTCACAAAATTTCATGTTGAACCTCCGAAAACATCCTTTAGGTATGTATTTGATTAGGTAGCTTACTTCAATCATATCCTATTTGTCACATCACGCGCTTCGCAATTCGCCTAGGCAGATTGAGGTCAACAGGAAACGAGTTTGAGTGATTTATAATAAAATATGATATATTAATTAAGTAACATGAACAATCTACCAAAAACATACCTACCATAATGGATGAAGGACCTATAAAAACTTGTTACTTACCTATTTCATTTAAAAATTTGTAACGCAGCGATTCAGTTATTTACCAAAATAAAATTACAAGTCATTATTTCCGTAACAACAGGGGTGTAATCTACTTGTTTTTTATTCGATACCATGTTTGGTCAAATTGCAAATTCACCTCGTACTGCCAATTAGGATAGTAAGTATTTTATATGACTATGAGGAATAGGTATTCAGGTCTTTGTTTAATATTGGACACTACGTATATTCGTGTGATTCTCAGTATTAATCGTGAAATGATTTTATTTGTACCTATATTTTATTCTGCCACGTTGTCGGCGTGACTAAATTCATATCTAGGTTTCTAGGTAGACCAAATTGAAAATTTCTAAAATACAGACAGACGGACATGGCTTAACTATAAGGTTTACTACGGAACTCTAACGGCTTGGCTACGTTGTGGAGCGATCCTAATCCTTGCTTGTGATCCCAATAAACCACCACACCTTACGCATGTCGACCACGCAATGAACTCATAAAACGCTTGAAGCGCCGCAATTTACACGTCTCCGTGGCCGAACCGTAAATATGTTTTTTTTAGACAGTTCAATTCCATTATTTTTATCGGGAATTTTGAGAGTTTAAAATCTCTTCACATTAGAATTAATAAAATTGTAGAAAATTTTTGTTACAAATTCGGGAATATTATTAATGAAAAAAATATAAACCGAGAATCTTACAACACTATTATCCTCGAAGTTATGTTTTTTTTTCTGTTTGCAGAGTCCCTTGCCAGTGAAATGGCTTGCCATAGAGTGCATGACAGACCGCATATTCTCAACGCAGTCGGATGTGTGGTCGTTCGGCATCGTATTATGGGAACTGTTTTCTCTTGCCAAGACTCCTTATCCTGAGATCAGCCCACAGGATCTGCTACAGCGGCTACAGGAAGGGTAAGCCTTGATTTTGTGGTTTGTAATTTGGTAGCTGAGATGTCAAACGGGCTGATTAATTACGTAAGGTTTGAGCGTGCTGTACCTACGTATGATTAGGTAATCACAGAATGTCGTCAGTGTCAGGTTTGTTAAGTATGTACATAGAGTTTTCGATATTACGTATTTATGTAATTAAAGTTTAACGAAAACTTAGTTCCATTGAACAAAACTGGTGTGGCGTATTCAGTGTCGTATTCTGATTACGAAAAGTAAAAGAAAAACAAGATAAAAACAGTTTTGTTTTGTTTTGTAAAGTATCGCGAAAGGAATTCCATATCTTGAAGAGACTTTTTAATATCAGCTTAATTATTTTTTGCTACAAATTGCAGATTGATCCTAAATCCTAACCTTTGAAGTTTTACTGTATGAAATCGAGTAGGAGGAAATCTATGACTTTGCTAGTACTAAAACGTATTTTAAATAATAACGTTGGTAAAAATTCCTTTGAGGTATTTGGCTACGTATTAAGTTACATTGGTAACTACTTGGAATTTTAAACCACAAATGATAATCCTTTTTGCAAACAGGACAAATATTCTTTTTCCATCCACATCCTTTTACTTATGATTTTGTTTTATCTACCAATATCCTATTTAGACCTACAATACCTACAGTACTTACCTACAATACTTCACGTACGTTTGCCACTATGACAATAAAGTAAAAAAGATATACCAATACATTTCCTTTACCATATCCATGAAATTGTTTTCCGTAAAAAACAGCACTTGCTAATTAAATATGGGGAGAGTGGGTAGGTTTCGTACAGCGGGAGCATTCGTACAGTGGTCATATCTCCGCAATCCGACACGCGAGCATATTCATATTTTTATGTACAACGGCCACTAATATGCATAGGTAACTCACCACCGAGAAGGAATGGAAATAATGGCAGCTAGTTTCTTCAAAAGATATTAAAACGTGTTTTTGACACTTCAAAGTAATTATAATGGTCATTCTTAAATGCACTTATTTCAGAAAGCTGTTACAAACGTAATTAAATATATTTCATAAGCTAATCTTTGAAATACGCATGAAATGGTTCATTTTATGATTACATGATTAGGATACCAGCTATTTTTATTTTTTGTTTTAACTTTTACATTTTTGGTTGGGGTACCTTCGTATAGCCAATGTATGATGAGAGATATGCCGTATGTATGAGAATCCTTACTGTACGAATGTACCCCAATATTTTTGTTAGGGAGAATATTGTTATTTCCAAATGAAGTCGTCGAAATATGAAAAAAATATTTGTAAATAAACACAGACAGTTGAGAACAAAACTAATACTGTGGTAAAACATACTAACTATGTACGAAGGTAATACGTGGGGTGTATGGGGCGCTTTCGTACATTTTAAATTTTTTGGGAAAAGCAATTTGACGTTGTTACCCTACTTTGTAATAGCTCTAAGCGGAACTATTATTAAAGCCAGATAATATAGCCATCAGACGGCATTAATTTCATTTAAAACTTGCTAGTACTTTTTTTTCTACGAGGCATAGAGTAAAAAATGTACGAATCCACCCCACTCTCCTACGGTAGTCGTATTTATCTTTGATTGTTTTTAAAGACTGCAATTTACAAATCATATTCTTATAATGAGAACTTGTTTAGATCCCGTTATTTCAATGTTATTGTCTTACTCAATTAAACAAATAAAATACTTCAGGCGGGCACCTATTGTACTAAAGTCTTGTCTGTAAACTGGACAATAGACGGTCGTATCGCAATGCAAAGGTAGCTCTTTTTTCCTTCTTGGCCAATGAGTTAATGGAAAATATCTTTTTACATTTGCCGTTACCATAGGTACAAATACTATATATTATGCAATTTTGACGACACTTTGAGACTGAACCGTTATTCAATTTACTCTTATATTAATTAGAAAGAAACGTTCTCTCGGAACCCTTAAAAGCCTATTTTTCACAAATCCAACGATACTCTACAGCGTGTGTATTTTATACGGGCGAATAACTAATTAATCAAGCTATAATATTTGATCTTACGAATCATATAAGGTAATCATTTCATTAAGTTTTGTTGCTAATTAGGTGTAATTATTTTTCTAAAGTGCAACCGAGCAGCAATGTATGCCGTCCATCCAACTGACATGACACTCGTATGACGTTTAGATACTTATGTCTACGTTAATTAATGAGGCTACCAGTGGATGTTGCACATTGCGTGCTCAATTATTTTGTATGAAAAAAGTACCTGAATTTCCTAAAAAAATGTACGTAAACAGGTTCCCCAGATCCGATAATCGCCATTAAAATATTCGCCTGTATCAAATACACACGCTGTATAGGCCTACAGAAAAAAACATACCCAATTTATTTGTAGGGGAGGTACCCGATTTTTTTTTATTTTAATTTTATTCTACCACTTTGTCGGCATGACTAATACGTAGGTATACCAAATTGCAAATATCTACTGCTAACGGTCACTGAACTAAGCTGTGGACAGACAGGCAGGCGGACATAGCAAAATTATAAATGTTCCTGGATGCTTAGACAAGCGCTTTTGCCAATCGCTAACGCCTAATCGTAAGCGAAAGGCAGCTGCCTTTGTCGCACTAATATGAAAGAGTGACAAAGAGGGAAAACTACGATACGCTACCAAGCGCTAGCATTTGGCATCTTGGCTAAGCACCCTGGTTTACTACGGAATCCTGAAAAGTACTCAAGCAGCCGTACTATACAGTCGCCATCAAATATATAGTAGCGTCCGGAGCGTTCAAAAATATCTGAACACGACATTATTGCCATAACGATAGAGACGTGTTCGCGTGAGCCTTCCAGGCTCTCGGTGACGGCAGTAAGAATATATTTGTCACCGCCCCAATTCTTCCTGTGGGTGCGTAAGAGTCGACTAAAGGGATTAAAGTGTCATTAACCATTCCTTTATCGAAGATTGATGACGGGCAGCAGCGTCATCATGGTGGACACACTACTGCGATCGCCAACCCGATTGCCCAGCATAGCGATTAAGGGCATCTACCTCCTAATGCGTCCGTACGCATGCGTACCTAACTGGCTTCTCCTATTACCTAATAGGAGAAGCCTGTTAGGCACGCACCTGGTATCTACACCTTGTACACTGCCCCAAGACACGGCCACGTCATCATATCATACGTCATAGCGTCGCGTCATCGTTGCTGCGTATGAGGCTTTCGTCACAAAACGTTATACGCAGACGCTCTGCGCCCGCGCCGCGTATCGCCATTAATATTTGGGAATAACTCCTACTGAATGCACAAAACGAAAGTGCAAGCTCATTCTGAGCCTTTTTGATACCTAACATCGGATCTGATAGGACACAGAGATAACCTTTGCGTTAGTTTAAGTCCCTAATGTAATCATCTTACTTATTCTACGCTCGATTATAATTTATCGCCTCCACTGCTTCCTATATAATGGGCGCGGCCTTTGTCCAGCATTGGACTAATATAGCCTGATGAATGTGATGACGTACAGTCAAGGGCATTAATATATATACAGTTCTCCATACTGATCCCTTATAAATGTGTCTATATATTAATGCACTCGACTGTATGTATGTATATCGCCGCCCCTGGCGAATAAAATGATAACTGCAAAAACCTAATTTTTCAGGAGAAAATAAAAACATGTTTTTGTCGTTAACTTCATTAATACTAAACGTATGCAAATTATGTAAAGTTCTAACGATAGCTAATTTTTGTAGCATTCTGAAAAAATAGGGTAACCTCTTCTTAAACATACCGAAAAAAAGTTATTTCAAAAACAAAAAGTTAGTCAAAATTTACCATCATCAAGGATATAATAATATCGATTATCATTTTATTCACGTTGCGGCTACGCCAACACCAAATATTGCACCATCATGTTACAATTTTATTCAGAGGGTGACCAGGGTGCAAGCTAGTGAGTATAATACTACAATATCACATTATTCCGGTAAATTTAGTGTTAATCTTTTTTAAAAAAGGCTTTTAATCTAGATTAAAAATGAAACTGTAATATGGTAATCAGCATTAATTTTATTGAACAATAAAATTGAAATAGTTAAACTTAAACCTAATAAGTAAATTGGCAGAATGATTATTATAATTAATTACTTACCATTACTAAAATTTTATTATTATGATCACCCGATCATAATAATCTAACATAATGTGATATAGCCATAAGACGTGAAGTCCTTTGTTGCAACATTTTGCAGTAAATCCACTTATAAATAAGTTATATACCTATCAGAAATTAACGCCCAAGTGCGAGTCGGACTCGCCCGCCAAGGGTTCACTACCATTATCAATTTATCATAAAAGAATAAATTAGAGGTAAAAAAATGTTTTTAAAGACAAGCTTTTATAGTAAAAAAGAAAAAAAAAACCATGACATTCATAAAATCCACGGTTTTGTAAGCCTTACCTAACGAACCACAAAAGGGTTGAATTTAGCTGAACAATAGTGTCGTCAGCAAAAGTATGATATACCTATATTTCAATTAACGCTTCATTGTTGTAAGGTCTCTTTTCAGTTAATTTGTGCAATCTAATTCTTCAATCTGTAGACTGTCTAAAGAATGAACTCTACTCAGAGCTTCTTAGTTATACTTGTCCAGCAGCGAAACATTTCGAACCTAAATAAACCACGGCATGATCGACTGCACTTCCCTGCATCTTATGAACTGTTGACGCCCAGCATAATACTACAGGTAACATTCTTCGTTCCACTGTGCCGTGACTTTTGATCTGGAACTGCACTGATATGGGTTCTATAATATGAATTGGAATACCATTTCCGTTCGATCGCATTCCCGAATTTTATTCGAACTAATGGAATATCTGTCAGAAGAGTAAGAGAAACGACATTAAAATTCAAATAAACCTGCCTTGGAATATGATTATGCTTGAAGGCTTACCGAAAATGTTATATTTAGAGCATCTGTTTTTGTCAGTCCTAGGAAGACGTCATCGATGACCGATGCATTTGAGAAAGTATATCGCTAACTAATATTTATATCTTTGGATGCTCCGGGCCTTCGGCCCTGTGCAAGGCTCGGCCTTCGTCCTTCGCAGGTGGCCTATGGCCACCCGTTTCGTTTTCATGTTACGCTATTTCATTGTGTAGCATGGTAGTGCTGGTCTCTGGCAGCTCGGCCTTCAGCCTCGCGAGCTGTAGCGCCTCGTGCAATCGCTTCGTGCCTTCGTCCTTCGCAAAGGCCAGCTGTTGGGCCAGCGGCCCTCCGATTTGTTTTAGAGAAACACTCTTCCGTCGCGTAGCCTGGAAGCACTGGGTTTATAGGGCCTGCGGCCCTCAGCTTCGTTTTCATGTTACATTATTCCATTAGTAGCATGATAGCGCTAAGCTCTGGCCTACAACCCTCTGATTCGCTTGTTTAGTCGGTCCAAAAGAAGGCATGTTTATAAAATGAACCCAAACGTTAATAGCTACATATTATAGTATTGTCCCCAAAGTTACGGAAGCATACAAAATTGCAGCCCACCGACTTAGACTGGCAGTGACTTAGACGGAGTGGTTTGCGTAGGGCGAGCTGTAGGGCCTGCGGCCCTCCGGCTCATAGACTGCAGGCGTGAGTGGTTCCCGTAGGGCGAGGCTGTCGGGCCTTTGGTCCTCTGGCTGATAGACTGACAGCGTGAGTGGTTCGCGTAGGGCGAGCTGTAAGGCCTGCGGCCCTCCAGCTCATGGACTGACAACGTGAGTGGTTCGCGTAGGGCGAGCTGTAGGGCCTGCGGCCCTCCGGCTCATAGACTGTCAGCGTGAGTGGTTCCTGTAGGGCGAGCTGTCGGGCCTTCGGTCCTCCGGCTGATAGACTGACAGCGTGAGTAGTTCGCGTAGGGCGAGCTGTAGGTCCTGCGGCCCTCCAGCACATGGACTGACAACGTGAGTGGTTCGCGTAGGGCGAGCTGTAGGGCCTGCGGCCCTCCGGCTCATAGACTGTCAGCGTGAGTGGTTCCCGTAGGGCGAGCTGTCGGGCCTGCGGTCCTCCGGCTCGGCTGATAGACTGACAGCGTGAGTGGTTCGCGTAGGGCGAGCTGTAGGGCCTGCGGCCCTCCAGCTCATGGACTGACAACGTGAGTGGTTCGCGTAGGGCGAGCTGTAGGGCCTGCGGCCCTCCGGCTCATAGACTGTCAGCGTGAGTGGTTCCCGTAGGGCGAGCTGTCGGGCCTTCGGTCCTCCGGCTGATAGACTGACAGCGTGAGTCGTTCGCGTAGGGCGAGCTGTAGGGCCTGCGGCCCTCCAGCTCATGGACTGACAACATGAGTGGTTCGCGTAGGGCGAGCTGTAGGGCCTGCGGCCCTCCGGCTGATGACTGTCAGCGTGAGTGGTTCCCGTAGGGCGAGCTGTCGGGCCTGCGGTCCTCCGGCTGATAGACTGACAGCGTGAGTGGTTAGCGTAGGGCGAGCTGGAGGGCCGCAGGCCCTCCAGCTCGCCCTACGCGAGACTGTCAGCGTGAGTGGTTCCCGTAGGGCGAGCTGTCGGGCCTGCGGTCCTCCGGCTGATAGACTGACAGCGTGAGTGGTTCGCGTAAGGCTAGCCGTCGGGCCTGCGGCCCTCCGGCTGATAGACTGACAGCGTGAGTGGTTCGCGTAGGGTGAGCCGTCGCGCTGAACGCACTGATTCGTTTCTCATTTAGTACACAAACATTACTAGGTACGTTTTAGGAATTTCCCGCGGTACTGTATCTGCCATTTCAATTTTTGATTGTAAAACGTATGTAAATGAAAAGGAAGATAACACGTTTTAATGTTTCGCACAAATAGATGATCGTTACTTAAGGACGATATCCGAACAGACAGAAGATTTTTAATACGAGAATAAAATGATAACAGCCTGATGTCTTTTTGTTGTAGAATGATTTTCACGCGAATATCATGATACGAGCGTTTATAGCGTAAGGTCTAATAATCATTTTTGATATTATCCTCATAGACGTTTATTCTGGTAATTTAAGAGATCAATAAAATCAAAGAATAACATTGCATTTTTTTTTATCTCCATAAATAACAGAATAAAAATTACGAAAAAAATTCAACAGATGCATTAGCACCCATAGATTTCAAATATGACATAACACTAAAACCATGGTAATGGCAGTTATCTTAGTATTCGCCGGGGGCGGCGATATGTAAAGTGACCTAAAACTTGATCTTGTTTTTCCTGTATTTCAGTCACCGCCTTGCCAAGCCACCGTACGCGGATGACCGGCTGTACCGGGTCATGCGATCTTGCTGGGAGCAGCGGCCGACCAAGAGACCCACTTTCTCAGAGCTACAGGAGACTATTGGGTCATTTTTAGAGGATAACGTGCGTAATGTAAGTATCAATAAGTAATTGACCTACTACGAGTATTACTATTGGTGGGTAACTAAATGTTGTATGAATAAAGCAAATTAGCAGGCTTATCTAAGATGCCATTCTGCCATCGTATACGATAAGTCACGTGACCATAATAATGTATAGAAATGGTCACATTGGTCACGTGACTTTTCATATGAATCTTTCATTCTCAGAATACATTTATTACTTATCGCTTATCGTATACGATTCCAGAATGACATCTTGGCTAAACATTTCAAAACGCTTCTCATCTTCATATTTTAAAATTGATATTTGGCACATTGCAACTCAAGTTTTATTTGTACTATTTGGGTATTCCTTATAGTTTTGTGAGTTTTCGCAGCGATGTACAGAAAGTTAACATTAAGTACCTGCCTGAACTTCCTTTTAGATATTTTATATATGAATAGAAATATGAAGATATTGGACTTCTTAGAAACCCTTAATTTTTTAACGTGACATTTGGTTTCAAATATGTAAGGTCAAATGGGATGCCCACTTTGACGGTACTTATTATGAGTACTACAACGTAAAACATAACTTGTGGGGGTTAGTTGTTTATTTATAGAGTTAGGAAAACGTATTACTGTTCACGACTTATGTTTCACCCTGTATAACTAATTACACATGGGTACTATCGCTTACACTGCTAGAAATACATCGGTAGACCTTTTGCCATTTGTAATAAGGTTCACCGATGTACAGTTAACGTTGTTGCTGTTAGTACGTATTGCTACGATTGTAAATTAACTAAGTAGGTATGTAAAATCAGTCCCGTCTCAATTAGCTCTAAACAATTGGGACAATAAAAGTGATTTCACGAAATTTTAGAGAACCTAACATCTTTCAAGGTGATGCGGCGCTTGGTTCGTGATAGTCAACAATCTAGACGCGAAACACTAAACAGACACCCTTCTCATTATCACCCACTAAATTTAAGGCCATGTGTTTCAGCACTACGTGGAGCTGAACCAGCCATGCGCTGAAACAAACGCGGATCGTGTCGGAGAGAACTATCTCGTGCAAGTGTGCGCACCTGACTACAATAACCAGGTGACGCCGAGTCCTCACCACTACGCCAATGATGCCACTGGTTTCTTCTTCGGCGTTACACCTTCGCCAACTCCAGTACAGCTGCAACATGGTACGTGTTCCAGGATTGTATATCTAATCGGTGCGTAGCCAAGATGCCGATCGCTAACGCTCAATCTTCGTGTACGAAAGGTAACTGTCGGCACAAGATCTTTGTCACACTAATAAGAAAGAGTGACAGGGAGAGAAAACTACGATACGCTGCTGAGCGTTAGCGATTGATGACTTGGCTGCACACTCAGGTTCTGTGCATACTAAACGTCAGAAGAACCCAAAAAAAAATATGGCTGACTTTCCATAGCATTTGACGTGATACGTTAGCAGATACATTTTTACGTGAACAGGTACTAAAAATGTCAATAATTTTAACTAAAACTGTATGTGAACTCAAGGTTTTAAGTTCGTAGATAATAAATATCATAAATAAATAAATATCATGGTACATCTTACGCAAATCAACCTAGTCCCACGCTAAGCTCATTTAAGGCTTGCGATGTGGGTACTCTTAGGAGACGATATAATTATTTAATAGATAGATAAATATAGATACTTAAGTACATAGCCAGCCATGACCAAGGATCGAATATTTGTGATAAATACACAAATAATGCCCTTGCCAGGATTCGAACTCGAGACCTCCAGCTTCGTAGGCAGGGTCACTACCAACTAGGCTATGGAGGCTGACAAGATATAATAAATGACAAGAAATAATAATAAAACCAAAATTGTTTTCTGAAAGTGCGTGATTATGGAATAATGCAAGTTTTTAAGTTTGTTTACTTTATTTTTAGATTCTACTGATGAATGTTAATGGTATACATCTACCACTATATATGAAGCTAACATTACAATCGTAGTTCGGAAGTTCCTTCTTATGATCTCTGGAGTATGTGATTATTTGATTAAAATGATTAGTGATTACGTTTCCTCATACATCGTGTATGCCCACACAAATAACGACGATATGTAAAACTACTTAGGTACATTTCAGGCATATTTTGTAGTGCTTGATTCCCTGCTATCACATTTTCACGGAAATATTCTGCTAATACAATGATCTGCAGTATCCATTTCATTGAAGTTAATTTAGTTATGAATATGAACTCTGACGTTTCCGAAGGAAAGTAACGTACAGAATAAATGAGAATGTTTTGTGATTACTTTTTATCAGAACAATTTAAATGACATTAGTTACTTATTTTATATTTGTATGCATGTTCCTCTCTTTACAAGGAAACATTGTAAGAAATTCTAACTTCTTACAATGTGATAAAGAAATGGGTTACAAGTTAGCATTACAACAACACTGAGTCACACCTGCGTCAATGTCCAATGGCGATGGCGTAAGCTAATAGGTAAAAGGCATTCTCATGTAAATTGATGCTCCGAAGAATAAAAACATACGCGCGTTATTAGTATTCAATAAATATAATATACTTAGGTACCTACATCATACGTTGACAGATAAACATTATATTATTGTACATACATTATCGAACCTATTGATATTGTGTATTGTTTTATATTTATTTATTTATTTTATTGCATAGAAAATTGTACAAATGGCGGACGTAATGCTAAAAGGCATTCTCTACCAGTCAACCATTGGGCCAAACAGAGACACAACTCGCTGTTGGTGCTCAACTCGTATAAGTACCTAATAAATATATAGTAATATCAAATGTCTACAACAATACCTATAATTATCGTTGTTATGGCAAGTGTCCAGTCCAGACCTCTTTTCATAGTTCCATCTCTTATCCATTCAACCTTCATCACCATAACCCACGATTTAATTGGTAAAGCATTAATTGTAATTTTATCCCCAACACATTTATTTTGATTTCATTATAGATAAGTACATCTTATGTAGGCCTAGTTTTCGGTATTTACATGATATACTTAAAAGGATCCTCCTGAGGATCCTCTAAATGGGTCGAAACATGTCGAGCTATTATCGACTTAAATTACGTGATTAACCCGTTTGATAAATATTTCAATATGTTTGAGTAACACGTTAGTTATAATTAAAAATATATATACTTAAAAGTTTGGATTTAAGTGTATGTCCCCGAATATTTATTTATTTATTTTTGTTTATTTAGATCACAAACATTGTTTGCAATTAGTCTAATATTTTCCTCCTCGTTGTCTTTAGATAATGTGGAAAATACCGAGTTCTGAATAACATACTCCACTTTGGATTGGTAAATGACGTGTGATGCATGGTTGTTGGTATTATTCACTTAATTTTCGACGAATGTGTTTTCAACAGGACTTATTATTGGTATGGTTTTCAATGTGAGTAAATAAGCCCTTTTGAAAAGATACTCCTCATTTGAGCCGTAACTAATCTCGGTAAACTTTTATGAAGTTGAATAAAACAGAATATATTTTTTATAAAACTATTCTTGGTACTGAAACAATTGTTTTTGTTGTAATTAATCTCTAATAACTGTTTGTGATATCAAATCAAATAACCCAAAATACCTGATTCAGTTTATTTTTCCTGTTGATGGTTTTCCTTAATAACAATAACTAACCAAAACAATAAACAGTCAATGTGGCATTCAATCAATTTCTTTATACGAGAAATGTTATCTAAAACTCAATGTTTTGTATTTCTCTGTCTTAACACGTAGTAGGTACCTGCGAAAACACAAACAACCATTATTTTTCATCACATTCATCAATTTCATCATACATTGCACACATTATTATATTATAATGTAGAGTTTTTTTACTTTAAAAAGTAAATAATCTGATTCGTGATTTAAAAGCAACAAGTAGGTAATATTAGTCTGCCTCATATACATATCAAATAATTATGTAATGTAGGTATAAATTGTAGGTATGTAAAAACATAACAATGTATTAAGTAACTAAATACCAAGTTACAACGAATTACAGAAATAGTAATGGACCCTAGAGTTTATAAGTTTTATAACACGTGTTTCCTACGCTATTATTCATATTCGCCTAATTATTATTTTATGTAAATCTGTTGTGGCTCTCATCAGTTTCGGTATCAACCAAATAACAATCTCGTTTTTTTACTATTATCTTATTGATATCCATAATAATATTATTCCAGATGACGAAGGCTACTTAGCGATGTCACCAGCAAATAACCAGAGCATATATAGTCCACGAATTGGGTCGGCCTTCGACTTTGATCCGCGAAAGCTAAGCGGGCGCTCCGCTGCCGCGCAGGGCTCCGAACTGACCCCAATGTTGTCCCTCAACCATCTGAGCGCGCGCGGCTCGGAGTCCGACCACGAAGGAGGCACCTCCCCCTACCTCAACATGATCCCCCGCATCGAAGAGGAAACCGACGAGGTATTTGAATTAGAAACTAAAAACAATAATCTCAAAAACTCACAGAACAACGCCGTCACTAATCCGACGTACATCACTTTCCCTTCGCTAGACGAGAAACCAAAAGTTTCTAACAATTATGTTAATGTCAATGGAAACGGCCTAGTCAAGTGAAGTGGAAATTGAATGATTATTATTTTCATTATGAAGTTCCGTAGTGATTTGTTGTGTGAAAATCACATCCCACCGGCTTGGAATAATTTGTTGTAGATGTTAGTGCCGGAGAAAAAAAAAGATTATTAAGAGTTTTGCAAATGGAAATATATCATACGCCGTACTAGTTAAGTATGTGGTTTACTTTAGTAGCAATGCACCCTCGAGAAGTTTCCGTAATTGAAAATATTCTCATGAAAAGTAGTACTTCAGACAATTCAATTCTTACGTATTGCTAAGACTTAGGGTCTAATTTTGGGAGCATAATTAACATTAAACTGAAAGATAATGTTCTCGATGACAACTGGCACGAGAGTTATCTTGTTGAATTTCCAGTAATTTTAGGAAATTTTGAGAATTTTCTGCAACTTGTAGGTACATTGCTTGTTGTCAAAATAATACAACGACCATATAAGTATGGAATAATGTAGGCATGCTTTAAGTTATATTCTGTAACTATTCCTTTTCTATTTTCTTGAATGTTACAACACTAAAATTTCATTACGATTTTCCAAATTTTCATCATTCCAATACCTTGCACTTCTTGTCTGCCTTTACTTTTTCAAAATAGGTGTATGCTTCCGAATTAAGCTGAGATTGTTTCTGATTGGCCTTACTGTACTTAATTTTTGTTTATGAACCAAAGTTATAATATATTAAAAAAATATTTACTCTAAAGAATAAATATGTGATATTTTTGCTGATACTATATTTTCGTATTGGATAGGATATTTTGAATGTTTTACCAAGTAACGCATTGAAAGTTAATTTTGACTTGCATTGCATGGAACAAATTGACATAGGTAATTTACCTACATAGCTACTTGTTCTTGAGCATGAAACCAAATACATATTGTGTGATTATGATCATAATATTTTATATTAGGTACTGTAAGTCAGGTTAAATTTAAGAAAATTTGTTTATTTTTTTATTGTGTCGTTTTCGTCATTTTTTCATTTGGGGCTTGTGCATAAATCACGCGAGGTCCTATAGGGGGGGAGGGGGTCCAAGAAAACATCACGAAAGATCACGGTAGGGGAGGGGGGGGTACAAGGAGACCTCACGTGTATTTTTTTACGATGAACAAACTAAGAAATATTGTCAATTTCGGCTAGCGAACGTGAAAAGTTGAATGAAAAAAATACACGTGAGACTGCTAGGGGGGGGGGGGGGGGGGGGCTAGCCAAGAAACTCACCAAACATCACCATGGGGGAGGGAGGGGTCAAAAAGTAGCCAAAAAAACATCACATGATTTATGCATGAGCCCTTGTCCAAATCTAATAATGTCACTGACTACAAAATCAGCTTGCGTGAATGTCTCCTTAATATTACCTAAACCCGTAAAAGAAGAAAGCAGCAAGGCTCTTCGCCAATGTTACCTTAAAGTTGGCCAACCGGCGATGGCTGTTAACCAAATTGTATTCATGGAGAAATTTTATATTACCTCAAACGTAGATTAAACGTAGATTTTTGAACTATGAACCAATATTGCAATGTCATTTCAAGTTAGTCTAACTAAACACAAAAGCGTTATGCATTTTTGTAAAATTATCTTGTAGCGTCACGTCAGTTATGACAAGCAAAGTTGATTGAGCTTTTACTAATAAATCCCGCTGTTTGAGGCAGGTAATAGGAGGTAATATCAAGAATACACGCTGTGTGAACCGATCGAAATCGTATACAATATGTCAGCTAACCACCAGTGACAATAGCAGGGAGGCTTGTCGCCTTCGTCTAATACTAGTTTTAATCACTGTGCAATTGTCAATTTACGCTTACTTCGGTGTTTCTTGAGTGACAAATTATGAAAAGGAGCATAAATTGCCAACGCTGAATAAATAATTTCCCTATACATACAATCCGTTTCCTCGATACCCATTTTAAAAATGATGTATCACTTGCTATGCTCTGAGATAGGTACCTATTTAAAAATATAATTATGTTATCTAAAGGGAACGCCTTTATAGATTTTATTTTTACATTTTCCGTATTCTAATAAATTGTTATTGATATTGGTAGTTTATAAGCACTCTTGTTATTTTTAAGAACATCGTCTAGTCGTTAGGTACAAAAATTGGTGGTCATCTTAACCAAATGATACTTGTCTAAATAAACCATGAATGAAAACCCTTCATCCCAAACTCCTTTGAATATGAATGAGTAGTAAGTACAATGTTGTTTGTCGAACTGGCGGTTGCCGGTCGTGATGATGGTTGCTTGAGGGCCTATCGAGATCCTCCATCGATATGTTGCCTTTCTGTTATACTTAGGTACGAATTTACAAACGCAACAGAGATGCATCATGGGTCGACTTACGGGACGGCTTATTGGTGGATCGCGTAGGTACATAATTGTATTTTTATAGAGTCATATTTAATTATGAAAATGTGTAGTCATATTCACCAAATTAAATGTAATTGAATAAAACAACCTTCAAATGAATGAACTTTAATAATCCTCCGTAATGTAAATACGTATGTAAGCATTAAAATTATTGATGGCGTTCATTTTAAGTTTGGATTTATTTGAGATGAGAATAATACTTATTGTCCCAAAATAATTAAATATTGACATAAAAATATCACTAAGGAAACAATATTGTTATATAATAAGTATATGTATAACAACCCATAGGTACTTAGCTAACATCGTCCAAACAAATTACATTAAGAATATTTTGATATCAAATGGTTATACATAATATTGCGTTTATATTTCATGTTCTAAACTGGTATGTGAATAACTGTCATACATTATAAACAAAAACCTGCTAGAAGCTGTGGTGTCTATGTTCTAATTTTAACTTCAGTAAACCATAAATGTGTCACCTATATGTTAATTAAATGTAATAGTTTGTGTACAAATGTATCTTGTATTAATAATGGGATCTAGAAGTTAAGGTGCATTTAGACCAAACGAGCATTCGCTCCTTCTATCCCCTATTCTACGAAATTTGTGTGTTACACAAAACGTGATTCGTCGAAATCCGTTGATTTCGTAGAGTGGGGGATAGATCGAGCGAATGCTCGTTTGGTCTAAATGCACCTTGAGATCAAAGCATAATTGTCCAAAGAATAAGAAAGTCAAAATACAACGTACCTATCCATAAAATTTGCAGAAGTGGAATAAATGTAATTTGATATTACATTTCGTTTTATATTTCTTCTTATTTATTAACCTTTGTCATTTGACAGTTCAGCGTGTAAATTGGTACACGGGTTTAAAATAATATTGATACGTACATGCTTGTTATCCAGTACCTAGATAACAATCAAGTTATGTCCTGATGCCATTCAGCCTTGCACAAGTTTTAACTTTTTTGACCGCCGTGAAACCACTGAAAACAAATTACAAATATAAACAATAGTAAGCACATCTCTAATTTTATTAATAAGAGAAAAATTAGTAAGTACCTATTCGTACTTACTTTTGTTATCGCATGTATTATACTGGCACCGACCTGTAATAAATAAAATAAAAGTTGGATAAGTAATATTAAAATGAATAGATATTCAATTTTATTTGTTCCGTTGAATTTATTGAATTGACGTAGGATTTCCAGATTACATGTGAATTTGAATCCTTTCAACCTGCACTAAGTGAATACTTAATATTTATGCATATAATTATAACCAAATTTAATCACCTCTATGACACCACTTAATATTTGTTTTGCTCCGTCGGTTACAGCTTTTAGACCCTGTAACAGAAAAATAAGTAATTTTAATATTTGTACACATACGTAATTATTATACTGCAATAAAAAAACGAGACCTTTAAATAAGGGGATAGCTTACCTCGCTCAATGTATTAACATTTTTATAATTACTACTGGGATTTTGTGCGCTTGTGTTGGCATTTGTTTCATTTGCCATTTGTAGTTTTTCCATATCTTTGTTATCATTTAGCTTTTTGTTTACCGTGTCATTGCAGGAAACCCAAATAATTATCAAAATTAAAGTTAAGGCTTTGAACATTATAACAGAAATCCAGTTTGGCTTGGAAGCGACGGTGAACTGAAATGACGACGATTGATCTGCAGCCGTTATGACAACTTGTTTGTTATGATAATTTCGGTTTCACTTTGTTAACGGGCATTTGCATAAAAAAAGCTTTTGCGATTTCTGATATTTTATTCGGTTTCATTGTATCACACGGATTCTACTGGGTTAGCAAGTGAAATTCAATGACTGCGTGAATAATATATTCGTTTGTATTTTGGACTAGTAATTATATTGTTTTATAGTATTCCTCTCACTATGGCGAGAAAAGTTTTTTCTATAGCTGCAACTCCCTGAAACAATAATTATGTATTTTATTAATAATTGTACATTACTGCCGACGCCGGGAAACCAAGCTTATCAGGCTGCGTACGTATATTCGGCCGTGCGAAGCGAAATAGGTACAAAGCTTGCTAAGTTTGATTTCTAGGGGAAGCAAGTATAGTGCTTTTCTCAAACTTGCAGGAAATAAAAAATCTGAAGAAAAATTCATAGTACACATACAAATACGTCAAATAACGAAACGAATCTACAATATAAAAAAAGCAATGTACACGTAATTCGTTTTATACTGTTTGAGGTAATCTTTATCCACTGACATTAGTTCTATGTTTTTTTTAATGAAATACCAAGATGTTCATTGTGTCAAAAGCAGGTTACTTCCGGTACTTTGCAGTCATAGGACTGCTAAGTAGTTACAAAATGCCATAGCACATATCCAGTTCAGTCATCAAACCAGCGTCCGTGATGTCAATATTTTATTGCAAGTTTGAGAAAATTATGAAGATATTAATCTTAGGACTGATTTTTCAATTGCCAGTTAACAGTATCTGTCAGATAAACGCTAGCTCTATCCTGTTTTGACTGATGACTTTAGAAAAGGATAGTTATAATTTTAACTAACGAATAAGTTTATCTGGCGATTGAAAAATCAGCCCTTAGAGTCATAAAAATATTGGTAATATTTACTCACGTCTTTGCATGCTTCTACGAATCCTAAAGGTATGTCAAGTAACATTTTCCCAAAGCTTGCAAGTGCCTGTGAAAATAAAACAATGGGATAATTTTGAACTCATAATAAAGAGGATGTACTCCAATTAAATAATCTTCTACAAAAAAAGTCGAATGCTGGGTATTGTAGTGGAGCATCGGCATTTTGATACCTCGCATGCAGCCTATGTAGATGGGTAAGTAGAAACTAACATTTTCCATTTTCATACTAACACTACTATCAAATCAATAAGTAGCATAATACGTAATTGATACTAAACTTGTGTTTAAAACGAATTATTCGCGTATTTTAAGTTCATTATTATACAGCATAGTAAGAAGCTTTTTCACGAGCCGTAACGTAGGTACGGTCGAGGAATTTAATTTCCTACCCATTTCGTACCTTGTCATAGTAGCTATAATATGACAGTCCTAGCAGCTTTCATATTGATTGTCACTGTGACAAGGTACGAAATGGGTAGGAAATTAAATTCCTCGACTGTACGAGTACCTATGCGATTATGGCTGCCCAACGAAGATTGTATGTCGACTTAAAACACGTGAATGAGTTGTTTTAAACCACGTCATAGTCTACATATTTATGTACGAGTCTCACGGGCCTTTTGTTTTTAAAATGAATAATTAATAGGTTAGGATGATGTTAGTTGATAGGTAGACAAAAGTATACTGACTCCTGATTCGTGTTTGATTGTTGCCGGTGGCGGCTTCGTAGCAGCGGGCGCGGCGGCAGCGGTGGCGTTTCCGGCACTCCTGACCACCGGCACCGCCGTCGCCAGAACAACCACCAAAACCTTCAGGTCTACATACATACTCGCTACTACTGAAACTCGACGCGACCGCTATCCTTATATGGAAGCTAGTGATACCCGTGACAATGTTGTCAGCGACCATGACGAGTAAGGAGAGCCCAGACGTGGACAAATGAATTCGTCTTGGTTCTAGCTATAATGAATATTCAATGACTAGTCAATCTTTTCAAGGAAAGCCTCGTGATGGGTTTTGTTTTTAGAAGTTATTTGTTACCTCATAGGCAGCTATATTTCGGTTATGATTAAGTTATGTTTACGTTACTTTTACAAAATAAATAAACATTTTTTTATTTTATTTCATTTCTTAAATAATGATGCGTAGATGCCAGCCAACTTATTTACACTTCTGCACATACATATTGTATAAGGCGAATAACCTGTTTGACCGTACGTGTTGGATATACTCGTAATTAAAACTATTGGGGGGTAGATATTGGAGGATTTTTGAGGTTCGAGTGTTTAAAATCAAAGTCAACATAAATTATTTTGAGCATTCTTAGATTTTTTAAACGACTTAAAAAAAAGGAGGAGGTTCTCAATTCTGCAAATTGATTTTTTTTTGTTGTATGTTACCCGATATCTTCGAGAATCGTGAAGCGATTTTTTTGTGTGATCGAACGTGTATAACCCCAAAATGGTCCCGTTGGCACCAAGTTGGAGTCTGATGATGGGATCTTGGAGAAATCGAGGGATTTCTTCAAATGTTATAGGTACAAGTATGGAGTTTTTGGTAATTTTTATTCATTTATAAGAATTTGCATTTAGAAAGTAGGGTTTGATTATATCAAACCAATAATGGAAACCACAGATGATAGGATCTTGGAGAAATCTGTTAAAGTAGGTATGTTGTTTTTAAATTTTTAATTTGGTGATTACTTCCGATTAATATTATACTGAAATACACTCTGTGTTAACAGACAACTATTGCTTATTATTTAAAAAAATATGTTCGTTGATTTTGAAGTTAGTTGAGTGGACGAATATAAGTGCTCAAATCTGAATACCTAATGGGTTCCCTTAACTAAAGCAAGTAACAGAACTTATAATTTTCGTTTAACTTCGCAATCAGCTAATGTAGGTTCTGAGATATCTACCGAAAGCAAATTAATTATCTACGGCTAGGTATGTTTCGTGAAACTAAATAATATGGTCAGGGTGATCCACGTAACTAGATTTAAATAATACTAAATAAATTTCGTGACATTTAATTAGTACGAGTATTATTTAAATCTGGTTAATATAAGAGAAAAGAATTTCTCATTGATCTTAATCCGGTGATTATTGGTCTTAAATCTTGTAGCTGATCTGCATGTACGAGTATATAATGAAGGATTCAATTTTAGATTCTTAGTCGTGGATTATTAATGACGGAGCTAAACCTAAACTCTAAAATTGTCTACATATATGTACATATATTGTGTGAGGACTAGCTTCCTTACTCATAAAAGTCTCCAGACTTAGCCAGCCAATTATATGTGTAAAAGATTACAATTCTAGTCGTGAATCCTAACCCCCCTTATTCATAAACTCCTTACTAAGAAAGCCGCTAGATATTGTTTGTCCCTTTCGGTCTTATAGACATATTGATAAGATCGCAAGGCACAAACAATATTAGCGGCTTGCTATGTAAGGAGTTTATTAATAAGGGGGTAAGGATTTACAAGTAGAATAGTAATATTTTTACAAATATTAATTTAGTTGTTTAGGCATGAGTTAGAATTCTATAATCTATAAAGTTTTATTATGGTTTGATTCTTTAACCGCGTATCTGACCAAAAGGCGCTTGCAAAATTGATGCTGAAACAGATTCCTTTAATATACAGGGGAGTCACGATCTACTAATGCGATTCAGTTTAGGACCTAAACGAAACGCGATATGTCAGTTCTATAGATTAACTGTTAAAAACTGACAAGCAGAACCTAAACTGAATCGCATTTTAGGGTTCATGGTATAACTAAAATGGAAAATCTCATATAAACTGGATTACACAAAAATTACAGTCAAGAGCAAAAACTTCAGACATGTTTTAATTTTCTTAGAAAATGCTTCAAACATTTAACACAATTTTTTAACGTAGGTATACAAGATTGAATAAATAAGTTTTTACATCGATTTTATGTTGATTTTTATCCAAGTAGAGTTGTCGGGTCCTAAAATCAAAGAACCAGACATGACTACGTAAAAACTCGGACATTTCGACTATTTGATTATACTGAAATAACTTATTAAGGTGGATAGATAATAGGTACTTAAAAGGTAGTAAATAAAAATACAATGTACATTAATTGATTTATTAATCAAACAAGGAGCCCCAGAAATCTTCACAAGCCTTGGCACCCTGTAAAAAGAAAACATGTAGTTATACACGTCTCATTATCAGGCTGTCTCAGGCCACTGCTGGACATACACTTTTCCTATTACCTTGCCTATATTACTTATAATGGTAATGCCTACAATCGGCACGCTAGGCAAGCAGGTTGGTTATCGCAGTCAGATACATACGTCCACTATTATGATGCTGCTGCCTTAAATCAATGATCAGTAACACTTCCTTAGTGCTGACACTGCTGACTTACAACCCACGGGAAGAGTTGGGGTGGTGACAAAATAACTGGTGTGATGTTCTCTGGGTAAAGGGCCCACAATGTCGATGGCGCCTACGATCACCAAATATCACCATAGGGGGTTAAAAGTTGGCCAAAAAAGATCACATGATTTTTGAACGAGTCGTAAGTTACATAGGTAGTTACTAGTTGTCCTACATCATAATTCGATCCTAATGGAAATATGAGACAAAGAACACAACTTACATATTTAAATGCTTCCACTATGCCAATCGGTATAGAAATTATACTCTCAGCTACATCTGCTAGAACCTGAAAATTATCATAATATTCATCAGAATACATTTTTGGCTGAGTGAATTTCCAAGACTCGAAGAGTGATCATATTCACTTACATAACTCGTAATTCTAACTAACGAGTGGCTTCTTCTTTTTTCCAATTTCAATTTTAACTACATTTTTTCGGTGTTGAAAAGTGACGCGTTAATTAGAATTAAGGTTAAATCTGGAGGACTGCCGCTGAATACATCATACGTCTATGAAGATATTTATACCTAATATCTATGTTTCTGATACAAGGTATTCCAAGACTACGGGACATAAAAGGAAAGTAGGTACCTACCTACTCTAAACATTATTCATGGGCTGTTTTGATACAAAGAAACTTTATCTATTTTTTAATAGCGAGTTATACTACAGTCATACATTTCGTATGATTATTCAGTTCGTTATTAAACAGCATCAGATGTTTTTTAATTCTTTATTATTTTATTTATTTCATATTTGAGTCTGTTTGATTTCCAGACAAGTTGTTTTGAGAAAATCTGTGAATGCAAAATTACTCACTTTAAAAAAATGTATCAAATCTTACTTCAGAAAAATATCCTATGTACTTATGATATTTAAGGTACTTTTCGTTCATGTCCCATAATTTTGGGAAGCCCTGTATGACGTTTATGACTACGGAGATACAAACGTTATACAGTGTAGTACATACGGAGTGTTTTTTCGAGGACGTAGGAGTCGCAGCTGTGGTGGAGGTTGTAGAGGAGGCTGTGGTCGCGTTATCTGCGCATGATACGATCGCCAGGACGGCCAGCAAAACTACCAGCTTCAACTGTATGGAATACATTGTGTTTTTTGCAAATGACTGGGAGTTTCCTAAACTTCATTGCTTTTATACACGCCCATAAATACCGTAACGTCGCGCCAACTTCACAAGTAATGAGAGTGAATTGATCAATGCTCAAGCATAAAATTATACTTGTCGATGTTTTCGTAGTGAACTGATAAATTATTCAATCATCATGGAAAAAAGGAAAAACTTAAGTTATTTATTCAATACTTACGTTAGGCGTCCATTGGGTCTATTGTGATTAAATGTAACGCTGAGCTATTGCCGTAAGTTTTGAGATGTGACTATGGGTAGTGTACTATGGGACTATAAATAGACTATAGGGACTATGGGAGAGTAAGCGATTAGTTTAGGACCTAAACCAAATAGCATTTAAGAGACCATGGTACACAATTTGAACCAGGCACCTCCAGCTCAGCACATGAATTTGTTCCTAAGTTATATTTGTTCCTTAAGTATACCTACACATTGGTATGTATATCGCCGGCTAGTACCCATAATACGTACAATATATCACATAGGTGTGTGTGAGATTGATCTTGTATAAACAGTACTAGAATATGTAGGTATATATAACTCTTATATATTTTTCAGTTTCATTGACAGTTTCGATGAACGATTATCATCTTGACAAGGCTCCATGATCCATTTACTTAGAGTAATCAAGCCGGGTAGAGCAGAGCTTATCTCTTGTGATGATAACCTGCGCTGAGGTTAGGACTACTCAAAACCTAATGTGTGAATACCTACGTATTCATTTTAAACTTGCTTTAAACCCTTTTAAGGTGAGGAGGACACGACTTTATCTAAAGGTATAGAGCGTCCGATATGTATTTTTTACAAAGGACTTTAAAAATTAATAAAATAAAAGGTATAAAGCACTTGACATATACAGTGTGTTTCCATGACCCGGGCTTTTGCGAAGATGGGTAATAATACGCATAACAAGCAATCGTTTTCAAGTATTAACATTTGATAAATAATTAAAATGACCGTACAATTAATTTTATTTCCTCCGACCGATCAATGTAAAGCGTGTACTGCTTAGTTGTCAAACGTTGTGAGTGGCGGCGATTTGTCATTGTCAAGTGCAAATTAACAATTCATTTAGAAGTACATTGCTTCTCGATTAATTTTTCATAGAAATTTTGAAATTAGCGTTTTGAATCGAATAATGTTCACGGTTTGGCTAGAAATCTGCACAGCATTCCTCGGTTTCGATAAAAGCCAGTATCATAGACACACACTGTATACATAGGTACATGAAAGACGAACTCGAAACGATTGTATTAAAAAAAAATGATGTGACTACTTAAATGTAAAATCCGATTTTTTCATTTGAATTTGCCAGTTTTTTATCGGTACACCCCTTAAACCCTTGAATGTAGATTTTCGTATTTCTAGCCCGTCAATCATATAATTTTCACCTCAGCAGCTCGAAAAGACTTCTTTTGATTCGCGAAATCAGTGAGCAAAGTGCGATTTTGCTCACTGAGTGAATGTTGTTTTCCATGACGTTTAGACTTCAACTTTTTCTTTTGTTTCTTTCACTTGTTAGTAAAAAGACAGAGATGAAAAATGTTACGTTATAAATTGTCATAATATGCATTTTTTTTTTCGTTCATGGCATCCTAGCGTATTCAGCCAGTTGTATTAGACGACGCGTTTTATCGGACCCGATTCCTTGTATCCGAACGGCATATGGCCCCTACCACCAAGCATACATAACATTGGCGTCCGTCATTCCACCTCTCTATCGCTCTTATACATAAGTGTGACAGAGAGAAAGACAGCCGTTTTAAAACGGACGGATATCGTGGTACTAGGCGAGTCAGAATCGCGTTCAGAAATTCGACACGAGTTCATTTCTAAATAATTATAACTGTTTTGTAAAATTTTATGAGCTTTCATTTTTTTAGTAGTTATAATTATGTACTTTCTGATACAAACATAATGGTAAAACCAAAACAAAAAATAACGGGATGGCACGTATAAATGTTTAATAACATATTTTCCTTTTCTCCATGCTGAGGTGAAAAGTTGTATGTACAACTTGAGAGCAAAGTTATTTGAATCTCGTGTCTTTCGAGTCTCTCGCTACGCTCAAGATTCTATTACAGAATCACTCGCTACGCTCGTGATTCTATAAAAGAATCTTTCGCTTGCTCAAGACTCAAAACTGACACTCGCATCAAATACGTACTTTGCTCTCATGTTGTACAAATAACTATTAGTAAAGAGGCCACTAGGCCGCTACCCCTTGTGTAGCGTAAACATTGTCGTGATTTGTCATTGCTGCATTATAGCTTTACTGTAGCTATGTACCTATTTTTGGAAGAACTTAAATTATTTTATTAGATATTTGGATTAGTGTTTTTAAGTAATAACACTACTATGTACATAAATTAAAAATATTAGACGTCAAATACCTACCAAAGAAACATATACATTGTCCAATTGGGTTAAAATCCCACCTCCAGCTTTGGTAATTGCTTTATTGTTCTTTGGTATATGACATCAAATATTTATACAGGTTGACATTTAGGTCGTGTAGCAAGAGTGAACTAGGTAGGTACCTACTAGGGACGGCCATACTGAGTAACTTTTACTATGGAGAAAACCATGAAATCGCGAAAACAAAACCTCTAAAGGCCCAGCCACGACATTTTTTTTTTTTTTTATACCACGTCGGTGGCAAACAAGCATACGGCCTGCCTGATGGAAAGCAGTCACCGTAGCCTATGGGCGCCTGCAACCTCAGGGTGTCACATGCGCGATGCCGACCCAATAAAAATAACGTTGGCACAACAAAGTGGCTCCACTCCACCTGATCGTAAGTGAAAAGTAGAACCCAAATCGCGGCGGCAACAAACAGGAGACAATCAGTAACCTGTTACTTGCCACTGCCTTGCTGGCCCGCTAGATGCTTGACATTGATCTAAGGCGACCAGCGGCGAGCGAATCCTTGAGTTGGAGTGGGATGCCGATATGGGTACGAGAGGGAGCACGTATGGTTTTCCGCTAAGCCGGTCGCCTTAGACCAATGTCGTAGCCTCGGCGTAATTATGAGTTAATTGATAGTTAAATAAATAAATAAAATAAATATCTTGGGACATCATCATCATCAAAATTTAAGAGCTTTGCTCTTGTCGGTGGAGTAACCGCCATTCCTCTCTCTCCATTGCCAGTTTCTTGAGGTCCCTGTACGACTCGACAGCGACTTTCTCCTTCACTTGGTTTAAGTAAGTTAGTCTAGGTCTTCCTCTTCCTCTCTTGCCCTCAATTTTTCCCTCTAGGATGTTTATGAAGAATCTGTCGTGTCGTAACAGGTGGCCCATCATCATGCCTCTTCTATTCGCATGGAGTAATGAGTATCTTGGGACATCTTACACAAATCAATCTAGTCCCACTGTAAGCTCAATTAAGGCTTGTGATGTGGGTACTAGTCGACGATATACATATTATAATACGTAGATAAATATAGACACTTTAATACATAGACAGCCATGACCAAGGAACAAATATTTGTGATAAATAAATACACAAATAATGCCCTCGCCGGGATTCGCACCCGGAACCTCCAGCTTTGTAGGCAGGGTTACTACCAACTAGGCTACGGAGGCTGACAAACAATCAATTAGGGCTCTTGACTCATAATTAGGTAATTTTTTTCACGATTTCTCGGTTATTTTCGTAGTCAAAGTTGCTCAGCGTGACCGTCCCTAATAATATATCATGTTCATTTCTGCTCCACGACCCCAGACGTCACCCTGTATACTCATCATCATCATCAGCGACAGCTACTTTATTGAAGTTTATTAAGCGTATCTAAATAATTGAGTTTTAATTATGTTTTCGTTAATTGTTACAGCAATAAAGTTTAATTGTAAAAAATAATGTTATAATTAAAAAAATATATACATAAAATAAGTATTTTTAAGTTACAGCCAAAAAACTCTGGCCTTAATTTTCTTTTCAGGAGTTTAAATGTGATGTTATCTAGGCAAAGGGTCAAAATTGTCGATGGCGCTTACGTCTCGCGGCGTTGTGTTTGTACACAAACATACAAACATAACGCCATAAGCACCATCGACAATGTGGTCCCTTTTCCCAGATAACATAACATATAATGAAGTACAGTCACGTCTAATAAGATGTTTACATTTCGGAACGTATGCCAAAGGCATAAGGATCAAAATCGTATACATATTATTAGAGCCGACCGTACGTTTACCCTGTCCCTGTCCGTGTCCACGTATATAGGAAAAAAGATAATATTAGGCAGTTATGAATAAAACGTTGTTTTATTTAATTTTACTGTTTATTTAATAGAGAATTCTAGATCTATCCAAATATGTCCCCGAAAAAATCTAGTACTGCATCAGCGCCCTGTTGAAAAAAAAAACTTAGTTAAACATGAACGTGTAAAAAAGGAAATGGGAACATATATTTTGTAAAGATATTATTTTGAACTAATTATTACTTTGAGTCTACGTTTTATGACAGCATGAAAGTGGTTGCTAAAAATGTTATTTTCTTTTTCTAGTAGGTATATGATATAACATATACCTACCTACTCTGTCCAACAAATACTGGAAATAGGAAAAGGCATTATTTGGGTCAAAATTCTTTTCGTTGTCTTATTTTGTATCCCTAAAAAACGTGACATAGTTGTGATTTTTGTATGAGATGATGTTACGTTTCCAATTTTCGACGTGAAAAATAAATACAAGGGCACCGGATTTTTTTATATAGAGGTAGTGAGACGAAATAACAGCTAAAAGCGTGACAGAGTGGTGCCTCTATGAAACAAGACAACGAAAATAATTTTGACCCTTAGTATTCTTTTGACCATTATGAGAACGACGAAAATAATTGTCCATTAACTTTTTGAACGCCAAGAAATCCTAAAGCTGTGGTGCCTATCACGCCCAGCAACACCTAAAGTGGTCATGTTGCACGCTTTCAAAGCAATTGTCCAGCTCTGGGCCACAATCTTGATGGAAGAGTGAAGGCGTTCAATCTGCTAAAATCACCCATTACAACAGCACAAGTAGGATTTCTTTTGTTGTGAGTAGCTACTAGTACGGTCAAATCGTACATTAAACTCGCAAAACATGTAGTAAAGCTGCATTTTTGGTATGTTATTTAGACACCATAAGGTAGTATAAAACCACAATTTGCAAGCAAAAAAAAGTAGTGCTAGCTGCGTTATACTTGAAAAACTGTGAAATTTACTGTCTATTTTTAGTTTCTGATTTTTATAAAAATAGCCTTACGTTTTTTGACAATATGTATCAGGTAAAGTTTAAAGATGAATGAATTTGTAACAAGATGAGCTAACATGCATTACCGTAGGTCTTATAGTTTCAGAGATTCGAGACTTTAAAAAGTACCCCTTTTTGTAAACTAGATAAAATGTTGAGTTATGCTAACGTTTTTGGTTTAATATCGCCTTACCTAATTATGCTACGAAAAACATGAAATAATTATCTTATAGCGCAATTATATTCTTTCATTTAAGGGTAAAATCAGGTCAGTAAACTTTCAGGAGGTCCGCTATCTAAGTTTTTCATACAAATGGCAAGTCGTGTTGCAAAGCTGCAATTTTTGTATATTATATAGGCTCTATAGGGATGTACGAAATAGTACATTACTATAGAGGACGGGAAACGAAGGGTTACAGGCCAAGTAGATATATCTGGCCAAAGGAACTGTAACCCTGTTTCTCGCCGAGATTTGTATAGTGCTTTTCTCAAACTTGCCATGAAATAAAACGAACTGATTTCGCCGAACCATACTATTTAATTTGTAAGTAAACCAATAGTACAGTATCGTAAAACATTAAAAAAAAAACATTGGCGCCTAACTTTTTTTTGAATCTGTTTGAGGTATCCTTTTACCTGGTGGTATAGACATTAGTTCTTAGGTAATTTTTTTTCTGTGGCTGAATGTCAAGACCTAGTGTCACAATTTGACGTTTCAAAACAAAAGACAGTTTGTTTGCTGTCCTAGGTGTGAAATAAATACATGAAATCTCTTTACATATCATCTTAATGTATGACACCGGATACATAGTATTTCCGGGTTTAATTTAAAGTAAGTAACATCAACATTCCGTAGCAAGTTTGAGAAAATGAATATGACAAGAAAAAAAAAGGATTTAGGTATAGGACGTAAAAAACTGAAAAAAAATCGGACTTTTTTTAGTTTTTGACGTTTAACTAAGAAACTATAACTTTTTGATACTAATTGCTATAAAACTATGAAAAAATATTAAATTTCAAAGGATTTGAGCTACCTTGCATTACTCTAAATTATATAGATTTAGAGAAACGACATTTCAAAATATGCCCTTCATTAAGTTAAGAAAATAAATGCATGTCGTTGAAGCCTCGTATACACCCCCAACTATAAGACTTACAGTAATTGTTATCGGCTCAATTTGTTCCAAATTTAGTGTAGTTATTTATTATCTACAATTACTTTTTTTCTTAGCGCGAACGTTTTGCCAATATTTAGTGAATAGCTTTAACGTAACCTAAAAGGACCATGCCCAACTTTGTATGGAACTTTGCCCCAAAGTCAACACAGCTAAAAGTTACATTGTTGGATAGGTCTTTAAATCTACTTCATTTCATTCTATGGGCACCAAGATGAATTCCATTGCAGAACTGAGATATTCATATTTGTCAGTGTGAAGATTGTATTCACACTGACAAAAATATGAATATCTCATAGATCAGAGATACTGGTCGTTAATCATTAGGATATCGAAGTGTGTAAAAAAAAAGATTGTGCACACGTGATTGTATGTTAACCACCTCACTCGCTTAGTTTCTTTTTTCTTTTGACATTAGCCTTTTTTTTACATGCAAAATAAGGGTGATCAATGGTAGCTGCAGCTACCAAAATAAACTAGTGGCTAAATCTACAGAGGTTTTCTACTGAATTAGCTCGTATTCAGGCTGACAAATATATGAATATCTCAGTTCTGCAATGGAATTCGATTTCGTGCCAATATAATGAAATGAAGTAAAGTTAAAGACCTATTTAATGATCTAACTCTCATGTTTGTTGGTCTTGGGGCAATTTTGACGCATGGTCCTTTGTTTATGTTTTGATAAAAGGGCACTTTATGAAATGTCGTATCTCAAAATATATATAACTTACGGTGATGCATCGTAGCTCAAATCCTTTCAAATTTAATGTTCTTTCTTAGTTTTATAGCAATCAGTATCAAAAAGATAATAGATTTTTAATTAAACGTCAAAAACTAAAAAAAGTGCGATTTTTTTTCCGTTTTTTACGTCCTATGCCCAAATTATTTTTTTGTTTTTCTTTTAATATGCATTTTCGTATATTTCTATAAGGCCTTTATAATATACCAAAATTGCAGCTTTGCAACTCGACTTGCGATATGTATGAAAAACTTAGACAGCGGGCCTCCTGCCTTTGGAATTTCGGGTTTATACTTTCAACTACAAAATTCACTGACCTAATTTTACCCTTAAATTAAAGAATATAAAGTGCGGTATAAGGTAATTATTGCATGTTTTTCGTAGCATAATTAGGTGAGGCGATATTAAGTCGAAAACGTTAGCAAAACACAAAATTTTATCTAGTTTACAAAAAGGGGTACTTTTTAAAGTCTCGAATCTCTGAAACTATAAGACCTACGGTAATGCATGTTAGCTCAACTTGTTGGAAATTTATTAGTCTTTAAACGTTTAATACATATGATATCAAAAAACTTAAGGTTTTTAAATAAAAATCAGAAACTAAAAAATGGCCGTAAATTTCGCAGTTTTTCACGTACTACCCAGCTAGCACAACTTTTTTTTGCTTGCAAAATATGGTTTTATACTGTCCTATGGTGTCTAAACAACATACCAAAAATGCAGCGATACTACTTGATTTGCGAGTTTAGGGTAAAATTATGTACGATTTGACCGTACTATACTACTGTCAAGAGAATAATTTACAGTTTGTCGTTTAGTACAGTCGCCATCAGATATAACACGCCTGTATCGTTATGGCAATAAAGGCGTGATCAGATATTTTTGAACGCTCCGGGCGCTACGATATATCTTATGGCGACTGTATAGTGACTTACATCTCTACAGGCTTTTGCTATTCCCACAGGTATGTCAATAATGCTCTCGCCCACTTTGTGAAGTACCTGCGAAAGGAAAATAAATAATTATTACACGAATTAGTTTATTAACCCTTTAACGGGCAAGACTCAAAAATCCTGGTTTCAAGCCTCAACGCCAGTACGAAAAGTTCTGTACAAGAAAAAAATACAAAAAGATAGTGCTATATAGCAATATAGGGTGGTCGTTTTTGAGACAGGTGTCCTGTAAATGGTTAAATATATCACTGTTATGTTACGTAACACATTACTATGGAAGTTTTTATTCTGATTCATAATTTATATTGGAGTTAAGTTGAAATGCAACTCACGCTAAAAACAATGCTATATTATTTTTATAACTTATTTCACACTAAGTATTTTCATTTAAAATAATTTTGAAAGTTGTACACATTTTTTTCAGAATCCCATACAACAATTCCCTGGGAAAACATTATATTTTATACCACGACGGTGGCCAAGAGGCATACCACCCATCTGTTGTTAAACATTTACGGTAGCCTATCGACACCTTGAAATCCAGGCGAATCACACCCGCGTTCGACCCTATAAAACCTATAAACTCTTGTTATAAAAATGCCCATACTTAGGTACGCTGTAATGTCGCTTGAAAACCCTCGGCAATCCATTTCGACAGTAATATGACATAATCGAATATACTCACAGAAGGTGATCTTGTCGTCGTTGGCGCAGGAGTGGTGGTAGCCGAAGCAGCAGGTGTTGTGGCATTACCTGCGCAAGACGCAAGTGTTACCACCGCCAACAGCACAACCAACAACTTCAGGTCTACAGCATACATCATTACTTTCCCACAACTGACTTCAATCTACACAGATACCCTCTTAAATACATTTTCTTGATGACCGTAACGCTAAAAAGCCTTCAGAAATAGCAAACAACCTCTTTGGTTAGGCTTCAACAAATTTAGTATGAAAGGCCATATTCTCCGTAGTCAATGAATATTCAGCAGGATCCTAAACGAAGGTTAAATATTATGATGGCCTTAATACGTTTATTTATACAAGCTTTTATTTCCTTTCCTGTTTCGCTATAATGTTTAATAGGTATACGTCAAATCTACTTTGAGCAAACCCGGGCTTCAGATCGAACAACAAAAGTGAGATGATTTTTTATTTACAAAGACGCGTTCTACTTAATTTATTGAATATTAATATATTTAAGCGGTTTAATTAAATTACTGACATAGCCCTCCAGATTAGCAAGCTGAAGTGGCAATGGGCAGGCCACATTGCACGCAGAGCAGATATATGGTCGATGAGGTCGAAAAGTGTTCGAGTGGAGACCACGGCTAGGCAAACGTAGCGTAGGACGTCCACACACAAGATGGACAGACAACCTTGTGAAGGTCGCCGGGCCACGCTGGATGCAAGTCGCATCTAACCGGTACATGTGGAGGTCCAGAGAGGAGGCCAATGTTCAGCAGTGGACGTCTTATGGTTGTGATGGTGATGAATATACAGGGTTACTTTTTCACCAGTACAAAAAATCAACATACGTAATAGTAGTCCAAGTTACAGAATACTAGCATTTTTTGTTACTACCAAAAAAACTAAAATACCGATGTTTGAACTTATCCGCAAATCTAATAAGAAAATTGGACGCATTACGCATTATCAATGTACATAACTAGCAAAACACACGAACTGGCAACTGTTTGTTTACAACGTCATCGCACGTGGCATGGCGGCTTAAAAAAGCGGCGGTGATAATCAACTTATGATTATGACTTGGCAAAAAAATCTTACTTGATCCCAAATCTTCCTTCATACTTGCACTAAGGACAGAAACTTTCTTCATTGAGGCGTATTTAAACACTTGAAATCAACTTTATGCACAATGATTGGAATAAAAAAAACATACCTGATTAATGGAGTCCATTTCTCATACTAATTAATTAATTCACATACTTAAGCAAGTGTTCAAAATGTTGGCCGTGGTTATCTAAACACACTCTTGCCCGTTTTTGAATGTTTCCTTCGATATTTCCCAACACAAGTCTGTAGTTCTCACTTTTAAGTTCATCAAATGCACTTATTATTAGATTTTTTAAGTCTTTTAAATTTTGGGCCTACCCTCACCCCACAAAAACAGTCACACGGGGTCAAATCTGTTGACCTGGCTGGCCATAGCTATAACACTGGCATTTTCCAGGCGGGGCACACTTTCTTCAGCGTATAGCCGCTGGGCTGCCACTGTATTTTCCCCAATGAGAAAATAACTACGAACCATTTCGTACAAACAATTTCCGACTAAAGGTAGTACGATGCGGCGCGCGCGCACATACTTACGTCAACCGTGAGACTGACCGTCCGTGACCTAGTCACCCAGATTGAGGTAACTGCTATGTTGCCAACTCGTGCGCAGGTCGCTCACCCCTTTTCGCCACCCTCTGCGTCCCGCACCCCGTTGACGTCTTATCATTAGTAGGCCCATTATTTTGCATTTGCATGAAGGATAAATTAATAATAAATGAAAAAAAAATCAATTTTATTTGATAAATGTAATCTATTATCGATACCAAATATGTGGGAAAATTTATTGTACCGGTGAAAAAGTAACCCTGTATTAAGGCCAGTATCTCCGAAAATATTATATAGGTACATATATTCATTTCCAAGCGCTTCTCCAATAAAATCCGACACTTTGAAATACTCGTATAAAGAGATACCCTATTAAATTGATTTTCTTTAATCATTTTGCGTTTTCTAATGTTTTTTGCAGACTCTTAAATATAATTAGGATAAGGGTCAATCAAGTACGAGTCCAATGTGCCACTACATACAAACAATTTATTAAATGACAAACTACTGGAATCCAAGTTCCAAGTTTATTTTGAACAAACCGTGGTATTATTGGGATTTTCTTGGATGTTGGCCTGCACATTTTTTGTGATATTTATTTCCGAATAGCACTCCCCGTTTGCAGTCAAATAGAATTACCTTCAATTTTGGACAAAAAACTGCAGTGGAGTGCTTTTTAAAGTTTTATTTTCGTGTATACATATCGAGTTATCCTCTATCCATCGACACGTTGCTTTAGTGGTTTCCATGCATTTTTTATATGAATAACGCTTTATATAATAACTGGAAGCGATTTTTGACTTTTGAGCGCAGGATTTTACTACAGGGGTGCGATATTTGAATTTCACCAGTGACTTATTCTCACCGGAAACAAGTATTTTTATTTATTTTATTTAATCATTGTTACATTTAGGTTACATATAGTTAACTAAAAATAAGCGTCGAGAAACCCTAAACTCGGGTTTGTACCATTGTGATTTCCATTGAGTTCGTATTTTTGAAATGTCATCGGTGACTAGAATTGTCATACCTATGATATCGCTTTACGAGTGCCCCCACCCACTCGGTTTGAAATCACCGTGTGACTATTTTTGACAGTTGACTTAGTGACATCTGCAATGTTTCAAATTTTTTTTTCTTTTCAAATGACATTGACGCTCCGTTTTGCGTTCGACCACTTTGACAGAACCTAATTTGAGTTATTAGGTAGTATGAAAAATAAAAACCGATACTAAGGGCAACACTACTACATCTGCGCAAAGAGGAACGGAACAGGATTATTGTCTATGACTGACATTGTAAAATTTCTGCATGTTGGTAAAGAACGTGTGAGAATCAAAAATACGGCATTTGGAACGGCAACAGTGACTTCAAATCACAGGTGATAATTTAGTCACCAGTGATCTCAATATCATCGGTGGAATTCAAAAATCGCACTCCAGGATTACATTTCAGAATCATTTATAATATAATTATTATATAGACCAATTCATATTTATTCTTTCAAACTGTACGTACAATTTTATAGGTACATAGATTAAATCTAACTAATCTACTAAATCTAAACTATATCTAAGATTGGCCCTTGTGGCATTGTATGTACCGAGGATGCTGGCGGAATTTATTGTTATGGTATTTTCAACTATTTTATTATAAAAAAATTTTACCTTGTTCTTTTAAATTTGATGGGAGAAAAACTGCCCCGAGTTAGTTAGCCAACGAACAAATAAAACATGGAAGCCACACGTCATAGTAAATGGCTTTTCAAAAACGATCCTGAATTTTAGTTGACAGGTGTCACCCCTGAATGAATGAATTTCAAGTTTTTATAGGTTGATAAACCTATAAAAACTTAAGCCGCCATTTAATAGTTATTTGCTTATTTGTTATACAAGGGTGCAAAGTTGTATTTTACCCGCGAGTATGAAATTGAAACACGAGCAAGCGAAAGGATTCTATAGTTGAACCAGAGCGAAGCGAGTGGTTCTAAAATAGAATCCTAAGCGCAGCGAGTGTTTTAACATACGAGAAGTAAAATACATTTGCACCCGTGTGTAACACAAAACTTTTCCCCTCACTATAGCGAGGAAACTCAAAAAAGGTAATTATTTGTTCACATTACAATCATCATCGGGTTAGTGATAATAATTTTCCAAATGCATCATGTATTTAATGCAAGATTTTGTTGCAGTAAACTTACCACGAAAAAGTAAACGCAGCACGATTTTAACACATTCCTGTAGTTGCACACCAACGCCAATGCATTATTAAATCATTCTCATTCATTATTTTTACAAAATTATAACAGAACACCTTGAAAGTTGTTTAGTTTACTATTTTTATGCGTGTTCGAGTCGGTAAATAAAGATTATAACCTATAATATTCTTTGACAATGTTGACGTTGACATTTTCTGCGTTTTGTGATTGCATCTAGTCATCTTATCATCATTCACTAAAACAATTATTACTTATGGAATTTTAGGATTTATATGTTAAAATCATCATATTATATAAAGGTTTGTATTTTACACTAAATTCTCAAACAAATTATTTAATTATCATTAATATGAAACAATTTCCATGAGCATTTTACGTTTTGTTATTCCAAAACCAAGGTCATTACTTTGCCACACAAGTGAATAATATGCGTTTTTACACGTTCGTATTAAAGGATAAACGAGCACTTTACTAGCTAGTGAGGGGAAAAAATAGTTCTGATTGGTCCATCGAAGTTTTGATTGGCTATTTTCTATAAACGTTTGTCAAAAATGTTGCGCCGAAATATGCGCGATATTAAGAAAAGCACTAAGTCCTACCCATATTGGCACAATTGAATAATTCTTTATAGGGGTATTTTTGAGCGTTAGACGTCCTTGATATAAGACCGTGATGCATACAATGTTTTTCATCACATTTGCCGACAAAAAAACAAGTTTTAAGACAAAATATTATTGAATGACGTACTAACGTTTCTATTACTCCCTAGGGAATTTCACTTTTCTATTACTCCCGCTACACATGCAAGCAATGGCGCGCTTAGACAGCAACTGAGATGAGAAAATATATACCTGCTTACGAGTGATTCACAGGACTGCCTAACAGCGTTTAAAATAAAATTTGAAATCATTAACTAAATTTGCCATTTACTTTAAAACAAGCCTTTCGGACCACTGAATTATAGCACAATTTTAAAATGCGGTATTTATTCCAGAAGTTTCTAGCGATTGGCTACATTGATGTGTACTGATTATTTTTGGTTTCTATAAAGAATTGCAATGCAATATTGCAGCTGCTGGTCAAACAAATCAATTTAAAAATGTTTGACTTGTGGAATATTCTGGAAGTAATTATAGCTTCGCTTAATTTATTTCAGTCGTATTTGATTTATTTTAGAACCGGAATGAAACCATTTTTTAATACATGTTTTTTTAGTAGTACCTAGTGGTATATAAATAATACACAGGGTGGTCGCGAGGAAACCGAAAGATTTTAACTACCTATGCATTCTAGACATCAAAATAAACAAAACATATCATGAGACCTAATGTCAAATTCCACAAAAATAAATTGTTTTCTTTTTTTCTAGACTTTTTGAACACTTTTAACATTTCCAATACTGTTTATCATAACAGCAATTTGTTAAAATTCTTTTTTTAAATGTTTTTTTAGGGACAGGTTTTTTCGTCTAGTCTATTCTTATTTTTTGTATGTCAATCAAAAGGTGTGGTAATATCAGAACACATTGTGGTAAAATTGTAATCAATAAGAAGTTTTATGACGAGTTACGTCAAAAAACTTATTTCGAAAATAGGTTAATTATCTCTGGAACCAAGCCGAATCCAGAAAAAAAAAATAACATTAAATACTCTAAATATGCTCAGGAATTCAGCATTAAAATCTTGCGGTTTCCTCGCGAGCACCCTGTATAGAAAATAGTTATTATGATTTACTTCGTCAATATTACCTCAGTCTACTTCTGAACCTAGACTTCTATTATCCTCTCGAGTGTCGGAAATGGGTGTGCGCCTAGGATGTAAAATGCCCATCATAGCCACCCTGGGCATCCGGGTTGGCGAACGCAGTAGTGTGTCCACTATGATGACGTTGTTGCCCATCATCATCAATCAATAAGTGGTCAGTGACAATTATCCCTCAGTCGACTCTTACGACACTCACGGGAAGAATTGGGGTGCTGACAAATCAATTTTTACTGCCGATGCCGTCACCACGCGACCAGTTTTTTTTTTTTTTTTTTATACCACGTCGGTGGCAAACAAGCATACGGCCCGCCTGATGGAAAGCAGTCACCGTAGCCTATGGGCGCCTGCAACCTCAGGGTGTCACATGCGCGTTGCCGACCCAATAAAAATAACGTTGGCACAACAAAGTGGCTCCACTCCACCTGATCGTAAGTGAAAAGTAGAACCCAAATCGCGGCGGCAACAAACAGGAGACAATCAGTAACCTGTTAGTTGCCACCGCCTTGCTGGCCCGCTAGATGCTGGTAAATACACCGGCTGACCCCGAAACACGGCAAACACGAAGGTAAGTCATTTCACGGGCGTTTACACCGAATGTACGGTGGTAGCCATCCAGGCGGGTACTAGTAAAAATACCCTACCACCGGCTGAGAAGCTGGTTACTCAGTATTTCCCTTAGTCGACTCCTACGACACCCACGGGAAGAGAGGGGCGGTGATTTTTGTATTCTTACTCCGTCACCGCACGGATAATCAATATAACTGTTATGATATGACGTACCTATAGCTTGATTTAAATTATCGTGAGGAAAATTCAACGCTAAAATATAAATAAACGGTCAAACTCACGTATTGACTAATTGTATTCTCGTGCACGAGCGTTAATAATGGAGACCTATAAACTCACCGTAACATGTCGCGCGTATAGCCCACGAAATAACTTTTGACAGTTATCGATTAAACCACATTTAGTACTCACCATTTTTCCGATAAACTTAACATCATATTTATGTATTATGTATAAGGCCGACATACTTACTGTCTTAAGCAATTTTTGACGAATAGATTGTATGAAGTTGTCAGTTACTGGCTGAACACAGTTGCTCTCCGTCATTTTGTTGCATTTATACACTATTTTTTTATATTCTTCATGATATAAAAATCTTTTTAATGTAACAATAGTGACAATAACAAAAAAATCTAGTTGGTTTTGGTAGCAGAAATAAAATAGATCTGAATAGCTAAGACTAGTAAAATATCTTACTACATGTACACAAGAGCCCAAAAGAAACCTACTTATTTATGACTGATACGTTTTGTGTAACATAATGCGAAAATGTTCTGAGAGTTTTACCTTTACAATGTAGCCGTCTGAAATATCGCACCTTGGACTTATCCATACCTATTGGATTAAGACTGTAACTTGGTGTAATATTTGATTCATTTTGTTGATGGAGATATGACAGGTGTTGATTTAAACTCGGAAACGACCATGCCGCAGACCAAGGCTTTCCGGCGATCCGAGGCAGGCCCACAATTCCAGAAACCAGTGCTTATGTAGTGCATTATCCCTTTCCAATATATCTTAACAAAAGTTTTCAAGAAGGTCGCTACAAGCTTTTTTTACCATTTTGCACTAAAGTAGGTAAATTGAGGTAAACATAAATTGGGACGTCTCCGTAAAAAATGCTCATCATTCTGTAAGATAATGTTATGTTGACGAAGGTTGCAACTCAGATAAGCACACTAAGACTTTATCTATCATCGTTTGACCCGGTAGCGTGGTTTGGAGACCCAAACCTCTGAGATTGCATGTACACTAATTGGTACAGATGTAGGGAAATATTTTGTCTTTCGATTCGATCTGATGATCTGAATGCCAAAAAATGTATATGAACCAAGAATCACACGAGTGTTATTTAATATTTAACTATCTTAATGGTTTTAGTGTTTCGATATTTTTCTTGGTAGCTATCTTGGTTAGACGCGTTGGTGATTAGAACAATATATTTTTTTTCGGAAACTAAATTATTTTCTTAGTCTTGAACATAATCGGGATATTTACCATGATAATACGTTGTTGCAAATGCTATCTTCGTGGAGTAACTTCGTGTGGCGTGGGTTAGTGTTACGTATTCAGTGAAGATGACATATGGAATAGTATTGGAACATTGGGAACTCTTAACATGTAATTTATATGGATAACAGCCCGTTTTAAATCAAACCCACTAAATATATACCACTAGCAATGGAGGATATCACATAACATTATGCGTTTATGAGTTATAGAGTCGCGGGTAGTTGCATTTGGACCAAAAATGAACAAGGTTGTTCATATTTTTATCGCTGACTTATTTTACGATTCAATTCCATCAATTATATTAGTAACTTTGGGTCATATTCACTCTCTCTAAAATATCTCAAACTGTGTTTAATGGTTGTCGCTGTGAAACTAATCTATTTAGCCGTAAACATTTTCTTTTCACATTAACCATCTTCTTAATTTATTCTTTCATGGACAGCTAACTAAAAATACTGACACACGTTAACTGGACGTAGTTTAGCGAAAAGGATCTAAACTCTGAAATTTGTCACTGAAATAAATGACTGTTCCTTTTGACATAAGATTTAAATTGAATTAACAGATTTTTGTGGACTGAATCCTTTTCCATAAACTATGTCCAACTATTTTTACATGTAGCATTTTTGAAATACATATTCATATGAATTGTATATTTGTCCGTATAGATGTTGTTGTTTATTACTTGTTGTAGTTATAATGTTTGTTGTGTAATAAGAACGTCGTAATACTTTTATAGGAGGATTCTTTCAATAAGTAAGTGGGTACCTACTCACATATTTCTGTACTTGACTGTTCAATACAGATATTTATTATTTATTAAACGGATTAATCCATTAACAATCCGATGTCATGCCAGCTTAGACACTCCGCTTCTATTTATGGCGAGCCGAAACACAATTTGAGCATGCCCGAGGATGCTCGGGAAATTCTGCCCGCCTTATCCTTTCACGTAGAAAATTAAATGTCTCACGGTAATATCCGTGGGCTGTGGCTTTGGCTTTGGCAGTTGATCTACGGTCTTGCTGACTCTCTGTTCAGATAATTACTTATGCCCGGTAACTGTTATGTAATAAGGCTGTTTATGGGGTGAGATCAGGAAATATGAAATCATATATAATATACAGTATGTATCTACCTACCTATCATCAGACGTCGGAACATTTACGGCAATTTGGGTGCAGCTTAGTCGAAACAATGGGATATATTCCGTAAATGATTTTTAGGGGGATGATTAATTAAGGTTCATATTATAGTTATTACTGTTATGAATCTTAAATACCTTAATTAACTATTGCAGCTAAAATTGGGAATATTGCACAAAAAATGCTATGTAGTGTACGGTGTCTGCTTGTGATCAAGAAGACAGTTAAGTAGTTTTAGTACGGTCAAATCGTACATAATTTTACCCTAAACTCGCAAATCAAGTAGTATCGCTGCATTTTTGGTATGTTGTTTAGACACCATTGGACAGTATAAAACCATATTTTGCAAGCAAAAAAAAGTTGTGCTAGTTGGGTAGTACGTGAAAAACTGCGAAATTTACGGCCATTTTTTAGTTTCTGATTTTTATTTAAAAAACCTTACGTTTTTTGATATCATATGTTATCAAACGTTTAAAGACTAATAAATTTCCAACAAGTTGAGCCAGCATGCATTATAGTAGGTCTTATAGTTTCAGAGATTCGAGACTTTAAAAAGTACCCCTTTTTGTAAACTAGATAAAATTTTGTGTTTTGCTAACGTTTTCGACTCAATATCGCCTCACCTAATTATGCTACGAAAAACATGCAATAATGACCTTATAGCGCACTTAATATTCTTTAATTTAAAGGTAAAATTAGGTCAGTGAACTTTGTAGTTGAAAGTATAAACCCGAAATTCCAAAGGCAGGAGGCCCGCTATCTAAGTTTTTCATACAAATCGCAAGTCGAGTTGCAAAGCTGCAATTTTGGTATATTATAAAGGCCTTATAGATATATACGAAAATGCATATTAAAAGAAAAACAAAAAAATAATTGGGCATAGGAATCGCACTTTTTTTAGTTTTTGACGTTTAACTAAAAATCTATTATCTTTTTGATACTGATTGCTATAAAACTAAGAAAGAACATTAAAGGACCATGCGTCAAAATTGCCCCAAGACCAACAAACATGAGAGTTAGATCATTAAATAGGTCTTTAACTTTACTTCATTTCATTATATGCGCACGAAATCGAATTCCATTGCAGAACTGAGATATTCATATATTTGTCAGCCGGAATACGAGCTAATTCAGTAGAAAACCTCTGTAGATTTAGCCACTAGTTTATTTTGGTAGCTGCAGCTACCAGTGATCACCCTTATTTTGTATATAAAAAAAGGCTAATGTCAAAAAAAAAACTAAGCGAGTGAGGTGGTTAACATACAATCACGTGTGCACATCTTTTTTTTTACACACTTCGATATCCTAATGATTAACGACCAGTATCTCTGATCTATGAGATATTCATATTTTTGTCAGTGTGAATACAATCTTCACACTGACAAATAATATGAATATCTCAGTTCTGCAATGGAATTCATCTTGGTGCCCATAGAATGAAATGAAGTAGATTTAAAGACCTATTCAACAATGTAACTTTTAGCTGTGTTGACTTTGGGGCAAAGTTCCATACAAAGTTGGGCATGGTCCTTTGAAAGGATTTGAGCTACGTTGCATCACCGTAAGTTATATATATTTTGAGATACGACATTTCATAAAGTGCCCTTTTATCAAAACATAAACAAATTTTAGGTTACGTTAAAGCTATTCACTAAATATTGACAAAACGTTCGCGCTAAGAAAAAAAGTAATAGTAGATAATAACTACATTAAATTTGGAACAAATTGAGCCTATAACAATTACTGTAAGTCTTATAGTTGGGGGTACACGAGGCTTCAAAACATGCATTTATTTTCTTAACTTAATGAAGGGCACATTTAGAAATGTCGTATCTCTAAATCTATATAGTTTAGGCTAATGCAAGGTAGCTCAAATCCTTTCAAATTGAATATTCTTTCATAGTTTTATAGCAATTAGTATCAAAAAGTTATAGTTTTTTAGGTAAACGTCAAAAACTAAAAAAAGTCCGATTTTTTTTCAGTTTTTTACGTCCTATACCTAAATTCTTTTTTTCTTCTTCTTGTAATATGCATTTTCGTACATCCCTATAGGGCCTATATAATATACAAAAATTGCAGCTTTGCAACATGACTTGCCATTTGCATGAAAAACTTAGATAGCGGACCTCCTGCTTTTTGAATTTCGCGTTTTTAGTTTCAATTACAAAGTTTACTAACCTGATTTTACCCTTAAATGAAAGAATATTAATTGCGTTATAAGATAATTATTTCATGTTTTTCGTAGCGTAATTAGGTAAGGCGATATTAAACCAAAAACGTTAGCAAAACTCAACATTTTATCTAGTTTACAAAACAGGGTACTATTTGAAGTCTCGAATCTCTGAAACTATAAGACCTACGGTAATGCATGTTATCTCATCTTGTTACAAATTCATTCATCTTTAAACGTTACCTGATGCATATTGTCAAAAAACGTAAGGCTTTTTTTATAAAAATCAGCAACTACAAATAGACAGTAGATTTCACAGTTTTTCACGTATAACGCAGCTAGCACAACTTTTTTTTGCTTGCGAAATGTGGTTTTATACTGCCCTATGGTGTCTAAATAACATACCAAAAATGCAGCTTTACTACATGTTTTGCGAGTTTAATGTACGATTTGACCGTACTATTTATATGATTTTAAATGAGAGAAATAGGTTACGACTTACGAATCATCTATTCATAACCTATTCCTATTAATCATATTTTGATGTCAAGTGTGTATACGTAATAACAAAACACAATACCAGTACTGGCAAACACAACGCTACCTTATTCTTTTCTTTTTAATTAAATATAATTAATGATATTAAGGAAATAATCTACATCATTTATATGTATGTTAACATGTATTTAAAAAAAAAGTTCCAGAATCTTTGTCTAATTAACATCAGCGACTTATATTGGTTGTTACCAAAAAACGGTCATTAAAGGTGTTCGAAAAGTGAAGGCACGTGAAACATATGGGAATGCCTTGTTGCCAGACGCCTTAACTTTCCGCACAGACTATAGCCGAATGTCGTTTATTGCCCATCGTAAATTCCTCTTTTAAAACGGGACTTACCTATTTAATTAGTCGGGCTCTTATAACTTGGGCACTGAGGCCGGTTGCGAACTTTGCAAATTGTAAATTTGGAGCATCTTTCTTTGTCACTCTCACTTAGGTGTCATCGGTGAGACAGAGACAGGCTCGAAATTCACTATTTTCGTAGTCCGTGGCAGGCCTACTGAAGGCGAATGCTTAATCGAACTTATACATCTCGTTTTGATCTCATCTCGTTGATGTGATATTGCCTTTATATGACAGTGACATTGTAGACTCTAGACTTAGTACCTGCCTTGCGCTACAGACGACGCAAAAAATGTGAGTTATGTCATTAAAAATAAGATTGTGTCAGATATTTATGCGGCCTTCATAATGCAAGATACTATTGCCGGTGACTATACCTTCACCAACGTTTTACGAGCCATATAGCGGTATCCTATGTATATACAGTGTGTGGCCTACAACCGGGGCGAAAATTTAAACGGTACATTAATAGGCTGATAAACAATCATTTCCACAAAAAAAACTTTTTTTTGTAATTTTTTGTTCATGTATTTTTCATTATTATGGGTTCATTTACTTGAATTAAAAGTTGCTTATCAATAGCTTATCATTTTTGAATCATTGAAAAATGTACAATTTTTTATAAACCGTAACAAATTAGTGTAAAAATAAAAACAAAATTATTGTTATGACTTCGTACCTGGTATACTATCAAGATGTCTTGCGACTGACAAGCTACGACATCGTGATGCCAAAATCCAGTACTAAAGGTCCAGCTTTGAATGACAATATCTCCGAACTTAACCACTTTGAAACACCGGTACCTTTACAGGATTATTGCCGATACTCTAACTAGTCACTCATTTCATTTTTCTCCCGTGTTAAAGGCCGCACACTGTATAAGTATGTAGGTAGTAGGTGCCCCTACCTAATAATACAAATACAATATAATACAAATAAACATCAATTTTCTCATTAGGAAGAAATGAGAAAAAAAAAAATTTTCTCTGCAATGTCAAGTCGAATTAAGGTAAAATTATATTTAAAAATACTTCGAATAAGTCTCGTGATCCTGATAAGTCGATATACCTTCCTGGATAGTTTTACATTGTCATGGGTCCGCTTTTATATACAGTAACTTCATTGTTTAAGAGAACAAAGAACGTTAAGATTATACGTAAGTATATAAGGTACAGCGGAAGAAATAATAGAATAGGTACTTTAAAACCTATTCAGCAGCACTTACTAAATCCTACACGAGTCGTTGCGAGTGTTAAAAATTTTAATGATAAAAGTGTTTGCTTTTGTTGCTTATCTCTATATGATGCACTGCGGAATCTGCATTTGCATAAAAGCTTCCATTATCACAGCTTCAGCCAAATAAAAAATCAATAGCCGCCAAGCCACGTAAGGCAGAGTTATAATAGCTGCATTACGAAACAGTACAGGCTGTCTGCTGTACCAAACTATTACGCCCAGTGTATTACTAGCTTTTACACATGGCTTAGTTTACGTGTAAGGATATTTTTTAGCTATTTTACTTTGAAGGTGGTCGTGTCGTGACGGCAGTAACAATACACCACTCCAACTCTTCCTGTGAGTGTCGTAAGAGTCGACTAAGGGGTTGAAGTGTCTTTCACCATTTATTTATAGAATATTGATCATGAGCAGCAGCATCATCATAGTGGATAAAAAAACGTCCATAGGTAATAGGAGAAGCCTTTGTCCAGCTGTGGACTGATACAATAGTCATTAAGAATACATTGCTGGCCTAGAATCCTTGCCCTAGAACAATGCAATGAATTCTTGAATGCACCAGATCACTATAATTAGGCGATCTAGAACTTGATTAATTCACCGCTGTGCTGTCAAAAAAAATCATGTCTTGATTTGGCCATGATGTTACTTTGTTTTCCCACAGTGACCAGAAAATCCCTCTTACAACCAAGAACGATGCATAAATATTTATTACCTATCGAACATTTTAATAAAAGAACCTCGTGTCTACCTGCTGACGTGAAAATGAGTGAGAATGTTTCTAATTTGTTTTAAGAACAAAAAATAGGTTTCCTAGGCTAGTGTGTAGGAAATACTTGTGTGAAATTTCATCCATTTAATTGTTCTAAAAGTCAGCAGCGGATGAGCAGAGGATTTAAGTGAAGCCTTGTTTCATTCCGAGGAGGGCGGTAAAATGCTTATAGTGCAAGCACTCAAGCACAAACGCCAATACAATTTACTGACCAATTGTGACCTTTATTTCAATACGCATAGAGTGTACAATCAGTGAATTTTATTGGAGTTGGTACCTTAACTCAATCTGTGTTTATAGTTAGGTGCAGTATGTCGCAGGCTATTACAGTCGCACAGACACGTTAAATATAACTCTAGCGTTGTCTATTACGATACCATGTCCTCCGCTGTAAGGTTTATTGACTTTACTTTGAGAAGTTTGTTAAAGCCAACGGCCGCTGACTGAAATAGAACAGACAGTTTAACCATCTAACGGACCTAACTTTTCGGAGGCATATTCAAATAAGGAAACGATAAGGCATGCATGTGAGATGCGTTGATGTGGAATATATTGTACTCAAGCGTAAAAGTTTTGGATCAAGATTAAATTTTCATGATTTTCTAAATTGTCGCCGATAGTTATTTTGCCGAATATCACTTTCCAACCAGAATATCGCGGAATTTAATTTCACCGAAATATCAATTGCCAACTGTAACGTTTCGCAGCATATGAAGGGTCCACGGAAAAAACATGTCTAGTGCTTAAAAAACAGTGCTTAAAAAACATGTCCAGTGCTTAAAAAACAGTGCTTAAAAAACATGTCCAGTGCTTAAAAAAATCAGGGCTAATTCACACCTTATTCTGTTAAAAGTAAGGCGGTTTTTCCTTCTGTAATTTGAATTGACTAGACAATGTTCTTTCCGTGGACCCTTCATATTGTCTTATCCAACCTAACTTAACTGGAAAATTAAGGTTAGCAAACAAGTAAACTTATCATGTAAATATATTTTATAAAATTGTTTATAATCAGCAGATATACATGATTTTCTAATTACATTAATAAAGCTCGGAACCTCCAGCTTCGAAGGCAAGGTCACTACCATACTAGGCTACGGAGGCTGACAAACGATGATCATCGCTAGCCATGCAAAGCCCGAACTGAGTTAACCTATACTTCTCTCTGTCAGCCTCCGTAGCCTAGTTGGTAGTGACCCTGCCTACGAAGCTGGAGGTTCCGGGTTCGAATCCCGGCGAGGGCATTATTTGTGTATTTATTCATCACAAATATTTGTTCCTTGGTCATGGTTGTTTATGCATTTAAGTATCTATACGAGTATGTATCTATCTATTATATATAAGGTCCTAATTTATTAGATGCAGATATTTTCACAGCTAATAGTACTCGGTCTCTGGAGTATATTAAACCGTGAAACACTATAGCTTTTACGATGTTTTTTTGGAGAAAACGGAAAAACAAATTTCCTACGTAAAAACACCCTGTTTATGTGATTATTAAATGAAAACTCATTGAACAGATTCTAGTACCTCTTTTACGTACCAGTTAACTGGAACTGGCCACTTCTCGTCGATAAATTAAATACTTGATTGTCAATGTCATGTTATTTTCCGTTGGATTGTGTCGTTTGATGACATGACAGACAGTGTTATTGTGACATGTGATAATGCACACATGATGATTTTTTTAGACGAAATTATAATATTTTTTTTTGTTAGGAAAATGAAATCAAAAAAACTACATGAAAAGATTTTTTAATTTATATTTAAAGTTAATTATTTTAATGTAAAGTATCATGTGTTAAAATATCTGCAACTAATAAATTAGGACCTTATATATCGTCAACTAGTACCCACATCACAAGCCTTAATTGAGCTTACTGTGGGACTAGGTCGATTTGTGTAAGATGTCCCAAGATATTTATTTATTTATACTTTGTTTTCCATGGCAAGACGTTAAACCGAGGTTAGCTGAAGTAGGCTCTGGTATGGTCTGATGTGAGTGATCCTTAATGCGTACAAAGCAAAAAGGGCTTCATTTGAATATTTTTAATTAAGCCACTAATGAACATCACATTTTAACACAGCTCAGCTAAATGAACTACCGCGTCATGTAACAGTTACGTTAGCGTTTAGTCGATCAGGCCATCACGCTCGATCCAATATGGCAGTGGGAGCGTAATAGACTGCTTTACGTATCCAGTAAACGCTAACTCAAAACTTGCCAAGTCGTGGTACGGCTGCTGTTTTCTTTTGCGCAAAACCACTCACTAGATGCCGCTAACGAACAGCCGAACAAAGAGGAATCTCATATTTTAAAGACAAACGGATCTTAATCGCGTTAATTATATCCTGATGTTTTGGGCATGAGTCTGTCTGCGACCACGGGTTTAACGTCATGCCCGAAACGTCAGGATAAAATCAAACGTAAGTTTACGTAACACCAGTTTGTTTTTAAAATATGAGTGATAATCGTGAGTGCAATGACTTATGCTCTACAAAGTTTTTAAAAAGAAAACTAAAACGATTTATTAATATTCTGTCAAATCAACTTGGGTAGTAACTAGGAACAAATCGCTATGTGCAATTGTGCATCTCTTTTTTTTGTGTCAATAACATTAGAGTAAGAAATAGGCGGTATGAAATGTTTTTGTCTGTGCCTCAAGTGAGTAAAACCATGTACAGATGTAGTGAGAAATGACTTGCCTTCGGAAACGTTCGTCAACGTCATGCTGTTTCAGTCTATCTCACTGAGACTGACAGTAATAGCTGTCATGCTACTTCAGTCAGACTCGGTGACACTGCCTGAAACAGCATGTGTTTACGAACGGTTCCGAAGGCAAGTAATTTCTCACTACACCTGTACACAAATTATAAATATTTATTTTACATTATTGAAAAACCTAATAGGCCCTGGTAATCTAAAATCATATAAAATATGTTAACTCATTTACTGAAAGAAAACATTCCCTTATTTTTAAATAGAGACGTAGAAACTTTAGGTTCATGGGGCCCCAGTGCACGCAAATTGTTTGCTGTGATCGCGAAACGTCTGGTTGACGTAACTAAAGACCGAAGAGCTGGCGACTTCCTCGCACAACGCATCAGTATTGCGATACAGCGAGGAAATGCCGCCAGCATCCTCGGTACAATGCCACAAGGGCTAATCTTAGATATAGGTTAGGTTTAGTAGATTAGTTAGATTTAATCTATGTACATAAATTGTAGTTTGTAAAAAAAATAGAGATTAAACTGCATTCAAAGATTTTCTAAATTCACCTGCATTGTATAGTTTTAATTACACTACAATGAAGCGCGAACGTTGTAAAACGTGATAGGCACCACATTAGTGTAGGGTTGGCAGCGGCGGGTAATATTATAAAATTAGTGGGTAGGAGCAGCAGCGGCACCTGGTTCCGGCTGCGGGCACTAACTCAGCGATTCCGGATCCAACGGTACATTTAATTCTTAGGATACGGCCACACGGGTAGCTGCGAATTATGGAATTACTTTGCGCTGATATACATTGTGAAATTGTAATGGTCGTTCTCCGTATAAGGGTATGTTCAGTGTCTTGTTTCGATTAGGAAAAAGATGGAAGATTTTATTTTTCTCAAAAAAATATTGTTTCTCTATGGAAAGTCGGCTCATGTGAAAGACCTGGGGCCTATTTCTCGAAAGCTTGTAACTTGTAATACAAGCGCAAGTCCTTATCTACATCCACTTGTATTACAAGCGTTGCAGAAACGGGCCCCTGCTAGATAGAAAAAAAGTTTAATGTGAAAAAGAAAATCTCTTTTATGTAATTTGTAAATGATACTGAACATGACCTTGTACACATTGTATGATAACGGGAGTGAAATCTTCAGACGACTATTTTATAAGTTATGTCCTTTGAAAAAAATTACCATTGAATCAATTTGACCATAATTAGATGCCAATGATTATCAAACGTCAAACTTATTTTCATCATCATTGTCAACATGATGATGAACAAAATAATACGTTTGACCTACACAAAATCTAGAAAACTATGCACTAAACTTTTCGCTAAGATAAATGTATTTAAAAACCCTCAAATTACTGCTTAAAAAGCCATGAAAACATGCCACGATCATACGACCAAATAAAATTGGTTAAGTTATTATCACAACTATCTGAAAATGTGGAAATTGTCATAATATAAACTTGTCACTGTAAGAAGTTGTGTTTACCCCAAATCATGATGCAAGGAAACAAAGTAACAGGTGAAAATGATTCGGGTAAATCCACAAGACTGTAACGAGAGTTACCAATTCTTTCGTATGTTTTAAAATTAAATAATCAAAGTCGAGTTTCTGTACGTCTAGCCTAGCCCTGTAGATATGTGGACTCTTAAATGTAAGTACTTAATTAATATGAGAACATACAAAATAATTGGTAACTCTCGTTACAGTCTTGTGGATTTACCCGAATTACCTACGGAACCGGTCATTCTGGCAATCCTTGGGGGAGCCGGGGAGTATGATGATGATACCTACCTATTTATACACATACATATATTACAACCCTGACTGTAACTAAGGGTTTCATTTGTCGCCCGTTGGGTTTGGAACCCTAAACATGAAAGCAACAAGAGGTGTCCTGATTTGAAAGATTTACGTAAATTGTTTAGCTCGCTTGGGTGTACCTACGGCGTGCACGAAGAATTTTAATGCAGGCACGAGGAATAGAGCGGGATTTACACCGTATTTCTGTTACCTGTACAGTAATTACTGAGGGATGCATAGACTAGAGTAATATGTAGGTACCCAGGTATCACAAAAGTGAAAGATATCTGTCAAAAGTTCTCGACTTTCGCAACTGATGCCTAAGCCAAGTAGCTGGTCAGTTGCTTAAAATAATTTGATAGTGCAATGTGTCAATAGGAGTACCTAGTCGTATTAGTATATGCACAGTTTTGTGACAAAGTATCATTAAATATTTGTATAAACATTTCCATAATTCGCTAGGGAATTTCAGTTTTCTATAGCTTACACGACGCATGCAAGCAATAGCGTGTTTAGAAAGCAAGTGCGATGAAAAAATAAGTATCTATGCCTGCTGTGTATGATTTACTGCCACCAAATATAAGTTGGGTCTGTAACTACAATATTGACACAACCACACACAATAATGGATTCTTCTCTACACTAGCTCAAAATGAAATCAAATCCTCTTGTAAGGTAGAATTTGAAACGTCTTTTTATTCACTAGAGTGGAAAGTAATATCATACAAGGTTTATTAATCCCTCATGCATGTCAGCAGAGTTGACCTCGACGTTTTTTCAATGGTAATTATATAATTTTCATTCATCTTTCATTTGCAATGTTGTACAGTTACTATTTTATTCGTGTTAGTCAGGTGAACATTTTTGTGTTTCACAGCATAAATAGTATGTTCAGTTGTTCATCTACTCTTGCCTCAAGACCATCCCAAGGCTTAAGATTGTACTTCGTGAATCACAAGCATTTAGCTAGGTACTTTTGGACTCTTTCAGTTGCTGGGATCTCGATTTTAACAATTTTGCACCCTTGTAAAACAAATAACTATGTTAAACTTTCTGGTACGTTACTATTAGGTATCACAGGGAAGTTAATCTTAATTTGACTTCTTGTTGTATTCCGTTTCTCTAGCTGAAATGGAAAGAAAAACGAAAAAGCTAATGAAAAGTTCAGAACAGAACTTAATCAATTCTGCCTACCTAACTTATGTGTGAACAAAATACCTGGTAAAAAATCTTTAAGAAAACTTCTTCACCTTCAGTCCGACTAATGTGCGCGATAATAGTATATTTTTCTTTTTAACAATTCTGGATTGTACTGCTGCATATCTTATACATTCTTGAAACAAATTATTATCAAAAAGTACTTTTTTTGTCCTTATAAATAAATACCACATAAAATCTCTAGCGGAATAATTGATCACAGTAGTAAAAATTAAAAGAGTTTAAATTGTCGCTGTAGTCTCAGCCTAACGGTTACCAGACATGCTGAGTCTTATTAACTTATTTCAATCCGTGGTTTTTCTTTGAATGCATTTTGCCAGGTATTTTGAGAGATATTTTCTAGGAAAAATGCGCAGGCTTAAAATGGAATTACTTATGGCTTACCTGTACCTACAGTAATAAAAAATCGGAATATATAGCTGACAAAACAAGGCTTAGGATTGCTGAGCATGTTTTAACCTGGCTGGGAGAAAGGTGTATATCTGTAGACCATAGCCGTTGGTTATGTCGTTTTGGTTCTGCGTTGTTCATCGTGGGACAAAGGACGTCTCGCAATCCGTAGTCAAGCATGTGCCGACTCCTAAATTATACAACAACCCCGAAAGAGGTATATTTTGTAGTTCAAGCACATATTGAACTATTATTTTGAGACACTTTTATTTTTTCCAATAGACGTTTAAACTATAATATTGAGTGAGATAAGTATTAAAAAAGCCGGTCAAACGCAACTAGGACTCGCGCATAAAGAGTTCCGTAGCAGCAAATGAATTCAAACAAAATTACAGTTAAATCAACCACTCTTAAAGACTGTGAAAGATACTTTTATCAGCTTAACACAATTGGCCCAGCAGCGCCGTACGATACGCAACTATCGGATCGAATTTAGCCTACGGTGATACTTTTGCTCTTATTTATTCTGTGCCAGCAGGCGTACAGAGCCTATTGAAAATGAAATGGAAAATACTAATGGGCTATGGTGATGAAGTTCGGATAGATAGAGCTATAGAAAAGAGACCCGGATACCATAACAATGATTTGACTGATCGCCGACCAAATGGACCCCTATAAGAGCTATCACAAGAGACAGCCAGAGGCAACACCGGTGTAGGCTCAGGAGTGTGGAGAGGTGGATACCGCTTTCTGAGTGGCTATGACAGCCACTGCAGCAACTCGCGTCTGAAGCAAATTCTAATTTATTAAAGTAAGCCAGAGCTGAGAGTCCTACTGGTCCCCTTGGAATTCCACTCCGACCGACGAAGACACGTCGGAGACGGGGACCCTGATCGACTCTCGGGGTCTATGGGGTCGTTACTCCCCAACGAATCGCCACAAGCTGCCCTGCGGACGTAATTCCCACAGAACGGAAAAAGTGGTCACGGATTTCACATCTATACGGCCGCAATAATCGGACTCAGAGTCCATCTTTTCTAATCAAGTCCATCTATCATCAGCTTCTGCTTTACACATTTAATGTATTGAATAATCACAATAAAAGTGCCCTCTGGCACTCCTGGCAGTTGAAGTTTCTGATCTAGGAATCTCATGCGAATCGATAATGTTAAATAGTATTTAAAAAATCCGATTGAGGCGAAATCTATACCGTCCGTCAGTGAAATAGAAAAAAAAAAATAACCTTGATCTCACATATATTTTTGGTTAAAATTATTGATATTAGTACCTATTATTGAAAATATAAATCTTTTTTTCGGATTCAGTGTGCTCAATTATTATGTATAAAAAAAAACTTTTTCCTGGGTTCGATACTAACCTCCATTAAAATACACGCCCGTCTAGTTAGTATGTACAACACACGCTGCATACTACTCTCTCTTCATGTCTTTGCAGCGGTCATGGTGGTCAAAAATATCTGAACATGCACTCTAAAAGTTATGATCATAACAACAGAAGTCTGCTCAGATGTTTGTGAGCACCCGGGCCGCTCCGATATATCTGACAGCGACTGTACTAAGGCCAGCCGTACACCTGTAAGTTCTTACGTAAGTTATAGGGACGGGGCTATACTAAAGAATGAGATAGTGATATTCACCTCTCATTCCTTAGTATATAGCTCCATCCCTATAACCAGGGCCCGTAATTTTCATGCCGATGACATCAATTTGACGTCACGCTCCATTTAGGGTGATCCGAAATAGTTTCATTGTTCATTATTAATCATTAGTCGTCAATCATTTTAATCATGTACAAATGACTTCAAAAGTAGTATATTTACTAGTGAAATTCCTACTTGATACATGCTGTAAGTTAAAGAGGAATTCTGTTTCCTACGCAAATATTTAAATGTGTTAACGTTAACAATATCATTTCATAAAATGTATGTATAAAAACAAATCAAATAGTTTTATTTATGTTTCACATATCAAGTAGGTGTTATTTATTTCCCGTGTAAATATACTACTTTTGAAGTTATTTTTACATGATTAAAATGATTGACGATTATTGATTAATAATGAACAATAAAACTAATTCGGATCACCCTAAATGGAGCGTGACGTCAAATTGATGTCATCGGCATGAAAATTACGGGCCCTGCCTATAACTTACGTAAGAACTTACAGGTGTACGAGCACTCTAAGAAAAATAAAACTTCAACTACTGCATTTCACTCTTCGCAGCTGTACTGTAAGTGTATTACGAAAGCAGCCGTAAATAGCCTTTTCATCACCCAGAAGGAGCTATCTACTGTCTATCTAATTGGAATTGTGAATAGAGTTGTTTCAGCGCCCGACGGCTGATTCTAGGATGCTAGTGTATCTAAAGCAAGTGTGACAACTGCATGCATAAGTAAGTACTTGTGTACATATACTAATAGGTATGTAATGTTTCCATACACACGTCAATAAACACATAAATCTACCTGAAACTTTACGTTAATTCTTTTATTATTTTGAAACGAATTTCGATTTTCACGATAATAGGCCAGGGTATACTCGCGGTTAATAAAAGTTTGTGAACAATGTAAACGAATCTTGTATTCAAAATGTTTATGATTTCCAATCTATGTCATAGAATAAATAGGTACTGCTAAATCCATGTGTAAATTAATCAAGTCTTACCTACTATTAATACACTATTATTCCAAATCAAAAAAATAGTGCTAGAGTGTTTCTGCTCACTCTAATAAATGTGGTCTGTGATTTCTAAGAATAAACTTTTGACAGTTATATATATATAAGTATTAATCCTAATTAATATGTGAGTAAGATTTACAATTTTTTCGTTAGCCTTAACGTCAGAGATATAAGGGTTATTTCTAAATAGTCAAAAGTTCATTCTTAGAAATCTCAGACTATAGGTAGGTACAGTACAACTGTGTAAGCGTGACGAAATTTAATGAAGAGGAAAAGGAAGAACATTAACATAGAATGTGATCATGAACTTACAACAATCATTGCAAGAGAGCTAACGGTAGTGGTCGTATCAGATCAATAAGAAGAGAACCAGAAGTAAAATTTGATCATGAACTTACAACAATCAGTGCGAGAGAGCTGACGGTAGTGGACGTATCAGATCAATAAGAAGAGAACCAGAAGTAAAATTTGGAATATGCCCCTCGTTAGCCATTTATTAGAATTGAGCAACAGAAAACTTGAATCAATTACATATAGTCCAGCAAAGGACCCTAAATGCATATTCATTGTCAGGTCCTGGCGGTCCGTGCCATACAAAGCAGGTACTGGCTGTAGGAAACGGAAGTGTGAATTTAAAGCAGGGCTCGGTTTGCAACGCCTGCAGCGTGAATAATTTTAAACTTCCATTGTGATTTCGGAGCATGTTATCCTCTAGTTTGGTGGCATGTGACGTGGATATGAATTATGAATTATTAACCATTATAGCAAACCTTTTATTATGGTATTTCTCTCTGTTTTCGAGTAGGCGCACCACGATAGGTAATACATGGTAATATTGGGCAACTACTACGGAACCCCAAAAAAAAGAGTACCGTCAAATGCCCTATCTTTGCCCGCTTTTTAAAAAAAAACACGAATTTCTCAAAAAAAAAACTATGAAAGCCTAGGTACTACTTTTTTTGCCTTAACAGGTATATTGTGATCAAGGGCAGTTGTCTGTGTCTCGTAAAATTTTTTATTTCATCATTTTATTTGTATTTTTGCGATTTTGAGGGCGGGTAAAGTTATCCGGACTTTTGGCCAACATTGCCCATGTCGATTTTGCACTTAAATATAGCTCGTATAGCTTTGAAACAAGAATCACACCTAGCTTACGGGCAATCCTACCGTTTTCTGTAAACAGCTCAGCGATAACTGTGTACATTTTTGAATAAATCAAGTGGGCAATGTTACCTGGCAGTTTTTTCCCTTTCCCATACAAACGGCACCTGAGATTTCAAAAGTGTTAGGGTTGTCACTTTTGAGTTAATTTGTGTAAAGCGTTAAGGTAAAATAAGACAAAGCTTATGATGATCCTTTTTTTATTAATATTGAATAATAGAAGAATACTTGGGTACTATGAGTAATTGAAAACAATAAAAAGATTCTTGATATCAATTAACAATTATTACCATGTTAAATTTCAAATAAATCAACATCAGCTCTTGTTCATATATTAAAAGAAACGTACCTAATTAATGTAAGTATAATAATTCTTACCTATAATTTTAGGTAAGTACTACCTCCTACCAATCATCCATCCAACCTTCATCACCATAACCCACTAGTCTTTTCCATATAATCTCCAATAGCCTCTATATGCCTGCTGGGACCGGTTCACGGATATCTATTTTTGTGCCCGTGAATGGGTTGCAGCAGGTGTAAAACACAGCAAATTTCTCCAAAAGGACTCTACGTGTTGGATCTGTATCCCCGCGCAAGCCTATCAAAAGACCGGGATTTATAGGCCCGTGATCAAAGAGAGATACAAATAATAATAATACACACGATTTGAGAACACTTTCCTTTTAACATTAAAGTCTGTTGATAATACTCGTAGTGTAAAAAGAATAAAAACAAAAGTACAATGTAAATATTCGTTTATAAAACAATAACCTCTTTTATTCGCAAAGGCTGGTAAATACAACGAGGTGACAACCCTAGGACGTTTTTGGCGATGGGCAAAGTTTACAATGACCGGCTGCTACATGGCTGGGTAACATTCTCTAAGACAATAACTCCGTTAATAATAGGCTTTTAGTAACTTTATTAACAGAAAAACAATCTACACATCTTATTTTATTACATGACATGAGTTTTACTTACCAGCGTCTTCCCCATTTTGCACAATTCACCTTGAAACTTCACTAAGAATTTGCCCGCCAAATAACGCACTGCACTCAACGAGTTGGAACAAGCTACTGATTGACGTTAGCTGCAAATATGATGCGCAGTGTTGCCACCCATATAACCTAGTTTCTACTAAAAATAGTGGAGTTGCCAGAACTCTGATTAAATTTACCCCACAAACCGATTTGTAAAAAAATTGCGTTACGGGCAAATTTTCCCGTGGTTGCCACCACGCATGTTGGCGCATTTGACGGTAATGAAGGAGTATTTATGAGTATGTGCGGGCCTGACACCTAAAGGTGCGTGCAGACTAAAAGAGCATTCGCTGTTCTATCCCCCGCTCTACGAAATCAACCAATCACGTTTTGTGTAACGATCGAATTTCGTAGAGTGGGAGGTTAGAATAGCGAATGTTCGCTTGGTCTGAATGCACCTTAACCTCCTGCCGCTCAGAGGCCTATTAAAAGGTATCCTCAAACAAATGAAATCCTATTCTATTTCCTGCACTATTCATTCAAAATTCACAGGCAATTTTTATTGTCTGGGCGGCAGGAGGTTAAAACTGACACGACACGACACGAGTGATGGGATCACTTTAAAGCCAATAGGGAATATTGATGTTATTTTCTTTATAATTCTACTAGTTACCTATTACATTACCAAACATACAAATACCACTTCCAAAATATCAACCATTACGCGAAATATTTACTTAATTAAAAAATCTGTATGCTTTTTGGCTGATAAAAACGCGGCCGTTTTGGTGCGTTCTAGTTCATGACGTCACCATTAAGTTCGATGTCAACAGCAAAGCGTTTGGTTCACAAAACTATTAAAAAGTAAAGAATATGAGTGAATTTCGATTTAATGCCATCACACACATAGCAATAATATATTCTATCTCTTCTATCTATAAGGGTTCCTAGCTAGCTACGGAACGCTAAAAAATACTTAATAGTTCATCGATGCGGATGCATAAGCACGGACTCAGTGGTTGAAAACGGAGACCCAGGCCCTCTAAAATCTGTCCCGCATAGTGTTCGTGAAAATAGACGTGAGTGTAACCGTTTCATTATATTTATATAGTACATACCTGTATTCGAAAATCACGTAAACTAACTAAACAAAAATAATCACATCTGCGCTCATGCTTCGGTTACCCTGACATGCCTCACGTACTATCAAGACGGCACAATCTAATTACATTTCACAAACAACGAACGCATTATTTAGAACATATGCGAACTTTACACGTATCGCAGCCCCAGCGAGGATGGAAACAATTCTCTTAATGCAGCGCTGCGGAACGCTCCTTTGAGGGTGAAAATAAACTTTTAGGTCAGGTACGAGCATCAACGACACTATCGAATTAAGCAGACGCTCTGCGAACTAGCTGCCAATTTAATTACAACGCCGAAGAACTGCGGAGCATTTTAATTTCATTGAGAGTTTCAATAAAAAGGTAATCCGTTGGAAAGTTTACTTTGTTGCACCATTGATTGTGAGTGCATTGGTTCTTCTAATTAAAACAATCGACCGACGATTGCCTAAAGAATGGAATTTAGGTACTATAGTCTGTATTTATAGACCAGGGTGCTTAGAAAGACAAGTTGCCAATAGTTAAACGTGCATTCAGACCTAACGAGCATTCGCTCATTAAGGGTCTCACCAAACCAATCGACGTGGAGTCGGCTTTCGCCGAGTGTTTTACACCACACTGTTCGCATTTAGCCGATCGACCGTCTCCGCGGTTGAACACCTGCGTTAGGGTCTCACCAAACTAGTCGACGCCGTTTCGGCTAATCGCGTACGGAAAAAGCTTTATGTCAACGCAATAAGAGCGAGGACATCGTAAATCGGCTCGGCCCACGCGAAACGACGTCTTTCGACGGGAAAACGGCGTTATGCCGTAAAGCTGTTCGCATTCGTACGACCCCGTTTGCAGCCTAACGCACACGTTCGCATTCCTAAATCTCCTAATACCGCCGTACGGTGCCGGAAAGAGTTGAACGGCTCCGATCACGGCCGAGTACCTGCGATAAGGACCGGTCAGAGCTGGCGGAAGCCGTTCAGCGTCTTCGACGGCCGAACATAGCTGACGACGGCCGAAAAGAGCCGATGACGGCCGAAGTAGCTACTGATGCGTTTGTATTTATTCATTTGAATTATTACCCACATTAAAATCTGCAATAGATCTGATAACACGAAGTAATACTGTCGTAATCATATACGTCTGTTCAATTTCAAACTAGTTACTAACAACTAGTCTCCAAAAATGAGATTTACGATTGCTGTCCTATCTATCTGTTCGTCGGACTCAGCGGCTGTACGCGTGCTGTCTGACGTCTCGACGGCAGGACGGAGCACGGGAGAGCCGACCGCCGCTTTACAACTGTTGCGGTAGCAAATCGCAGCCGATCGAGCGTTTCTACGGCCGTAAGGAGAGTGAGACTGCTTAACGCAGGTGTTCAACCGCGGAGACGGTCGATCGGCTAAATACGAATAGTGTGGTGTAAAACACTCGGCGAAAGCCGACTCCGCGTCGATTGGTTTGGTGAGACCCTTAAGCAGTCTCACCTTCCTTACGGCCGTAGAAACGCTCGATCGGCTGCGATTTGCTACCGCAGCAGTTGTAAAGCGGCGGTCGGCTCTCCCGTGCTCCGTCCTGCCGTCGAGACGTCAGACAGCACGCGTACAGCCGCTGAGTCCGACGAACAGATCGATAGGACAGCGGGTGATCGGCAATCGTAAATCTCATTTTTGGAGACTAGTTGTTAGTAACTAGTTTGAAATAGGGCTCTCGGTCGTGTCCGGGTTTCGTGTACCCGTTTCCGTGTACCCGTTTCTTTGCTACCGGGAAACGGGTTTCTTACCCGTTGGAAACGTTTAATTAGGAACCGTGTAATTAAAACACGGATACCCGAGTACCTGTGTCTGATCCGCCCTCAATGTGTAGTGGCAGTGGCAATCTAAAATATAGGTACGATTTTATATTTGAACAAAGTATTGAACCGCATTTAACCTGCAACAAAGAAAATTTAAAGCTGCGTAATTCGTAAAAAACTGCGAATTTATCGGTAGGTATTTTTTTGTTTCAGACTTTTTACTAATAAAAACTAGGTTTTTCGAATATTCAATTGTAATGGATCCGCAAGACTCAAGCTTGGAAAAGTTTCTAAGTAGATCCGCGGACCCGCGCTTGGAAACGTTTCTAAGTTGGAAACGTTTCTTGGCGTTTCGTGTCGTTCGGGTTCTTAGTACCGCCGGTGCTAAGGATTCGTGTACACGTGTCTGCGGGTAACACGGATACCGGTAGCTCTAGTTTGAAATTGAACAGACGTGTATGATTACGACAGTATTACTTCGTGTTGTCAGATCTATTGCAGGGTAATAATTCAAATGAATAAATACAAACGCATCAGTAGCTACTTCGGCCGTCATCGGCTCTTTTCGGCCGTCGTCAGCTATGTTCGGCCGTCGAAGACGCTGAACGGCTTCCGCCAGCTCTGACCGGTCCTTATCGTAGGTACTGGGCCGTGATCGGAGCCGTTCAACTCTTTCCGGCACCGTACGGCGGTATTAGGAGATTTAGGAATGCGAACGTGTGCGTTAGGCTGCAAACGGGGTCGTACGAATGCGAACAGCTTTACGGCAAAACGCCGTTTTCCCGTCGAAAGACGTCGTTTCGCGTGGGCCGAGCCGATTTACGATGTCCTCGCTCTTATTGCGTTGACATAAAGCTTTTTCCGTACGCGATTAGCCGAAACGGCGTCGATCTCCTCTCTACGAAATCAACGAATTAGAATGAATCACGTTTTGTGTAACGAACGTATTTCGTAGAGCGGGGGATAGATTTCGTTTATGATTGACGATTAAGCGTTAATCGTAAACGAAATACGAAATCAACGAATTAGAATGAATCACGTTTTGTGTAACGAACGTATTTCGTAGAGCGGGGGATAGATTTCGTTTATGATTGACGATTAAGCGTTAATCGTAAACGAAAGGCAGCTACCAGTCTTTGTCGCACTAATATAAAACAGTGACAGAGAGGGAAAACTAGGATAGGTATACTAAGCGTTAGCGATTAGCAACTTGGCTAAGCATCCCGGCATGTTATAAACGCTTTTCTAAATTAGTGACGTAATGTTACAGATAGATAGATAGATTAATTTATTTCTTTATGAAAATTACATGTCATTTGTTAAAAAATAACACAAATTCACAAAAAGATCGTCAAATGTACATAAAGTAATAATAATAAAACAAATTCCAAAACAATGCATAATTAAATTCACAAAAAGATCGTCAAGTGTATAAAAAACCATAAAATTACAAAATATGTTCAATTTAAAATTAAAACGTCTAATCTAGATTACAGCAATGTCAATATAATATGTATAATAATCAATATATTTTAATAAGTATATTTTTCGATGTATTCACTTACAGAATACAGTAATCAAAAAAAAATTAAGTGCATCATTGAATTGCTACCAAACCATTACACTCCTTAACTTTTAACGACTACTTTATTATTCTCGTGGAACTTGATAAACCATAATTAGCTATGTAATACTATACCTGCTATCGTAAATAATTAATTATCGTAAATAATTCCCAGTAAAAACATAGTTCATCATTACGCGCATGCAGAGTAATAAAGGATTTAAGTCATTTAAGTACTTTGAATGTTGGATTACATAAGTACGAACAATGTACAATTGTACATCATTCATACACGCCATAAAGGTATTACCAAGTTAAAATATAATAAATACCAATTTTAATCTTGAATAAAATTCATAATATATAATAAAATGTAATGTTACAGGGATTTTGTAAAGTTTGTATTTGCATGTTATTTTAATGATTAACTTGCATTTTGATTTATTTGCAATCTGCGTGTCACTGGATCCAAAAAGTCAATCAAATATTTAATGAACAAATGACAGTCAACAATAATAATAATAATAATAAAAAAACTTGACGCCGTCAAAGTCAAACGTGCTTTTATACACTCTTAAATATTTTTGATAAATAATGTATTTTACCGGCATTAACAAGACCATTTTTACCTTCCCGTCTCGGAAAATTTGCCCTTTCTATAGTAAATGTACATTCAAGGGTACAGATGACGATAACAATCAGATACACTCTGATTAGTGCCGACACGTAACTGTCAAATCAAAATACCACAAGAGATGTACACTCGCAGCAAAGCACGTAAGGATCAAGCGTCCCCACGAACCGCACGCCCAACACCTTCGTTCGCCTCGTCGACATCAATCTCCTCGAAATCTTCATCGGGTGATGATTACGCCACCGCGCCCGACATCAGCGGCTCGAGCAGCGACGAGCGCGGACCATCGCCGCCGCCGCCACGACCACCTGCGCGGCGAGGACGGCCACCGCTGCCGGCACGCTTGGGGCCCGCGGGACATACTGCCCCGCCCACGGCTCCCGCTGCCGGTGGTGTAGTGCGACGCATGACATGGTCTCAAGCTATGAATGAGAATGTCATGCGCGCCTACTACGGGGCTACAGAGGGAGAAACTAACCTATCCGCGTATCGTGTCCGGATGCTTCCCCTGTTTCGGGCCCTTGAACCAACCATTAATGTGACTGCGCAGCGACTATCGGATCAAGTGCGAGTCATCCAACGATCAAAGCGGCTGGATGACTCCACACTTGATCGGCTTCGCCTGGAGGCTCTCCCTGTTCGCGCGACCTCTTCCTCGGCGCGGGACCCACCCGCCTCGTTGCCGGACCCGGTGCCGATATCCGATGTGGCATCGGAGGCACCGCGGGTCGGTCCTGCTGCTGATGAGGACGATGCTGCGAACGTGAGTGTGAGTACTTCAGTCAATGAGCAATTGAGGAGGACTCTGGAAGACGCGATTGTGCAGTATCGCTTCACACCCGCCTCAAGGCCACGATTACCACGTTTGCCCATGAATAAACGCAATCTAGCGTTAATGGGAGCCCTGAACGATTTACTGGAGCCGTACATACGATCCAGTAAAGATCTAGATGATACGCACTCGATCATGTACTGTGGGGCCATCACGGCGTGCCGTGTTGCTCGAGTCAAGTTCCCGGGCGCTGACCGTGCACCTAGGACCGCTGGAGGTGTCCCCGCATGGCAGGTGCGGATCGAGCGCCGTATCAACTCGTTTAGGACTCTCATTGCAAAGCTGATCTGCTTCAGGGGGGGCAACAACCGCCCCCGTGTAATGCGCTTTGTGAACCAGGCGTTCGCGGGAACGGGTATTGCACCCCGCGACTACATGGCCAACCTCACAGAGCGCATTGACTTCTTGAAGCAGAAGGTTTATGCATGGGCAAACCGTATCCGTCGCTACAGAGCGCGTGTGAACCGATACGAGCAGAATCGCCTCTTCCAGAGTGACCAAAGGAAGGTTTACCGAAGGTGGGAGGAAACCGACCACCGTGTGTCCGACGCGCGGTTGCCGGATGCTACTGCCATGAGTGATTTCTGGCGTAGTATCTGGTCGGCGCCCGTCGGGCACACCGAGGGTGAATGGATGACCGTTATCGAACGTGAGTGCGAGACCATTGAACCTATGGGGGCAGTTACCATCAGCCCCGAAGACGTTAGTTGTGCTGTCCGCACGACTCAGAACTGGAAAAGTCCTGGGCCGGATGGATTGCACAACTTCTGGCTAAAATGGTTTCGATGCTCGCACTCACGATTGGCAACGCAATTCCAACAAGCCCTCGAGCTCGGTTCCCTGCCACCTTCCTTAACAACTGGTGTAACCTTCCTGCTCTACAAGTCCGGTAGTACCACGGAAGCAAAAAACTATCGACCCATCACGTGCTTGCCCACACTGTACAAGCTCCTTACGTCCATTTTGAGAGTAAAAATTAACACGCACATTGTTTCGAACAATGTTTTGGCTCCTGCTCAAAATGGATGTAGGGTTGGGTCCCGTGGTACTAAAGAGCTCCTCCTCATCGACATGACCATTTGCCAGCAAGTCCGGCGTAACAGAGGGGCCCTCTCCGCCGCTTGGATTGACTACAAGAAGGCCTATGATTCGGTGCCTCACTCATGGTTGGAAAGGGTCTTGGAGCTGTATAAAGTTAATGCAACTTTAAGATCCTTTCTCGGCGCTTGTATGAGGCAGTGGACCACAGTCCTTCGTCAACCAGGAGACGGGGATGGCCTCTCTGGCCCGCAGGACTTTATAAGGATCGAGCGAGGAATATTCCAGGGTGACAGTCTGAGTCCCTTATGGTTCTGCCTAGCTCTGAATCCCCTCAGCACCCTGCTGAAGGATTCAGGACTAGGTTGCCGGCTTCGGAGAGAGGGTGAAGTCATTTCTCACCTTCTGTATATGGATGATCTCAAATTATTTGCGCCAAACAGCCAAGACTTGTTGGAACTACTGCGAACCACAGAAGTTTTCAGTAGTGCCATCAATATGGAATTTGGTGTCGATAAGTGTGCGGTTATGCATGTGCAGCGGGGGAAAGTAGTAAATTCAACAAATTTACAGCTTTCTGAGACAATGTCGTTCAGATCTATCTCGGAAGCAGAAACCTATAAATACCTTGGTATGTCACAGTCTTTGGGTATTGAAGATATGGGAATTAGACAGGCGGTGAAGGAGCGCTTTTTCAGCCGGCTCACAAAAGTACTTAACAGTCTTTTGTCAGGAGGCAACAAAGTGCGCGCCTTCAACGCCTGGGTAATACCCATACTCACATACTCCTTTGGCATACTAAGGTGGACTCAGACCGAGCTGGACGCCCTGGATCGAAGGGTCCGTACACTGCTTACCACACATCGAATGCTACACCCGCGCTCATCAGTTATGAGATTGTACATCCCGCGTAAATGTGGAGGCCGCGGCTTCTTAAATGCCAAAGACCTCCACAACCGTGAGGTGTACAATCTCAGAAACTATTTCCTTAACAATGAGTGCGGGATGCATCGTGATGTGGTGGCAGTAGACCGGAACCTCACGCCGCTCTCCTTGGCAAAAGAGAACTGGCGCAGACCTGTGGTACTAAGCACCGAGGACCGCAGGGCGGTATGGAAGAGCAAGGAGCTACACGGGCGGTTCTACAAGGCCCTCACGGGACCTGACGTAGATCTGCTCGCGTCGGTGAACTGGCTACGATTCGGGGACCTCTTCGGAGAAACCGAGGGTTTTGCCTGTAGCAATTGCTGACGAGGTTATCATGACGAATAACTACCGGAAATATATCCTGAAGGACGGTACGGTCGACATTTGTCGGGCATGCCGCCGTCCCGGTGAGTCACTCAGGCATATTATTTCCGGTTGTTCTCAGATTGTTAACACCGAGTACTTGCACAGACACAACCTCGTAGCCAGGATTGTACACCAGCAGCTTGCTCTTCAATACGGCCTTGTGGGCTTCGAAGTGCCTTACTATAAGTACACACCTGCGGCAGTTCTCGAAAATGGTCGTGCCACGCTCTATTGGGATCGATCTATCATCACGGACAGGACTATTGCAGCCAATAAGCCTGATATCGTGCTGATAGATCGATCGCAACGCCGGGCAATGCTCATCGACATCACGATCCCCCATGACGAGAACCTCGTGAAGGCCGAGAAGGACAAAGCCAGTAAGTACCTTGACTTGGCTCACGAGGTAACCGACATGTGGGACGTTGATTCGGCGATCATTGTGCCGATAGTTGTTTCTGCGAATGGTCTCATAGCGAAGAGTCTCGATCAATACCTCAAGAGGCTCTCGCTAGGTGGTTGGGTCAAGGGTCAGATGCAAAAGGCGGTAATCCTGGACACGGCGCGGAAAGTCCGTCGGTTCCTCTCGCTGCGGCCTTAACCACCGGCAGCTTGGGCCCGCCCCGTTGCCGGCGGCACCCTAGGTTAGGTTTTTTATAATGTGTTTATGTGTTTTGTATTGTTTTTGTATGTTTTATTGTATTTTACTTTTATAGACATTTGTATAAAAAACCTAACTTAAGAGAATAGAGAAATAAAGGAGATAATAATAATAAATATGCTTTATTGCACCACAAAGAAAGAAAACAAAATACAGAACAATTAAATACAAAGGTAGCAACAGGCGGTCTTATCGCTATAAGCGATCTCTTCCAGACAACCTTGGGGTAGCAGGAGATAAAAGAAACAGAAATCATTAACAATGGGCAGTGCATGAGCAAGATAGTAAACTAAAAATAAAATAAATACACATACATTTAGGAAAAAACATAAATAAATATAGAATATAAATACATAGTATATACTTAGACAAATATATATTAAATAATAAACATTATCCAAAATACACATTCAATACATAAAAAAGCAAACTAAGGCAATGAAAGATAATGACTTTTTAATAAAATTTTAAAGCTTTGCAGAGTTTTTGCACATATAACATCCAACGGCAAGGCATTCCATAGCCGAACTGCACGGAAAGTAAAAGAATCATTATAAAATTTAGAAGACGAAGGAGGGGGAACAAGAAGAAATTTACTCGAAAGCCTGGTGGAGGAGAGGTAAGCAAAACGTTCCTTCAGGTATGGAGGTGTAGCAGGGTTAAATAGGATGTTGTATAGAAGAACAAGGACATGAGAATTTCGTCGAAGACGAATAGGTAGCCATTTGAGTTGGGTACGAAAGTTTGAAACGTGGTCATATTTTCTCAGGCCAAATATAAACCTAATACACAAATTTTGTAGACGCTCAAGCTTATTCAGTTGGTCCTCAGTGAGATTTAAATAGCTGACGTCAGCATAATCTAATAGAGGTAGAAGGAGGGATTGTGCCAGCGCAATTTTAGTAGCAAATGGTAAGAAGTTACGAAGTCTGCGAATTGAACCTATTGAAGCAAACAATTTCCTACTCACCTCGCCAATCTGAGGAGTCCAGGATAAGGTGCTGTCCATTATTAATCCAAGATTTTTTACTTGATGTGAGAAAGGAATCGGAATAATTATAAGCACCAAAATACATAAATGAGTACGCCGATAATTTAGCATTATCATCAAGCAGATTACAATTTTGTCCTAGGTACGACTATTTTCAGATAGTGTTTTTTTATTTTGTATTTTAATGCAGCAGGTTGTTTGGTAGGTATATTATTAGGAGCTAGTTACCAGTAATCAAACTTCCTTCATTTATATACAAATCTTATATACATAATTTTATTTTGCATTCAGCATGAAATTAGATGCGCAGGTGAAATAACTACACCGTTTGTTTCTTTCAGCCGCAGCCATAGATCACCTACCTTTTAGACGGACTATTTTACGTGGTAACCGTACATTGCCGCTCCTAATTGTGATACTCGTCGCAGAATAACTAAGATCACAGGATGTTTAGCCAAGTTACCAATCGCTAATGCCGCGGCCACGACATCTAAGGCGACCGGCTTAGTGGAAAACCATACGTGCGAGAGGGAGTACCCATATCGGCATCCCGCTCCAACTCATGGATTCGCTGAAGGATGAAGCCGATTGGATGGATGAAGGAGCCGCTGGGCGCCTTAGACCAATGTCGTGGCCAGGGCATAACGCTTAGTAGCTTATCGTAGTTTTCCCTCTCTATGACTCTTTCAATTAGTGCTACAAAGACAGTTAGCTGTCTTTCGTTTACGATTGACGATTAAGCGTTAGCGATAGATACGATGTACACCTTGTCTAAGCACCCAGAACAGAAGTTACTGTGTAGGCTAAATCCATTGTTGCGTATCCCACAAAGGTGCCAGGTCAATCGTGTTACTTCGTACCTAACGTATGCGGACAAAGTTAAATGTTATATTAAAGAAATAACGACATTCTTATATTCATAAATAAGCCTCTAACTAGCGCATTTAACAAGGATTCACCTGGGTGAACCTTTTCAGAAATAAAATACTTGTATTTGTATCGATAAGACCAAAAATTACAAACGATGCTTATTAGCCTGCTAGGTTAGGAATTAAAAAGAGGATACTTACCTATACAGTGTGCTACCATGACCCGGGCTTCTAAGAAAATGCGTAATGTAATAATACGCATTACTAGCAAGTGCTTACGTATAAGTAATGTGGTTTTCAAGTATTAACAGTTGACAAATATTTAAATTTCCTTGTAAATAGTTCCTTCGAACAATCAATGTAGCGCGTGTACTGCTTAGTTGTCACACGCTGCGAGTAGCTGTGATCTGTCATTGTCGAGCGCTAATTAACAATTCATTTTGAATTGTATTGCGTCTCGCTGACCTTTCATTAGAACGTGAAATACTTTTAAAATTAGATTATCAAATAGTGCTCACGGTTTGGGTAAAAATCTGCGTCTTATTCTTTAGTTTCAATAAAAGCCTGCATATTGGTAACACACTGTACATTAAAGTATCGAACTGCTCGATCCTTACCGGTTACGATCACTGACTCGACCTTGCGGAGTCTATGAGAGGTGGATATTAGTGGGCCCGGACAGGGTTCTAGATAGCGGCTGTCATTGCGGCCCGTTTATCGCCTGCAGCCTGCAGCGCAGATCGGCGCGGTTAATCAGAACCCTCGGCGGTCGGCCGCCGCCCTGGGCGTTCCACGTTGTCGCACCTGCATAAATCCTTGCACATAAGATGACCTAAGAATATTACACCCTATGGATGTCCCGTCTCCAAGATGATTCTCTTCTCGGACTTATTAGTGGCATATGCTATGTCAATAAGAATTTGAGAACAATTCTCATGAATTTATTCAACAGTTGTAATAACATACCGTTTTCTGATTCTCTGAAATAAAATAATTGGGTTTGTTTGCGAGTCATCACGATTTGGTAGACGAGATATCCATAAGGTTATACATCCTTGAGACGAGTTGGTTATGTGCCTTGTTGCCTCTAATTATATATACTCGTAGTGTTAGCCAGTGGCTTGCATGTGTAATCAAATAATTGCCTGTTATTGTTATAGGCTTCTAACATGCCTGAACATGTAGAACTATCGACACAAGTAATTTAACTACATAGATATGAATTTTGTAACGATACGTAAACTAGTAGAGGGTGTGTGCTAACTAGTACCTAATTAATAGCGGGGTCGTACATTTATGATCGGTATAAACCGCAACACAGCAACAATTTGCGTCATTTATTACAAATGGGTGGTGTTGTTTTATCGATAAAGTTTTTATTATCAAATAAAAAAGCAAATTTAGGCAAACTTTAGGTAAATTAAAAGAATAGATTAAGAATTTAAGGTAATACCAAGTTTTATAGGTAGCCTAGATAGGTACTTATTAATTTCTTTAAAATTGGAAGGTACTTGTTTGGTTTTAGTCGAAATTATAGCTTAAATAACTTTACGTCTCAGTTTCAACTCAGTACAAAAAGATAGGCTTTAAAGTTACCAAACTATTTTTATATACTTTCCCTATCAATTTTTATATATTTCATTTAATAGGTTGTGAGGTTTCCGTAATATAATTTTCCCTTTTTTTTTAGAACTAGTTGACGATTGCAAAAATTTAAGTTTCTCTACGCGTAGAGGAAAATACTGTCAAAGCCACACTGAAACTAAGGCACTGGTCTCACCGCGAGCTACTAAGCTATGAACTATCGGCTACATACACGAACAAAAGATACGCACTCCTGTGCAAATAAAAGAGACACAGCGATACTCGCCCGGCGGTGATAGCTGATAGCTGGGCGAGTATAGCCGTGTCTCTTTTATTTACACGCGAGTGCGTATCTTTTGTTCGTGTTTATAGCCGATAGTACAGTCAAGGGCATTAATATATATACAGTTCTCCATACTGATCCCTTACAAATGTGTCTATATATTAATGCACTCGACTGTACATAGTTTTGTAGCTCGCGGTGAGACCAGTGCCTAAAGTCATAAAAGTCATGACATGACATAATTATGGCATAATCCCGCACTTTTCAATAGTGCTGCCTTTTTTACATCCAGTGCAATAGACAGAAAACCTTTGAAAAACTAAATATTGCCCGTTACCTTACGTATACCTGCGTTGTGTTTGTATTTCAAATTCGCCGTGTGGTGACGGCAATAAGAATACAGTTGTAACCACTCCAACTCCCCCCATGGGTGTCGTAAGAGTCGACTAAGGGATTGAAGTATCACTGATCACACATTTATTGAAGATTGATGGTGAGCAGCAGGATCATCATACCATGATGTCAACCCGCTTGCCCAGCGTGGCGTTTATGGGAATTTACCCTCCTATCCTAATCATCATCATCATCATCAGCCTATGATAGTCCCCTGCTGGACGTAGGCCTCTCCTATTAACTATGCGTATAAACGCATTAGGAGGAAAATACCCATAATCGCCACGCTGGGCAAGCGGATTGGCGATCGCAGTAATATGTCCACTATGATGACGCTGCTGCCCATCATCAATCTTTTATCAAATAATGGCCAGTGACACTTCAATCCCTTAGTCGACTTTTACGATACCCGCAGGAGGAGTTGGGGTGTTGACAAATGTATTCTTATTGCCGTCACCACACGGCCTATCCTAATGCGTCCGCGTAATGCGTAGGCTTAAGTCCAGTAGCCGTACCATGACCTTGCAAGTATCGGCAACGTTAGGTTTGTCTCGATACGTACAGCTGGCCATCGCTCTCGCTTCCATATATCAGTGCGAGCGCGATAGAATGCATAAAATATAACTCATGGTACGACTGCAGCAGTGACAAAAGTCGCACACCTATTTGTTTCAACGTTGTAAAGTTATAATCACTTACGTATCCTTTACATTCGAACTCATGGTATCGCTACAACAGTGGCAAAAGTCGCACCTATTTGTTTCAACGTTGTAAAATTATAATCACTAACGTATCCTTTACATTCCTACTCATGGTATCGCTACAGCAGTGGCAAAAGTGGTATGATAAGCGGTGGCAAAGTTCACCTAACAAGTCTTCGAGACGTACAACTTGTTTTCTAAAATTCATGAAAAATATGTATACAAAATAAGCACCTTCAAAAGTCGCACCTACGTTGTAAAGTTATAATCAATGCGTTGTTCTGGCGTGCACGCAGATAAGCCGACAGCGGCAGCGACAGCGGCGCGGCGACGTGTTTGCGGCGGCTGCGGTCGCACGCCCCGGGCACACACCGCTATGCCATTGATTCCATTCTAATTATACAAAATTTCAAATTTACGTGTATTTTAAAGATTGTTAGCATTTATGGGCCACCTATTTTATATTGACGTACTTTTTTAAACAGGGCAGATCTATTTTTGTTTTACACCGCTCGATTTCGTCGACATCATTCAAGATTGTTAAAAATATTGACGTTCGTATTTAGAAAATTCAACGCATTCATCAATCGTATTGAGCGAGAAATAGTACTTTTTTACTCTCGATTCTCTCGAATAGGTAAATTAATATCTTTTTTTTGTGATTACAGATTTCGAGCGTTTGTTACATTATACCTACTCAAATATGTATATAGGTACCTACCATGAAGTTATTTTACAAAATTAATAAATGATAGGTATAGACTGAAGAAAGACTCAACAGGAGATCAATCTATCACATATTAAAGCAGGAATAGATCTCAAATAACACACATTAAATTATTAAGGTAACAGAAATTAGGTTATATGTTTGTTCCACCAAAGAAGTAGTTATTTACTCAGATATATGTGAAACTACATAATTGCAGCTTTATCCAGCATATATTAATTATATGAAACATTTAAACTAATCGCATTTGTTCAACAATACACATCTATTATAAGCTTTTGTTAGCTCGTTCACCTTTGACAGATTTATTCGCGAGTGTTTATAATTCCCAGAGGACCTATAAAACGTTATGCGAATAGTTACATAAATTCCAACAGACATTGGGATCACGTTTTTCTATCAATGTATTGCAGGAAATTGGGCTTTTCCAAGACCTTCTATTCTGTTTGCTTAGAGAGAGAGTCGTTCTCTTGCGATTCCGTTTAAGTGGACCTATGATGGTTAAAATTGTATGGTTTATTGTGACATGAGTAATTCTATATTTTATTGAATGTGACATGTACAGTCGAGTGCATTAATATAAAGACACATTTGTAAGGGATCAGTATGGAGAAGTGTATATATATTAATGCCCTTGACTGTACACTGTTTGTCACTGCAAACTAATCATTTAAAGATGAAACCAAGCAAAATCAAAGAAAATGAAAAGACCATTAGGAGCTAAAGGAACCGCATTTTATTTTAAATTTCAGGTTTGTCAAAATGACTAACCATATACTTAGTTATGACGTAAAACTATTCTATCTTTTTGAAAGACAACACAAACTCATAAATAAATAAAAGATAGATAAATAAATGTTATTGCGAAAATCTGACACAAATCAACCTAGTTCGGGGCAAGCTAAATTAAGGCTTGTACAGATACCCTAAATAAATAACAATCAACCATGACCAAAGAACAAATACTTGTGATCAATCACATAAGTGCTTATTTGTCACTATCATGTTATAAAAAATAAATAAATACCCCGCCAGGATTTGATGTCACTGTACCTAACACCTTGTAAACTACATTATTTATGAGTGCAATTTATACGTAAAGATTGAGTACTGATTAACCCGGTATCTTCAGCTTCGTAAGCAGGGTCACCTCAAATTAAGCTACGGAGGCTGACAAAATTATTTAAGAAGGACCGCATTACACATTTGTATCAAAATTAATTAAACAAGATGTAGTCGATAATAGTAATTCTTCCTAATGCGTCTATACGCATAGTTAATAGAAGAGGCCTACGTCCAGCAGTGGACTATCATAGGCTGTTGATGATGATGATGATGAGTCGATAATAGTGTTGGTAAGAACTAGAGTTCTTTAAGTCCCATTTTAGGACTCTTCTCATTATTACGGGACTATCGAGCTTAAAAGACTACAGAGTCTTTTAAGTCGCGAGTCGAGCCCTTTTTTTAGGCTTTCTGAGTCCTGCATATAAAGCTCAAGTCCAATATGAAGATTCATTTATGTTGTAATATTTCTTATTTAAGCTATATTATAAAGAAAAACCTTAAATTCAAAACACAAATCTAGCGACTCTTCTTGAAGGACTCGAGTTTTTGTAACATTGTAAAATAACTCAAATTTTGACTACATGACAGGGCCGAGTCTTAGAATGGAAGACTCAAGCGACTCGAGTCTTTACCAAAACTAGTCGATAACGTAGGTAAGCGTCGAGCGAGAACAACTCTCACGTGCCGGTCAGAAGACGAATCAGCGACGGCTTCCGATTGCGCCAAACAAGACGGCCTACCTCTAAGTGTCGAGACTTGAGAGACCTTAGAAGCACAAAAAGACCACTTAGTTTTTACTACGTATTAAAAAAGTTAGGTATGTTAACCATATAAGATTTGTACCTAATGGTTTTATCTGAGCTTTGAGATGAAGCTACTTACGTGGATGTACCCTAAGAAACATTTATGAATATATACAATTATATAACTTGTGTTGCGTATCATTATAGTATTTTTTCTACTCCTGACCTTTTTTTTGCTAGTTACATAGCTACGCACACTATTGTAAAGATATACATAATTACATCTGTCAAAAGTCTATAGTCTATTTCTCAAAAACGCACTCTCAGCCGGTAACGTAATGTTGCAGCGTTGTTCGGTAAGAGAAGGCACGCGAGATATATGGTCGTCTCTCGCTGCCAGACGTCGTCACTTTCCGAACAGACTCAAAAACGTACTGCGCGCTACCACAGACTGCCACATCACACCTATGATAGACGCCATATTGAATTTGTTCCGATCTTCGAATTTTTACACTGCTACCAACATTAGTACCAGATTATTTATTACAATAATTAAAAATTAAAATAATATAAGGTTAAAATATAATTTTAAAAGAAAGGTTTTGTTTTTAAATTATTAATGTGATATAATATATTTTTGTACCAATTACAAATTTCATATTATGCAAAATTATTTTTACCTCTGGCAACTAAGCGCGGTTTTAAAAGCAAACTTATCCATAGACAACGACAGCTGCATTAAAAATAAACCTTCCCGCTTTCAGCTAGCAGTTGAAAGTACTACCGCGAACTTCGAAATTGAGTTTCGATCATTTGTCTCTGTCACTTCAACAAGATTATTATTAGAGTGACAGAAACGGATGCTCGAGTTTTGCGAATTTCGAAGTTCGAGGACGGCCCCCAGTTCTGTATAGGTTTGATTTGAGTCGATTCGCATAGTTTGTGCAAATGTGCAGTGCCTAAAAAATGTGATTTGTTTCATTATAATTATTATTAATTTCTATTGTTCTGCCTGCTCCTTTTGAGAGTGCAGGTATGTGAGGTATGTATGAGCTAACAATATTATTTCAGTTTGTTTATATAGATACATACTAGGTGTTTATTAGTGACAACTGGAAGCGGTCAGTGATTTATGATATTTTCATTAGTTCTGTGTATGCTATGTCACAAAGTCGTAGAAAAAGTATAGTATGCAACGTTGTATTATTAGTTCAAAAAAAGCTCGCGACGTCTTCAATTGCGATACTCGCCCTTCGGGCTCGTATCGCAACTCACGCCGCTCGCATTTTTTGACACCTTATAATACCACTATTGCATAAAATACTATTATGCAACTCTTGTTTAAGAGAGGTCAAAAAAGGTGAGTGGCATGGGTAACAATTTGAGGCGAAGCCGAAAATTGTTATTAAAGACGCCACGAGCATTTTTTTACTCAATTAAACAATGTTGCATATAATACTTTTTCTACGAGTCTTGTATACACGAGGTGTCTTAAAATGCAAAAAACGCACTGTGTGTAAACCCGAATGCGTTTATAGGGAATAGACAATATAGACTTAACTTGACATCTGTAAGGTAGGGGCTTAAAGGTGTGTTTACGACCGTTTAAAAGACAAATAAAAGTACGGGAGTAGAAAAACCTATTGAAAATGAATGTATAAAACTGTAATCTGGCGAAATTATGATTCACTTGTATTTTAAATGAAGCGAGCAAAAAATGGCACAGCATATCGCGTATTAGTTATATTACACTCAAAATGAAATTCAAACAAGCACCTTAAGTGTTCAGAAACGTGTAGTAACTACCGGTTCAAACTGCCGCTAAACGCAGCTGAATACTCGTACAGAAAAAACGGTTTCGCCAAAGGAAATTACCACGTAAAGATGTTTTGCGAAAGGAAAAACGGTTTGTCGTCGGCCGGTCGGCAACCGGTCGTGCGACTCCGCCGGCCGCTCCATTAGCCACTATACACGTGTTGCTATTTGCGACGAAACCTCGTTACCTCGCCCGATGCGCCACTCACTCACTTCTTTCCCCATATGAAAGGAAAGAAAAAGCTATCAATTTTCGCTCGAGGTCGGAAAATAAAAGTGAGCGCTCTGTTGTCTATCTGGTTGTTATTCTAGTTTTGACATTGTGTTATTGCCAGCTGTCCTTTGTTGAAAACAATTCTATAGTTTTGAGTTAGAGGCATGATTATTTTGTTTCAATAATGACTCAACCCAGGGGTCGATATTTGAACCGGTATTTTACGAAAACCTCGAAATAGCCAATATTTTAAAATGTTTTATACTCTTTATATACCTACTGCTAATATTTTACGTAATTTACAATATCATATTTTTATATTACTCCATTAATCCATCCAATGTTCAAATCCATGTTCTTTTTGTATAGAGAAAATAACGGTTCCGGCACACCGGTGTATTTTTAATATCTTCAGTGACGTTCAGTGATGATAGTGATGGTGTTAGTTAAAGGTGGCACTAGTTAACAAAAAATGGGGGTAAGGATTATAATTTATAATCAATATAATTTGAAAAATACATAATGCGGAATTAAAGTTTCCGCGATAAAAAATCAATGAGCAAGATTCAAAAATCACTCTCTAGATCACGAATCCAAGGTGGGAAGATCTGAAACTTCGTTTTCTACGTACCTGAAATACCTATGTGTCAACAGACCGCAGTTAGCCGTAGTATCGGTAAGCTCGGCATGGGCCCATAACGTCCTTGTGCGAGTCATTCCATAGTAATAAATTGATGTACCTTATCCAGGAAAATAAGAAAGTGCGCAAAGGAAGAAACGTTTTACTAAATCTTATTCTGTATATAAATTTAGAAATCGATTCGAGAGGTAATATAGTAACATAGTCGAAACTAGCGTTTTAGCAGCTATCTCGGTCAATGAATACGGGTCAGGTGGAATTTTAATTTTACTGCGAGTGCATTTGGTTCAAACAATTCCAATTTACTATTTTATACCATGTCACGATGGTGGCAAATAAGTTTACGTCATACTCTATCGGTAAACAACACTACAATAATAGTCTTTGAAGAACACCTATTGAATGAGTAGGCCCCATTTGTTAGTAGGCCCCATTTACTTCATGAAGGCATCTATGAATTATAAATTAATTTAAAATCATATTTTTCTATAATGTGATGTATGATATTTCTCAGACACCGAGTTTCCAGATGTTACCTCGTAGATAAAGTTCAAGCTTCACTTAGTTATAAGAAGGTTTCAAGTTTGCTTCAAGTTAAACTTCATTTGAGCTATAGTAGTAAAACTAACGTCGCGTTTGCATGTAAGGAAACTAGCCCTGTTGTACTAAAACAGTTTTCATTTATCATTATTAATCAAGTGTAGTTCCGGTACGTAGTTACAACTTTGTACCGCATTAATCAACTCTTCTGTTTGCTCCGGAGTTATTCCCTGAGTAATTCATATGTTGGATCCTGTTTTTCCATGTACGACGTACCTACTCGTAGATTATGTGAGAGATAAGTGAGGCAATTTTTGTTAGGTAATTATTATACCAATCTTGTTTTCTTCCTATTCTGATCTACGTATACGAAGGGATGTGATTAGAAGAATGGAGTATAAATAAAAGACCTCATATAGATACAAAGAAAATTACCTAATTCACCAACACCAAAGTGGGACGACATCTTTTTAGGGTTCCGTACCTAAAGGGTAAAACGGAACCCTATTTCTAAGTTTCCACTCTCTGTCTGTCACCAGCCTGTATCTCGCGAACCATAACAGTTGAAGTTTTCACAGATGCTGTATTTCTGTTGCCGCTATAATAATAAATACAAAAAACTCGAATAAAATAGTATTTTATGCAACAGTTGTTTAAGAGAGGTCAAAAAAGGCGAGTGGCGTAAGTAACAATTTGAGGCGAAGCCGAAAATTGTTAATAAAGACGCCACGAGTATTTTTTGACTCGGTTAAACAACGTTGCATACATTACTTTTTCTACGACTAAGGATTATCACAAAATAAAACACAGTTTGTTATATGAAAATATACTTTAATTATTTTACCTATATTTTGAGCAAAACATTTCCCATCAGCATAACGCACAAAAAAGTTCAAAGTGTTGCAGTTATCTGGGCGAAGAATCATGTACTTTTTGCAGATATGGTAATATTTCCCTGTTATTGTAAAAGTGCGATCAATTCGGTTCTTGGTGTTCATTATATGAACCACTAGCGTTTCCTGGGCATCAATAATATTGTAATTTTTGGCATCAATAAATCGTGTAACTCTTGCCGGCGACAAGCCCCCATTATTCCAAAAATTACAGCCACCTGTAACAAGAAATAGGAATCTAGGTGTTAAAAATCCTTACAATGTAATTAAATACAATATTTGCATACACAGAATACCTAAATAACATAATTAACCGAATATACTAGTGCATTAATAAAACAATAAAACAACAAGTATGTAACTATAGATTTACCTTGTTGAATAGATGATTCCGATCAGGTGCTTGCTCAATGAATGTTTTTAATTCATCTGGTAAAAAAGTCTTCGCTTTTTTCGCCTTAAAACCTTCTGACTTTCTTTTCAATAAAGCCAGCAACTTGGCGTATCTAGATATGTCTGTCTGGTGGTATATGTTGAGAGTTGCCTTGAGTTTTAAATATTCAACCCAAAGTGAAGACGGTTTGAATAATTCTATGAGGCTTTTAAAATATGCCAATAGGACATTCTCTGAGAATGACGAAGTCTGGTGTTCGATTCGCCACGCCATGAATTTCTTGTACGACTGATCTTAAAGATGCCGCGATTTTGTAGGCAACAAATTCTCAGTAACTGATTGTGCCGCCGTCGATATTTCTTCCGGTGTCAGAACCAAGTCCTCATCATAATCCATCTTATCTTATTATTATTAAATTTATTTTCTTCACTTCACAGTCCAAAAAAAGATGAAAAAATAATTTTAAACAAATTTAAAGATTGCCGCACAAACTGAAAATAACAATGAAAAAACAAATGACGGAATGTAATAGACACGGTAACGTTTTTTTTTAAAATTGTCAGTTACTGCCTGCCGGTGACGATTCTAAAACACTTGCGTTTTTTTCCTTACGTTGGTAGCAATTATTTTAGATACGTTATTATTTCAGACAATATGAATTTGAAATTGTTTGTTAAGTTGTCAGGTTTGCGATTTGTTGTAAATTGAGTAGGTATCTCTGCTAGCAGTTGCATTTTAGCGACTTTATAAGCCTAGGGTGTTTTTGAAGAATAGAGTATATAGACTTTTCTGAAATTGTGTAAGCCCAGCTTTTATATTTGTTGGCGGGACTATATAAATGACAGATAAAAGTGCCGGAGTAGAAAATAGATATTTAAGGGGTTTCCATTCAACAAACGAGTTTTTTTAGACAAATTGATAATGCTACGGAACCCTTCGTGCGCGAGTCCGACTCGCATTTGACCAGTTTTCTCTGGTAATTAAGTTTTCATATTTTTTTGTAAATAGTAATACGACTTATTAAAAAATCGAATCAAAAATGTTTCTACAAAATATGTGTACAAGGATAATGTTGTTAAAAGAAGAGAGAAGTTTTATTGTGCTTGTTTATGCCATTTGCACCTTTTGCTATTTATGTAGGTACTTACAAAAAACAAGCTTTTTATGCAAGACCGGAATGTACTATTGATGTTGAACAAAAATTTTCTGTGGGGCTAAGTATAAAAGAGCAAACAAAAAAAATCCTATTCCATGGAAAGGAAATGGCCAAGGATAGGTTGAGATATGGAATAGTGATTATTCTTTCATGTGTTTACATGGTTGCTTTATAGTTGTTTAATATCATCAAAATATTCAGGTTTCATCATCTTTACGCCTTGCATTACGTCGTATGAATCACCCTGAATAGTAAGTAGAACGATATAAAATTGTTCATTTTGTGTTAAAAATACTACTTGTAGTACAGGTGGAATGGAAACAAATGACAACCCGTTTGTTGGGGATAAGCGTGTTCAGTGTGGACAATCTTCGTACGAACCTTATGTTTATGGACGACCTGAATTCGTATCAAATGTGTAACTGGCCTTATATCCTAAATAGTGACGTACTACGTGGCACGGCTTTAGAGATGAGTTAAAGTGGTTTACCTTTGTAGGGAACTTCGAGATTTTGTTATGAATTCACCACTGTACTTAAGATTAGCTAAACTGAAAAACTTATTCTAGCGCATTCAAAACCTAGGTGTAAGTAGGTACGTAGATTGTAACACGTGAAAACTTTTTTGTTCGAATATGTCACTTTAATACATTTTCTACTTATCGCTTAGCTTATCGCATACGATTGTCGAATTGGCGGCAATGGCATACCTTGTGGTAAGCAAGTGCGTAGCCAAGATGTCAATCGCTAACGCTCAGTAGCGTATCTCAGCTTTCTCTCGTTCACACTTCCTTATTAGTGTGACAAAGACAGTTGCGTTTCGTTCATCTTTGCTAAACACTCTGTTACATTGTTGTTGATGTGATTTGTATCACACCATTGGGTCTAGTATATTTCATGATCATGTTTGACAGCAACTCACGGCTACCCGTCTGTTATTAATCCATGTAAAAGAAAAGAGAGGGTTCGCTGTCAAACACAAGATGTACTAAGGACGCATATACTTACGACGTAGAATAAAACTAATTGTATCAAAGATACTAAGAGGTATTATTGCTAATACCCTGTGCTACGCAGCGGTTGCGAATTAATTCCCCGGCTCTTACAAATGAGTTTTTCAAAAAACCTATGTACGTAATATCATCTGATATTTTGTATACTTTACAGTGAAGGAAAACATCGCGAGAAAACGTGCCTACATCTGAGAAGAAATTCAAAAGGTGTATGTGAAGTTCCCAAAAAGTATTGGGCCAGCATTGGAGATCACGCAAAGTAGTCACGTTTGATGTCGTGTTACGAAAAACGGTTAGAATACAATACAATAAAATACAATACCCTCTGATGTCATTTCAATTGTTAGTTGTTAACCCTTTACCGCATGTTGTTATATAGGTGCCTGGGGCCAGTTTATTAAAAACATGTAGCTTGTAAGTGGGTATCTCTTTTTATTTCGATTGGTCAGTTAAGGACTTCCGCTTGAATTTCAAGTTCAAAGCTTTCTATAAACATGCCCTTGGCCATTGCAAATTTTACTCAATAGACTCAATAGATCAAGTTACAAGCACATCATTCTTTGTAGATGACAAGTAATGACGACAGCTTCCATGTAGTTCAGTCAGTAATGACCCGGACTACGAAGCTAGAGGTCTCAGGTTCAAATCCTGGGGAGGGCACCTCTTTGTGTATTTAATAATCATAAAAAATATTAGTTCCTAAGCCATGGTTGATTTTTAAGTATTTAAGTATCGATAGGTATCGGTTTATGTATGTAATATTAATACTCAGTAGGTATCCATAAAACAAGCCTTATTTAATTTACCGTGGATCTACACTCGCGGTAAAATAATACGGATCAGGTGTAATTTTTATTTCCATTTTAGTTTATTTTATTTATTTTAGGGAACACCAGCTTCCCGGGTTCCAACCGCCAAAAGTCTCGCACGATCCGGACCTGCAGAGCTGTTTAGAAGAGAATTGTATGTTAGATCACAATACACATTGTCCCAGCTCCTTTGTGATTTTAGGTTGTCGGGAAAATTTTTAGAAGGGCAAGCAATTTTGAATGCATTTTTGGCGTCCTCCAAACCCGCAGTCTCACAGTTAATAGGCAGAGCCCTTAGGATCTTTCCTGTGAGATCAGACGTGCTGTGGACGGACGCGAAAAATGCAGGAGAAGCCACACATGAAATTTTTCGTATCCCTAAACCCCCATACCGAATAGGGAGGGATGCTTGGGACCAAGAACGCTCCGTTAGCTGAATATTTAGAATTTTTTCTATGGTAATTTTGATTAAGTCGTCTAAAGGTGTTAATAAATTAATATTTTTCCAGAACGGACAGCAACGGAGCACGTATGTCAATTTAGGGACCAAAAGACAAAACTTAAGAATCGCAAGAGCATAATGAGGGCTAATTTCGAGTAGACGATTTGCGTGATTTTGGAATTTAGAAATCGAGTTAGAAATATAATCGGGAAAGGATTCTTCAAAAATAGGAGAACCCAGGAGGCAAAGTGAATATTTGTCTACTATTTTTATTATTATTAGACCCCGGTATCGGAGGTGCAAAATGATAGCTGTCAAGTTCTTACTTAGGGATAGGTAAACACATTTTGTGATGTCGATATCGATACTCGATTTTTTGTACAATTTTTTTTTATGTACAGTGGTGTTCAGAATTGCATGGACAATTTATGAATGAATTCATTTATAAACTGTCCATGCAATTTTGAACCCTACTGTACAAGGACCATTTATTTGTATACCTTTTTTCGGGATCTATGATAATAATTAACATTTAATACTCGATTTTTTGTACAATTATTTTTTTTTATGTACAAGGACCATTTATTTGTATCCCTTTTTTGGGATCTATGATAATAATTAACATTGAATGTATAAATCATTACAATTACAATTCAAATCTCTGGTTGCTATTACATTTATTATGATTCGAGTTGCACAAGATTGAATAAAAACTTTTGAGATATTAAATACTTGTAATAAATTATTTATGTCAATAGATAGTCAAAGTCATCTTACAACGATGTCTTCGATTATTTAGTCGTGTTTACGAGTCTATCCGACTAAAATATTTTATACAATAGAAAGTGGAGTCACTTCTTGCTGAACACCCTGAACTTCAAAAATGAATGAAAAACATTTAATATACAATTTGCAGAATACACATAATTTCCAGATGTTGGAATATAAAAAAGCACATGGAGTCAAATTGCCATCAAGAGAAAATCAACAACGTATGTTCTACTAATATTGATTATTCAATAAAGGATTATTCCATTCCAATATTTGTAATCTTGCATATCTTGCATTGCAACTCAATGTATGAAAACACTCATAAAAAAAGAAAAAAGAAATAAAACCAATGAAACTGTAACCGAGATCTGCTTAAGTTTTTCGTCAATTGTATCATACTTTGGACCAAATTCGAAAACCCAAACTTCAGAAGGTTCATCGACAATTGCCTCAATAAAAAGTATGGCAATGTTACAATACATAAAATAAATATTTTGTTGATTTTGTAATTATATAGTCCTAGTTTATATCGTAAATAGGTGCGTTTAATTAAAGTCTTAGCTTATTATTATGGTAAAGAAAAATTATCGATATGTAACTTTAATTATCGACATCACAAATATTTGTACCCCATCCCTAAGAACTTGACAGCTACCATTTTGCACCTCCGATACCGGGGTCTAATTATTATACCAGGAGTCAGACAATCGAATTTGGATTTTAAAACAGTCAAACTATAGGAAGTCTTTTGAATAAAGAGTTCGCATTTACTATAATTTAGTTCTAAACCAATATTTTCAAAATTAGTTTTGATAAGAGACAAATCGGACAGTACGGTATCCACGTCACCTCCTAAGGTCCCATCGTCTAAATACCGGACATTAAATTTGGATTTATTTTTTTGTATTATGTGATTTATGGCAATAATACAATTGGATATTAAATTACATTCCACTTATCCTGTAAACGTTTTAAAAATATATTTGAAATCAGTGCGTTAACAGTATTTTCTTTAAAATTTTATATCCAATCCGTATTCTTTGAACGAGAGTGTAGATAGATCTTTGTAAGAGTATCCCATGATTTATTAATTTATTATTACAGTATTTATTTATTAGGTACATGCGTCGAGCACGGCCGAGAACCATTCAAAAATTGGAATAATATATCAAAACCAACAAGTGTTGCAAGAATTTATGCTAGACACATAAAAATGCCGGTATTTTTGCATTTTCGGTAAGTCAAGAAAGCCGGAAAAGCCTGAAAACGGGGGATTTATGTTATAAACCCATTCTGGTTGGAATATACTCGGCAACTGCAACGTTTGCCAAAAATGTTGAACATAAACAGCACTTTGTTTCACTGTGAGTATTACCTGCTTTAAATAAAATTTATTTCTCAAGACAAAAGTAGTATTATGCGACATAGTTATTTAATTTTTTAAGCGTGATTGACATTAGGAAAATACTGATTGAGAAAAGAGTTTCCTATATTTAAAAAAAATCTGGAGATGGTAAATTAAAAGTTTTTCAATGTTAATTACTAGATAGATGAATCCAAAAAACAATAATAATTAAAATGAAACGGGTTTCCATGTCCATGGGCGATGGTGATCGCTTACTATCAGGCGATACGTCTGCTCGCTTGTCTCTTATTCTAAAAAGAGGAAATAGTCAGAAATAAGGACAACGAAGCGATAGTGATCTCATAAAGTATATTTTAGATTTGATAGTACTGAACTCTAAAAATACCCTTGATGAACAAATTTAAGCAGTCCACCTGTGTGGTGATCCACCGAACGTCAGACGAGAGCTCTGCTGCTGAAACAATTTAATGTGCAGGACTCAACACTTCATGAATAGTAATCAAACCGCCATCCTCCCTTCATTTATCTCGAGAGAGACCAACAATGAAATGTAGATGAGGACTTTTTGCTTAAGCTCTTAGCATAATTTGTACCTACTTTTACTTAAATTCAAAATTATAAAATGCCTCTAGACAAACGATCGGGCCAAAATACAATTTGAATAAGAATCTTGGGGAATCCTTAAAGTCTTGGAAACAAAGCTCACAATTTGATGTTTATATTCCTAATTAGAGACTTATTAACCTTCTCGTTGACTGTATTTAACTTGAAGGTTTGTTACCTACCTACCTACCTACCATAATACAATTTCTAACAGATGCTGGTTTCTTAAAATTTGATGGGACTAACCAAAATCCTCTGACCTCAGATTACAATGCATGCCTATATAGGTACCTACTCAATTTTAAGGTATTATGTATTTTATCTGGTAGTATTTAGGAATCTACATAATTATAATCCATTTGAATTAAATTAATTCCTTTTGAAGCAAGAATCATAATCAGTTTTTATTTTTTGTTACATTTATGAATAAATTCTTGTATACAGAGTGTTTTTTTTAAGTGGGACAGTATGGAGAAATCGGAAACTATAGAAGATACAAGGAAGCTGTCTTAGGAGAAATTAGGTATTTTTTTGTAAAAACAAATATTTTTATAACACCATTCGTGTAATCAAGAAAATCAAAACATACACATACTTAGATTTCTGCATTATTATACCCTGCAATAATTACGTAATAGCAACAACTTTTCAAAGTGTACATACAAATATGTGTAAGAGCTCAAAGTTTTGCTTATAAATAAACTTTTTTTCATTAGTCATTATAATTCACCCATCCATAGGATGCGTAATTTTGGAGAAGGCAATCAAATACAAATTTATTAATTTTCATTCCTTCTACCAAACAAATACGATATTTTGTAATTAACCCGTAAGTAACATCAAAGATTGTTTCCTAATATACTTGACCTTTGTCACAAGTATACAAAGCCCTGTGTACCTTTTTGTATCCGTCGGCAAAACTATTTGAGTTTAATTTATGTATCTTTACTTAGGCTACCTACTTAAGATGAAAAACGGGTCCTTTTATTGGATCAGTTCGTCCGTAATTGTCGGGTCGTATTTTGTGAAAGAATTTATTTCCTTGAGATGTTTTCGTTTTGTCAGTCAGGTCTCACAGTTTGCTTTGAGTGGTTAAAGTGACAATACATACATTTATTTTCTACATATTTTAAATATATAATAATTTGTTCGACAAATAAATGATTCTGATTCTGATTCTGATTCTGATTCTGATTCTGATTCTGATTCTGATTCGAAAAATCAAATTAATGTGTTTCTCAGTAAAATGGAGTTTTATCATAGATATATGAAAGAGAGAGATTTGTAACGAAGCGAAATTGTAATGAGTCTCGGTGTCTCCGAGGTCGGGCCTTTGCCACGCTGTGATTGGCTAAAGCGCTACCATACGACGCGGCACTAGAGAGGAGGCTACGTCGATAAATTATTATCCATAGATATTTGATAAGGCCGGAATATTAAGAAAAACATTAAAATCGATCTATCATTCAATAAGAAATAAATACAGATTAAAATATCGCATTGGACGATGTATCTAATCTTTATAAACATAATATTTGAATATGAACAAAGCGATTTATTAACGACTTTATCTTAATTGTGGCTGGGAATCAAATGAACAAATAATTATTTAGACGGTTGTACCCTTAATGAACATAATGTTATCAGCCGTTTCCGCGTTGGTCACATATTTAAATAAAACAATTTCAACCTTTGACAAACGGTTATTGTAAAAGGCTCAAAATAATAATACGCGATATAATCTATATATCGTCCATTAAATACAAAAGCGACACATGTCAAAAAAATACTTTTTACAGGGGAGCTGTTTAAAGATTTTGTATTCGTTTTTTGTTCACAAATTTTTTTTACAGCATTAATATTATATGTGTTATATATCAATTTGTAGGTATTTTAACCCTCTTTTGATGTGTTTGGTTATTAGAAAGTAATATGTGGTGTGCAAGCTTTTATGAGCGTATACGTCCGTTTTGCATAAAAAAAATACATTAACTCTGAATTTTTTTTTCAATGAAAGGCCACAAATACAAAAAAATAAGCAGTTATTTCATTTAAATCATACATAAAATCATGACTTAAACATAGAAATACTGTTTTTTTAACAAAACTGAACCAGACAAAACTTTTTCTTACTGTTTCTTTACTTACATATTGTCAAAACATGTTTATAGTTTATAGGTACCGTAAACCGGGGTTACTTTGATTAATTTTAACTTTGGTTACATACTTTGATGAATTTAACGGACGTACTAGTTTAAAATTCAGATATAATTATCGGTTTTCTTCAAAAATCAACCTGCTACATAAAAAAATGTGGTACTTTTAGTTAATAAATATAAAATAAATACAAAGCGATCAAAGTTACATTGTTGAGAATGGAATTAATACTTTGATACCACTTACTCGTATTTTTACTATAAACTGGAAATATCCCACCTAAAAGCACATACTCGTAAATAATAAAAATCGGTTAAGTACATCTTTAGTTATTAGTTTTTTCTATGTGTATATTTGTGTGGTGGTTACTATGATCCCATACTAAATGATCCAAATTGATATGTTTTGACGGTTTACTAGTTTTTTCATTAGAATTGATGCAAAACTTAATTTTTACCGATACAAAAGTATATCTTTCAATATTTAATTGCAGAGATAATAAGTCTTTCCTAAAAATCTACTTATGATTAGTAATAATGTAACAATTTTTTTTTCTAGACGACATGACAGTTTAGCGCTAAAGTACTTGGGTACTACCTATGTAGTGAAGCAATAGGCATGATGACTCAACGACAAGTCAAGTCAACATCTTTTTTCGATTTTTGAAAGATTTACATGAAATACACAAAAGTAACGTCACGTTTGTAATGTTTGTATACTACACTTATATTAAATAAAAGTTCTGTACAATAATGACTGTAGTCTATATCTTAGTAATAATTTATTCGTGTATGATGCCGTGCATAATGTCTAATAATTTATTTTAAATACAGTCATCATCCCTATGTTGGCAGTCCCAAAAGTGAAAAAATAAATATTACTAATATAAGTTTTTAGATTCGTTAAAACATACACCGGGGTTAGATCTTTGTTTGTTTTACTTGTATTGTACCTATACAAATAATATAATAGGAAAATATGACAAATACTTAATAATCCGAAGTTTATGCCATTATTGTTTCTTCGTAGTCGCAATTATAGGTACACAAAATTCACAGTCATCTTCCACACAATCCCCAATATACTTTTAAGTAAAACGAACACAATACAAAGTACCACGTTTTGCAATTACTGTTTTTATAAGATGTATTGTATTTTTTAAGATTTCATGCAAAAGATACTCAATTATTCAATCTGGTACATTTATGGATTTTAATATTATACTGAATTAAAAACGGTTGTAAATGCAACAATGTTTTTTGAAATTCAACATTCTGTATTGCGGCTCCTTTGTTTATAAAGAAATCTAAACCATACATATTTACTTTATTCAAAACAGCATCATGTATAAATATGGCTCCTGTGATTGATGCATTCGAATATATTTTTAATTCAAAAAGGTTGCAAATCATAATACGGCAGTTGTGATGAATGAAAAATCAAATTTAAGAGGATATTTTAAAATTAAAGCTGCCACATTCCGTTTTGCAACTCCTTTTTATATAAAGAAACATAAAATTTACGTATTTATTTTATTCAAAACGGCCTCATCTATAAATATGGCACCTTTGCTTACATATTTTTTAACGTAATCACTTATTTTTTCGTTTCATGGCACTTTTTCATAAAAATGTCGTGTGTTTTGGTCGACAGTCGAGTTGCAACTGACAAAATGGCAGTTTAGCACTGAAATAAGTTTCGAAAGAGCGATAGTGCAAAAAGGGCACCTGCATCATTTTGATACTTACTAACGTCAAATCGACAGGTGTCTTAGTGTCACGTAAAATATTAGTGCTGATAATGTCGTTTTTGCAATAAAATCATTTTTCACGGTTTTTGAGTTGTGTCGCTTTTGTATTTAATGGACGATATATTGTTTTACCTTTATGAAGATAAGATATTGATACAAAGGTCAAAATATGAAATAAAAATTGAATATAATCAAATACATCAACAATTTATCGACCCTATTTGTCATCGGCACGGTCGGTCAGTCGTACCTCTAGTTCGCGGCCTGCTCGCAGCGGCCGTACCAAGAAATGACAGTACGGTTGTGAATATCGCTAGCAATTGGATACATTGCACGGTCGCTTACCAAATTGCAACTTGCTTGCTATTCTAAGCCGTCAATGTAAAACGCACATACAATTTGTCACTGAATAGTTCAACCAATTGGTACGCCCAAGTAAAATCATTATGACATTTATGTCAGCGGTTTGTTGTTATATATTATTTGTAAAAATACGTGGATTTGTCAACTAATAACTAAAAAAATCAATACTTTCATGTGGTACGTGACTCAATAGTCCTTGAAATGTTTATTTACACTCCTATTTTTACAAGAAATAACGGCACAATTCGGCATTTTGCGGATATGTCCGAGCTCATCCTGCAGTCGCGGGTAAGTTGCGACTGGCTCATAGGGCGCGCATCTGTCACACTATAAAGGCCTATCGGCCATAACGCTGCGACATGTTCCATGCCTCCGTTAGCTATCTATACTGATCTGTGAGTTTTATTAAGGTATCTGATAATGAAAACACTAGCGACAATAAAAATGCATAGGCACCTGTAAATAAGAAAAATTACATTAAATATCCGCTCGTCGATCTCTAAACTATCTTACATTTTTTAACACTTTCATTGCGAACGAGTGCTACGCGCTACGCTCGTAGCCGATTCCGTGTTTTTTCCGCTTTGTAGCGAAAATGGACCTCCAACAGAGAACTCCCTTCGGGAGTACCCCGCGCTCAATGTGTTAATTTATTTTAGTTACGAATTAATATTTAAAATTCTTTATTGTACACTATACACATTTTTACAAAAAAAAATACAGGTACAAAGGCAAACTTAACCCTGTAAGGGATCTCTTCCAGTTAACCTTTGAAGAGAATTTGATTTTTTTGAAGAAAATATTCTGACAATCATGACATTAGACTGCAGCTATGTGTCTACCCTACCCATAGAGCAGGCTGCCGTCAAATAGAAGCTAAAAATGTATTGATAGGTACACGTGTGAAAAGGAAATCTCGTCAGGAAATCGCTTTCTTTGGTCGTGTTTAAATTAATAGTCGCTCTCCTTTCGACCTTTATATTTTCATTAATTATCATAATGTAGTACTCTTATATATTCATGCAATCTTCCTGTCCTGAAAACGAAAATGCAATAATTTCTACGTTCATATTTTGGACAACCATTAACCCATTAATTGACAATTGCAAAAAAAAATACATAGTTAAAGGCCTTTCATGAAAACAAAATATAACATCATAATTTTTTTGTTACGTACTTCAGTTTTGTGTAACAACTTTTGGAAGTGAAAAAAGGCGACAAATTCAAATTTTCTATGAGCGATCAACATTACACGCCTACATGTGACGCTTTTTCCTACTGCCCACGGTTGTTGTACAGTCACGTCTAATAATATGTATACATTTCGGAACGTATGTCAAAGGCATAAGGATCAAAATGCTATACATATTATTAGAGCCGACCGTACACAGTACATACTATAATTAGTGTCGCTAACTTTCGTAATACATTTGACGCGATTTTTGTTTTATTAAGACGCGATATTTTGACGCGATTAAGACCTGAACATTGTACAATTTGTTAGCAATCGACCCTAATTACTCACTTACTGACCTATTTATTAACCGAAAAAGTCAACTTTCCTGGACAAAATAGTACATTACGACACAAGTGCCAAAAACATGAAATTCGAAACGAGTAGCGCTGTTTTAAGACACGACCGAAGGGAGAGTTTTAAATCGACACGAGTTTCTAATTTCCTTTTTTCACGTGTCTCGTACGACGTTTTTTTAGTACAGATGGCCCTCCGAAGTTTTGGACCTGACGTAAAATGAGCCACTTCTCGCACTAGCACCAAAAAGGCACCATATGTAAAAAAAAAAATATTCTTGCCTTTTCGTTGTGTGGACTACCTATTATGTTTTATGTAGGTATACAGAACCCTTTTTCAGCTTCACGTGTTTTTTGTAGTAGGTAGTAGGTGACCTTTTTCGCGAGGCATTATGCGGCGCGCCTGAAAGCCGCGGAGGTATATTGAACGACTGCCTGCGCATAAAACTTTTTAACCGAATTTCACTAGCGCTTCGACTGGGGAACAACCTTTTTCTGCTTTTCCCTGTTGTTCGTAAATGTGGGACTTGCGAAATGTAAACCTTGTTAACTGATCAAGTCCTATACGTGTGCGATAAGCAGAGATCGGATTTTTGTGCGACATCTCATACTAAATGTCATCAAAATGACGTCACTACGAATGTCGCAAATCCATCCGATCTCTGGCGATAAGCGAAGCTGTTAAGTTACATTCGCTTTGTTAATGATATCATTGATATGTTACTTTTTAGTATGATTTATCAGCCTCCGTAGCCGTGACTTGTATCGTGGTAGTGACTCTGCCTACAAACCTGGAGGTTCCGGGTTCGAACCCTGACGAGGGCATTATTTGTGTATTTCCTTACTTATCACAAAAATTTGGTCGTTGGTCATGACTGTCTATGTATTTAAGTATCTATATGTATCTATCTATTATAATATATCGTCGCCTGGTACCCACATCACAAGCCTTAATTGAGTTTACCGTGCGACTAGGTCGATTTGTGTAAGATGTCCCAAGATATTTATTTAATGAAATTTGTCATTTACAATGGTACATGAAACATAATAGTAAAATACATTATATATACAGATATTTATTTATTTAATTTGAATTTTTCTGCATTTTCGTGCCAATTTTTCGGCACTGTGGCAATTCATATTTACATCATAAATACCCCGTTTCTAATCATACTAATAATGTAAATTACCATAAATTATAAGCCATTGACACATTGATTTGATATTCAGTCCTGACCAAGCAACAAATATTTGTGACAAATAAATACACAAATAATTCCCTCGCCGGGATTCGAACTCGGAACTTCCAGCTTCTTAAGCAGGCTCACCAACTAGGCTACGGAGGCTGACAAATATATGACGGTCAAAACTATCAAACTACCCATACATATAAAGTACTAGCTTTTGCCCGCGGCTTCGCACGCGTAGATTTTTGACTTCCATGAAAAAAAATGTTTGCAACCGACTTCTAAAAAGAAGGAGGTTACCATTTCGATTGTATGTAGTTATATATTATGCATGTTACACGGTTTCCTGCAAATACTGAATCCTATTTTGTTTTTTTTTTCTCAGGAGATTCAAAAGTGGCCAAAATAAGTTTAATATTTGTGATATTTTTTTTTGGGTTTCGCCTTGACTTGTTGACAATCATTTAATCGAATGTTGTTTCAAAGACAACGGTTCAAGTATTTTCATTTCATCGACAAGTCATTCTGTCGAAGAATAGTTTTTAGTAAATTTAAATCAGGGAATTTTGAATGGTGCTTGAGGTTTTCCTTTACGGGTTCTTATTTTAGTTTGGTTTAAATTTAGTAATAATTTCCGCAGTTCTAAACTAACCCTGAACGTACGTTGATAGAGCTGTTTGCTTATGTGTGGGGTCACAGTTGTAACCTAATTTAAACATATTTTAATAGCCGTTCGTTTCTATGTGGGGTCGCACTGGTCGCAGTTCTAACCAAACCTAAACCTACTTTGATAGCCGTTTGCTTTTGTGTGGGGCCGCAGTTCTAACCTAAACTAAACCTACTTTGATAGCCGTTTGCTTTTGTGTGGGGTCGCAGTTCTAACCTAACCTACTTTGATAGCCGTTTTCTTTTGTGTGGGGTCGCAGTTCTAACCTAAACTAAACCTGCTTTGATAGCCGTTTGCTTATGTGTGGGGTCGCAGTTCTAACCTTTCCTAAACCTAAGTAGAATCTTACCTTATTACATTCTGTTTGAAGTCTGTTTCATTGAACAGCATATTAGTAAGACATAATTAAATACTTAATTGCAAATAGACTACACGAATTAGAAAGTTGTATTTACAGTGAGGCGGCCCGTGTACCCGCGCAGCTTATACATATTCTGTCCGCGAGCTGTCAAACAAACATTTGAAATTCGTTCGCTTTGAATCATAATTATTATGTCGCCATGCAAAATTGTAGATATTTTTAACGAACAAACAAATAAATATGGTTTTGTCTAGACTTAAAAAATAAAACCTCACAATGACCTTTTATGTAGCAAACTGCATTACTTACCAAAATTTAATATTAAAAGTATCTACGTATTCATCGTACCTATGTTTACTCTTATATAACATGGTTAAGTACCTACATCTGCATTGGCAAGAACACTTCTATGAAGTTTTGAATTAAATAGCCCAACGAATCTGGTTCCTTCTTACAAACTTTAACCTTCCATTTAAGTAACCCCCATAGGGAATGAAGTGAAGTTTCGAATAACATAGCCCAACTAATCTTATTACCCCATACACACTTTAACCCTCCATTTAACCCCCATAGGGAATGAATTTTCAAAAAACCTGAAACATGTGTTTACTTATTTATTATTAAAAACATTCGTGTGAAGTTTCGAATAAAATAGCCCAACTAATCTTGTTTCCCCATACAAACTTTAACCGTCCATTTAACCCCTTTAAGGGATGAATTTTCAAAAAACCTGAAACATGTGTTTAATTATTTATTATTAAAAACATTCCTGTAAAGTTTCGAATAAAATATCCCAACTAATCTTATTTCCCCATACAAACTTTAACCGTCCAGTTAACCCCCATAGGGAATGAATATTCAAAAAATCTGAAAAACGTGTTTACCTATTTATTGTTAAAAACTTTCATGTGAAGTTTCGAATAAAATAGCCCAACCAATCTTATTTCCCCATACAAACTTTAACCCTCCATTTAACCCCTTTAAGGGATGAATTTTCAAAAAACCTGAAATATGTGTTTACTTATTTATTATTAAAAACATTCCTGTGAAGTTTCGAATAAAATAGCCCAACTAATCTTATTTCCCCATACAAACTTTAACAGTCCATTTAACCCCTTTAAGGGATGAATTTTCAAAGAACCTGAAACATGTGTTTATTAATTTTTTATTAAAAACATTCCTGTGAAATTTCGAATAAAATAGCCCAACTAATCTTATTTCCCCATACAAACTTTAACCCTCCATTTAACCCCCATAGGGAATGAATTTTCAAAAAACCTGAAATACGTGTTTACTTATTTATTGTTAAAAACATTTATGTGAAGTTTCGAATAAAATAGCCCAACTAATCTTATTTTCCCATACAAACTTTAACCCTCCATTTAACCCCTTTAAGGGATGAATTTTCAAAAAACCTGAAACATGTGTTTACTTATTTATTATTAAAAACATTCGTGTGAAGTTTCGAATAAAATAGCCCAACTAATCTTGTTTCCCCATACAAACTTTAACCGTCCATTTAACCCCTTTAAGGGATGAATTTTCAAAAAACCTGAAACATGTGTTTAATTATTTATTATTAAAAACATTCCTGTAAAGTTTCGAATAAAATATCCCAACTAATCTTATTTCCCCATACAAACTTTAACCGTCCAGTTAACCCCCATAGGGAATGAATATTCAAAAAATCTGAAAAACGTGTTTACCTATTTATTGTTAAAAACTTTCATGTGAAGTTTCGAATAAAATAGCCCAACCAATCTTATTTCCCCATACAAACTTTAACCCTCCATTTAACCCCTTTAAGGGATGAATTTTCAAAAAACCTGAAATATGTGTTTACTTATTTATTATTAAAAACATTCCTGTGAAGTTTCGAATAAAATAGCCCAACTAATCTTATTTCCCCATACAAACTTTAACAGTCCATTTAACCCCTTTAAGGGATGAATTTTCAAAGAACCTGAAACATGTGTTTATTAATTTTTTATTAAAAACATTCCTGTGAAATTTCGAATAAAATAGCCCAACTAATCTTATTTCCCCATACAAACTTTAACCCTCCATTTAACCCCCATAGGGAATGAATTTTCAAAAAACCTGAAATACGTGTTTACTTATTTATTGTTAAAAACATTTATGTGAAGTTTCGAATAAAATAGCCCAACTAATCTTATTTTCCCATACAAACTTTAACCCTCCATTTAACCCCTTTAAGGGATGAATTTTCAAAAAACCTGAAACATGTGTTTACTTATTTATTATTAAAAACATTCCTGTGAAGTTTCGAATAAAATAGCCCAACTAATCTTATTTCACCATACAAACTTTAACCCCCCATTTAACCCCTTTACGGGATGAATTTTCAAAAATCCGTTCTTAGTGCGCCTCTAAGCATTATAAAGAATGTACATGCCAAGTTTGAACTCTCTAGGACCAGCGGTTTGGGCTGTGCGTTGATTTAAGTCACTCAGTCAGTCAGTCAGTCAGTCAGGACATTGCCGTTTATATATATAGATTAGATCGCTTTTGTTTCGCGAAATGCTTTCGTTATTTTATCCGTTTATTTCGGCACGCCAGTGTAGTCACATTTAGCCTATAGTTTTTTATTATTCAGAATATGTAAGTACTTTCATATTCACCGTATCTCAGTTATTGCACATTTGTATGAAAAATACATGCTTTGTCACATATTTTGTTACCGTGCGTATGTAGTGCAGAATACATTTGGTTTCATGATAATAACGAATTTTTTATACAGCTGTTGAGCAAAAAATGGATACTGGCGTTACAACGTTATTTACTAGTAGAAGCATTTAAACGGATATTATAACTCCACGGTGTTGTTATCTTTGGTTATGTACAGTCGACATCAGAAAATTCGCCCGAACTAAAAAGTAAAAAAAAAAATTGGTTCCTAATACTTAGGATTTCCTACCCAAACCTTTAAACCTTTTACCCTATTAATTGAAATAAAATATTATGGCTAGGTACCCTACAGATTTCTTAGAAGTCGGTGCTAACCAACTATGTCATAACTACTAAGCAAACACTTGAATAGATCTCGAAAATGTATGACATTTGTTATATTCAAAGATTGATCCTCCAACTCCTAATCATTAAGGAGTTATTACTTTCATCATCAGCTCACCAACATGAGACTATGACCACCTAAAGGCAAATACTCGAATAGCTTCCAAATTACATGAAATATGTTATATTTAAAGAATTGTCCCCCAACTCCTAATCTCTTAGGAGTTGTACCTTACATCATCAGCTTACCAACATGAAAGGATGACCACCTAAAGGAAAATACTCAAAAAGCTTCCAAAATACACGAAATATGTTATATTTAAAGAATTCCCCAACTCCTAATTGCTAAGGAGTTGTACCTTCCATTATCAGCTCACCAACTTAAGACGTTCATGACTAGATGCAAATACTTGATTAGTCTTAGAAAATAAATGAAAAATGTCATGTGTGCCTACAACATTTGAAGAGTTCCCTCGATTTCTCGAGGATCCCAACATCAGATCTGGATTTGGTGACAATGGGACCAACTAGAAAGTATACCCTTACAAACAAAAAAATATTTTTTCAAATCGGTCCACGCGTCTTCGAGTAATCGGGGAACATACATAAAAATAAAAAGATTTCGACGAATTTTGAAGTCGGTTAAAACGAGGCAGCAAATTGAAATGTTTCTATGATTGGACAATAACACGCATAAATTTACCGCCTTTTTCTACTGCCAAAGGTTGTTGTATATAGTATGACGAACATTAGTAGCACAATGAAAGCAATCGTGGTTTTTGTTTTGATGAAGCCCTTAACTTTGTACACTTTTTTTGCAATCGACCGATGGGTCGATTCCTCCTTATGTACGGGTTATTCTTAATAGATGTATTAAGAATAACCCGTACATAAGGAGGTCCAGAGGGGAAGCCTATGTTCAGCAGTGGACGTCTTATGGCGGAGATGATGATGATGATGATTAAGAATAAAACTAGGACTTTATTATTGCTCTTTTGCAAACGTTCACGTGGCACAGGATTAAAAGTAGGGTAGCAATAAAATCCTGATGTATTATGGCTTGTCACATCATTCACCTCGTTCACCAAAGTTGTTTTCAAAACTTACTGTACAATATGAACTCAGGTTTTGACCTTTTAACAGTTTTGGAATAACAGGAAAACCTATTACCGGAAAGATAACCTCAATCGGAGCAGAGGCTCAGAATTAAATTTAACATGTTTAGAAAAAGGGGGATCGCAGTAAGCCTCGGCTCAAGCGACGCCGCGACAGCCGTCAATCCAAGCCGTCGGCTGACATCGGACATCTGTTACGTTTCTTGTTACTGCGACCCGCGTCTTTGAAGAAATTACTTCTTATACAGCGACGTCGCTGCCAGCCACTGACACACACCCTCGTTTCTGATCATTTTCTCCGCTAAATGTGCTCCATTCCCTCGTGTGCCACTAAGACGGAAACCTTAATCATCCACACTTCAAGTTATTACACGTATCATAAAACTTTCTTCGAATAAGTTAGTACTTCGGAAACGAAAGCCGAAATGATAAACATTCTTGCAAAGTACAATTGCCGCAATTAGAATTTATTGCTTGCTGTTTTAACAAATGGGACTCCTTAAAAAATATGAAGACGGAAAACGTTCATGGAGCGTCGTCAGTTGAGAAATATAGCTCATTAAGGAATGTTTAGTCGAGCTAATTTAACCAGAGGCCTAAGGTACCCCAGGGGAAATCACGAACTCTGTGTGTACTTGCCAAACTTTTGGACTTTGTTTCAGTTATTAATATGTTTGACTTTGTATAAGCCTTATGAGTGAAAGATTACATGAGATTACGCGAATGTTGTTCATAAGTGTGAATTTATTTTAAATGGTTGCAGTAATGGTATGCAAGGGCGGGTAGATGTAAAGGTAAATCGCTTAGGTATTTGAACGAATGAGGCCGGTATTTCCCGGTAATTGGAGCTGTCGCGTGGACAAATGTCCTGTCCGGCGTGTGCCAGATAGTCACTCTAACGGCCGCTATTAGCCCGGAGATAATCTTAAATTACTACCAAGCCAGATAATAGTAGGCCTGGCATGTGTATCATTAACTATTTATAAGAAATATTTAATTTATTTTTGAAATTATTGACACCTATTATAAGTTACAATGGGCATTATTATGGGGATTATGGGCATTTACCTCTTACTGCGTCTATACCCAACTAGCAAAATATACTCATATAGAAGTTGAGACAACGTTTTGCATATAACTTGTAGTCCTATTTGGTTGGTCATATAAACGTAAGGTAAACGGTTATAAAAGGCGAAATTGGCGCATTTTATACAACTTATATTGGTGAGATAAAGGTTAAATAAAGGTTTGCATGGCGACTTAAATCGTTTATTAAAGGTATTGTAAGGATTAAGGAATGACCAAAACGTTGTATAAAGAGTACAACGAAAACCTTTACGCGACCTAAATATCAAATAAATGTTTTGTAACTGACCATTTTGTTTTATAGGAGGTTTAGTGTAAACTTTACTCATTGCTTATTGGACTTTTAAGTTAACTAAATGTTTTTGAGTTTTATTTATAAAACTGCTCTTGACATTTTTTTTCGATTCGCGCAAAACTTGGTGTGTGTGACAAAAAAGTGTACGGAAAAATAATACAAGATAAGTTGATACGTTTTGTAATAGAAATTATTGTTCTATATATTGAGCGTTTGCACATTTGGCGTGAGCTGAATTCATATGGGAAGGTCACTTTACCGTTAAAGTTTATGATGATATATACAGTTTTTTGCTGTCGCGCTCTTAATATATTCCAAATATTTATAATTTATAACAATATTTCTTAATATTTTATTACTGTTAAGGTTAGCCATTTTGGAACAAGTCATGGATTTATACTTATACGACTGCAATATAACTTTATCTTAAGTAAAGGTTTTTATAAGGACTACAATTTGTCCGCCATTACTAAGCCGTCATTACTAGTCCGCCACTTTGTTTGTACAGTTTCCACGATGTAACGTCCATGGTTTTTTTCTTTTAAATAGTACTGTGATGCTCACGAAATGGCGACTAATGTTTTATAATATTCACTTAAAATCTACTTAAAATCGTATGATGTTTTATAACCGTAACTTAAAATCAATTTAAAAACATATAGTTAAATAAAAGGAATATAACAGGTTCGTCAACAACTAAAAGTTTTTGAATAACGTTAATATAACCAACTGTTGAATAAAAGGTAGATAACAGTCCCGCAGATATCTATTTGTCATATTGAAGTTACCCTCAATACCGCTATACGAGTATAACTGTCGAGATAAGGTTTTATGATATCATTTATACAACAATAAAATTATATAGACGTTGTAAAAATAACCTTATTACGACGGATCGGTTTATTCAAAACCCCTTATAAGACGAAAACGTTTACACAACTATGAATCTCATTAAGTAAACGTTTTTATTAAAACCATTACAAGATTGTTGTATAATTAAGTCGCAAAAACGTTTCTTTACCATAGTAATTAGACTATTTGGTAGGATGACTAAACTATCAGATTTATAACGTTTATTTGACTAACAGGTTAACTAAAAACTACTATAAAACTCTTACATGGCTAAAGGTCGTGTAACCCTTGATTTATATGACTACTTTGCTAGTTGGGTACTATACGTATAGTTAATAGGAGAGGCCTATGTCCAGCAGTGGACTATCATAGGCTGATGATGACAAGTTACAATTATTATCAACCGGAATAAAGGCTCTCTTTCAGCTCGCAGAAAGCTTTCGTATGTACCTCTTTCGGCATTTTTAAACGGTTTTTATTAACTTCACCGCGTATCAACTGTCGTCGATGCTTCAAATCTTGTGATCGATTTTTCGACCACTTCTACTGCACCGAAATCAGTAAAATTTGGAACTCTTATCAAGTCCCCATGACAATGCAATATTATAATATTTGTATCCTTGTATCCTCAAACCCTAATGCTGCAGACGTACTGCTCACCTTAACCGAGAGTGTTAGACACGTGAAAATGAAAGTATAGCATGTTTAGCATAATCAAATACTAACAGCCTGATCTTGACCCCCAACTCCTCACTCCTGATGCTGCAGTACTGCCTACAATAACCGCAAATTTTATCTTTTATCGATATATGATTTTAAAGAAGTTCTTTAGATATTAAGTACAAACATGTGAATTGAATACTAGCTTCCAACTCCTCAAATCTGATACTCCAGTGTTACTGCCTGCCACAACCGCTAGGTTTAGCGATATGTAGATTTTTAAGTATTGCTTTTGATATTTGGTAGAAACATACGGATTTCATTATTATCATCATATCAGCCGAAAGACGTTCACTGGTGAGTATAGGCCTCCCCAAAGATTGCCATAAGGACCATGCCCTGTACCACCCGCATCCAGCGACTTTCATCAGGTCATGAGTCCACCTTGTGGAGGACCTACCCACGCTACGCCTTCCGGTACGTGACCGCCACTCGAGAACTTTACCGCCCCAACGGCTATCGGTTCCAAGCGCAACGAGCCCCGCTCACTGCCACTTCCTGCGGCCCTCCGGCCGATAGACTGACAGCGTGAGTGGTTAGCGTAGGGCGAGCTGTTGGGTCCGGCTGATAGACTAACAGCGTGAGTGGTTCGCGTAGGGCAGGCCGTCGGGCCTGCGGCCCTCTGGCTGTTAGAGTAACAGCATGAGTGGATCGCGTTGGGTGAGCCATCGGGCCTGCGGCCCTCCAGCTGATAGAGTGACAGCGTGAGTGGATCGCGTAGCGTGGGGCGAGCCGTCGGGCCTTCGGCCCTCCAGCTGGTAGAGTGACAGCGTGAGTGGATCGCGTAGCGTAGGGTGAGCCGTCGGGCCTTTGGCCCTCCAGCTGGTAGAGTGACAGCGTGAGTGGTTCGCGTAGGGCGAGCCGTCGGGCCTTCGGCCCTCCAGCTGATAGAGTGACAGCGTCATTCGATCACGTATGGCGAGCCGTCGGGCCTGCGGCCCTCCAGCTGATAGAGTGACAGCGTGAGTGGATCGCGTAGGGTGAGCCATCGGGCTTGCGGCCCTCCAGCTGATAGAGTGACAGCGTGAGTGGATCGCGTAGCGTAGGGCGAGCCGTCGGGCCTTCGGCCCTCCAGCTGATAGAGTGACAGCGTGAGTGTTTCGCGTAGGGTGAGCCATCGGGCCTGCGGCCCTCCAGCTGATAGAGTGACAGCGTGAGTGGATCGCGTAGCGTAGGGCGAGCCGTCGGGCCTTCGGCCCTCCAGCTGGTAGAGTGACAGCGTGAGTGGTTCGCGTAGGGCGAGCCGTCGGGCCTTCGGCCCTCCAGCTGATAGAGTGCCAGCGTCAGTGGATCACGTAGGGCGAGCCGTCGTGCCTGCGGCCCTCCAGCTGATAGAGTGACAGCGTGAGTGGATCGCGTAGGGTGAGCCATCGGGCTTGCGGCCCTCCAGCTGATAGAGTGACAGCGTGAGTGTTTCGCGTAGGGTGAGCCATCGGGCCTGCGGCCCTCCAGCTGATAGAGTGACAGCGTGAGTGGATCGCGTAGCGTAGGGCGAGCCGTCGGGCCTTCGGCCCTCCAACTGATAGAGTGACAGCGTGAGTGGTTCGCGTAGGGCGAGACGTCGGGCCTTCGGCCCTCCAGTTGATAGAGTAACAGCGTGAGTGGTTCGCGTAGCGTAGGGCGAGCCGTCGGGCCTTCGGCCCTCCAACTGATAGAGTGACAGCGTGAGTGGTTCGTGTAGGGCGAGACGTCGGGCCTTCGAGCTTCGGCCCTCCAGTTGATAGAGTGACAGCGTAAGTGGATCGCGTAGGGCGAGCCGTCGGGCCTGCGGCCCTCCAGCTGATAGAGTGACAGCGTGAGTGGATCGCGTAGCGTAGGGCGAGCCGTCGGGCCTTCGGCCCTCCAGCTGATAGAGTAACACCGTGATTGGTTCGCGTAGCGTAGGGCGAGCCGTCGGGCCTTCGGCCCTCCAGCTGATAGAGTGGCAGCGTGAGTTGATCGCGTAGGGCGAGCCATCGGGCCTGCGGCCCTCCTGCTGATGGTCGACTGACAGTATGAGTTTATATTTTATAGTCTCGAAATTCGACTTGTCCAATGTGTACAATATAAATAAATAATAAATAAATAAATAAATATCTTGGGACATCTTACACAAATCGACCTAGTCCCACGGTAAGCTCAATTAAGGCTTGTGATGTGGGTACCAAGTGACGATATATATAATAGATAGATACATATAGATACTTAAATACATAGACAACCATGACCAAGGAACAAATATTTGTGATAAATAAATACACAAATAATGCCCTCGCCGGGATTCGAACCCGGAACCTCCAGCTTCGTAGGCAGGGACACTACCAACTAGGCTACGGAGGTACGGAGGCTGACAAAATATAAAATGTAAGTTTGATTTTCTCAATAAATCAAATTCATTGACATATATTCCTTATTGTCAGATATCTGTTATTTATGGTATTGTAGGAATAACACATCCATTTGAGACACTTCAGGCATTAAGGCTGACATTTTTTTAGTGTCGGATTTCTAAAAATATCTATTCTGCAGCGATTCCCCTCTCGTTACACATAAAATAATGTCCATTACGTTTACATATGTGGCGTGATTAAAGCGCGAGAGTTAAACGCTAGCATGCATAATTGTATTGCATATTACAAACAACATCTTTGATCTAGAATAAGTAGGTATAGTATCGGAAATTAACTTAACAATTGCACTAAAAACTTGAAAATAAAATAAGTAAAAAAAGTTTTAAGTTAAACGGTTTTTATTGCACCAAAAACTAGAAAATAAAAATTAGTTGTAACTAACCGTAGATGCTACTTTCTGTAGATTAGTCACGTGAAACTATTATCACTGTAGTCTTCCCAAGTCGGATGCTGAAAACCACGTTTAGCCTCTATGTCAGTGGATTAAGCGTTACCTAATCGGAAACTTTTACCAAACTAAAATAAAAACGTGGGGCGTTATTATTAAGAAACATACAAGTTAAACAACTTTTATCAAGGCCAGACCAAAACTTATTACACTATTGCTGTCTTGATTTCTATGTGTGTTCTTAAATAACTATAGTGACTTAAACACAATTGCGTACGCCCCACGTTTTTATTTCAGTTTGGTAAAAGTTTCCGATTAGGTAACGCTTAATCCACTGACATAGAGGCTAAACGTGGTTTTCAGCATCCGACTTGGGAAGACTACAGTGATAATAGTTTCACGTGACTAATCTACAGAAAGTAGCATCTACGGTTAGTTACAACTAATTTTTATTTTCTAGTTTTTGGTGCAATAAAAACCGTTTAACTTAAAACTTTTTTTACTTATTTTATTCTATTTTATCTCATCTGCACTACAGGTAATTATTTTCAATCAATTTACGTGATATAGTTAGGTACAGTCAAGTGCAAAAATAAGTATCGAAAGAATCCGCTCATAAAATATTAACATATTAACGACGTTCTTTCTATTACACAGAATTAGAGTGCACTGAACACTGACATATTTTTGAACATTTTTGTACACACCTTATTTTGTCTTTGAATGTACACATATACCTACCTATCCTCAGTATACATTTGCTATCCATTCAATATACAGCGTGTGACCTGAACAAGGGAGAAAAATGAAATAAGTGACTCCTTACACTATCCGCAATAATCCTGTAAAGGTACCGAAGTTTCAAAATTGTTAAGTTCGGAGATATCGTTATTCAAAGTTGTGGACCCTACCAATCTAAGTTATTGATAACTCTTAAGTCAAGTAAAAATAACGAAAGTACCAAGAACAAAAAAATACCTACAGTTTCTTTTTAATTACAATATGTCGAAATGATTGCTGATTAGCTTATTAATGCACTATTTCAATTTTCGCCCCGGTTGTAGGCCACATACTATATATTTTAATAATGGTGTAATTAATCCAACACGACGTGTACGCACATGCAAAAATTAAATTTAGTTTATTCCAAAAACTAACCGGGAACAATTAATTACTTATGTAACCTTATTATATTAAAAAATGTAGGTACATTCTTTTATTTTTTCATGAAAACAAACGTTAATTAAAAAGCTAATTATCGTGGATCTGTAACTTTTTCTCGTTGTCACCACGTACCGCTCTAATTGTGCCAAGGCAGCTATCAACTTCACCTGGCTCGATTTCGCCAGTAAATTTCAAGTCAGTTATTGAGCGTCGCACACAAGAACAAACAAAGCAGGGCATAACTTAATATAAAGCATGTTGGGATGTCCACAAACTTAGAGCGAGAGTTTCAAAGAGAACCCCCCGAGTCTCCTTTATGCAAATCTCGGGTAATTTCTTTGGTGGGCGTCACTGCGGGACCCTTTGCCAAGATTACGTTGACTCTTCAACCGTAGCGTACGTCTTATTTCACACTACTTGACGGAAGGCGATCGACTTAATAAAGTCATCTTCTGACCGACCTGTCCTGATTAATGTAATGTTCTGAATTAAGTAAGTGTTCTTTGAAACACTGCTTCTATGACAGTAGTCGAAACACAATAATGAATAACATCCTTCATTCTCCATCATCATCATCAGCCTATGATTGTCCACTGCTGGACGTAGGGCTCTCCTATTAACTATGCGTATAAACTACCCATAATCTAAAAATACCTATAATCGCCACGCTGGGCAAGCGGATTGGCAATCGCAGTAACGTGTCTACTATGATGACGCTGCTGCCCATCATCAATCTTTTATCAAATAATGGTCAGTGACACTTTAATCTCTTGGTCGACTCTTACGACACCCGGAGGAGGAGTTGGGGTGGTGACAAATGTATTCTTATTGCCGTCACCACACAGCTGCGGCTGCAATGAATAACATATGTAGCTTGAAATCGCAAAACGTCTGATTGATTTAACTACAAAGACCGAAAAGCGGGTGACTTCCTCGCACAACGCATCCAGCCATCCACATTCAGATGCAGCGACGAAATGCCGCCAGCATCCTCGGTACAATGCCACAAGGCTCAATCTTATAGGTTAAGTTAGTTAAATTAGTTACTTGTTTTTATATATGTATATTAATTGTGCAGTTTCGAAAATAAAGAACGATAACACTAACTTGAGCCAATTTCACACAAATCAATTTAGTTCCAGACAACGCTCAATTAAGGCTTGTATTCTGGGCACTAAGCGACGATATATATAATATAAACGATAGTAGGTAGACCAATACAAATACTTAAAAAATAGGTACATAAAAACAACAAAGACCAAGTTACAAATATTTGTAATAAACACACAAATAAATGCCCTTGCCGGGACTCAAACCTAGAACCTCCAGCTTCGTAGGCAGGGTCACTACCGACTGAGCTACGAAGGCTGTCCCGTCAATGTATGGAAAAAAATTTTTTTTGAGCTACAGTTTCACGAGAGGCATACATAAATTTTTTCATAAAACACACATTCCAAAGCTAGTAAAAAAATAAAAATTATATGTCATCTTTAGGGCTCTACCGCAGTGAGATTTTATTTTTTTCCATTTTTCCGAAAACAAATCATGTGCCCAAATATTCTTACATATAATTTGTAGTATTTTTTGAGAGTTTCGGTATTATTTTGTATAATAAAAAAACAAATCCCTTATAAAAAGAATACCCCGCCGAGCAGGTCTGTCTGCGGCATGGACCCCATGACGCTGGCGACGTTTCCTCTTTGGATCGCAATGCTGATCCTTTGGGAAAAATAAGCGTCAGCTCTGGGGAAGCGCCGATGAACTGACACGACAGTATTTTTTATGCAAATAAATTAAATAGAAAAATATAGGAATAATGCAATAAGAAAAATCCATATGACATTTAATATTTTTTCTTCTCATTTTTTTAATTTTATAGTTTGTTTTACATCTTACTTTGTTTAACTTCATATTGCATGAAAATTATCATTTTTTTTAAATTTGAAAAGGTAGGATAGGGGGTTTTATTTTAAGGGTTTTTATTTGGTAGGTCTCACGTAAAAAAGTCAAATTCGGGACACCCTACTGTCCAAAGTCCAAACAGGCTGGTGTAATGTAATGACACATACGGTTGATTGCATTTTTCTTACAAAGTTAAATGCCTCGACGAAAACATCATTTAACGTCATTATTTATGTGTTTCGAAGTTATTTTATCTACCAACCGTCAGCAGTAAAAACGGAAAATTTAAGTCAACTAAAAGGAGTGGTGACCGCGAACGACTCGCCCGGTGGGCTGCCCTTCCGCCAGATGGACCGACGATCTAAAGAAAGTGGCGGGAAGTGGTTGAATACGGAGAGCTGAGGACCGAGTATGGCGGCGCGAATTGGGGAAGGCCTGTCCAGCAGTGGACGACTATGGGCTGATAATGATGATGAAAAGGCTACAGTCTACAGAAAACCGGCAAAAAATTTATTGCAGAATAGAGATCTTGTCCAGACAAGATAGAATTTCTGGTAGACAAGATTAATTAATTTCAGCGTTTACGAATCTTTGGGTTAATTAAATCTACACACGGGCTATGATACAGACTGACCCCCTTATTCATAAACGTCTGTTAACTTAACAAGCCGCTAATAATTGTTTGTCCCTTTCGGTCTTAACAATGTGTCCATAAGAGCAAAAGGGACAAACAATTATTAGCGGCTTGTTAAGTTAACAGACGTTTATGAATAAGGGGGTTACAATACACAAATGTCAGATGGCCCAGCCAGTTGAGTCATATATCGTTGGGGATAGGCTCTATTTGAGAGTCAATTGTTTGATATTTGAACTATCTGTTTTGGTAGTTACGCGGTATTGCACTATCCCCGACGATATGACAATATTTAGTACTCGTTCTTTTGTAATTTGTTAACAACATAATGTAATATAGTTAACTTTTTATTCATTAATACTAATTAATCGAAGAGATTAGTGAGATAAGAAGTAAATTAGGCACATCGACATAAGGCATTTGGTCAAATTTCGTGTGCAAAAATAATATCACGAGTGCCGTGTGCAAAGGATTAAAATGATAATATTTTGCTTAAATACCTACGACGTCATCTTGCTTGCCTATTTTAAAGAGTTCTGTTTAGGCATTGAATAGGTGCCTATACTTACTCATATACTTACGCAAATTAAAATAAACCGTTATACATTCTTTATTTATTTATATTTTTACCTTGTTAACACACAATGTTAATTAAACTAATATGTAAGCTTCATAGCTAATTCTTGTCCTTAAATGAGTGACAATCTTCACTTTACAATATCTATGCCCTGTAATAGTACATTACTATAGAGGACGGGAAGAGAAGGGTTACAGGCCAAGTAGATATATCTGGCGGAAGGAACTGAGGCCAGATAGGGATACGCGGCCTGTTACCCTGTTACCCTGTTTATCACCGAGATTTGTATAGTGCTTTTCTCAAACTTGTCATGAAATAAAACGAACTGATTTCGCCAAACCATACTATTTAATTTGTAAATATACCTGCCAATAGTACATTAATCGTTTAACATTAAAATAAACATTCGCGCCTAACTTTTTTTAATCTGTTTGAGGCAACATATTACCCCTTATTATATTACCCCCATTAACCCTTAGTCTGGAGGTATAGACATTAGTTCTAAGGTTATTCTTTTTTTTGCGGCTGAATGTCAAGACCTATCACATTTTGACGTTTCTAAACAATACACAGTTTGTTTGCTGTCCTAGGTGTGAAATAAATACATGAAATCTCTTTACACATCATCTTAACACAGGATACCGGATCATAGTATTTCCGGGTTAAATTTAAGGTAAGTAACATCACCATTCCGTAGCAAGATTGAGAAAAGGATTATTAATTTTCATTGACCAACTTGTCCAACTTAAAAAACATCCATGTTTTAAAAACAAATGACTATTTACTATAACAACATTATCAGTTTCCTGGAATCGATACGAATTTTGAAATAGTTACATTTAAACCGGATGTAAATATAACTGGTTGATCAGGCCGATAATTGTTTAGCTGTTTTCGAGTGCACGTTGATGTTGGTGCCGACTGACTGAGTGCATTCATTAAAACGATAATAATACGAATTTGAAGTAACAAATTATTTCAGAGTACATAATAAATCCATTTGTTTAATGTGTAATGATTTATTTACCTAAACTGTACGGTTAACACATGATTAGTGCGAGAATATGTCGCCGCGAGATAGACTATCCGTCCTTCTTTTATTAATATAGTTAGTTAAAGACGGGAAATCTGTCTCGCAGTGACATACTGTCACACCAATCATGTGCTAAGCGTAATGATATATTATGTCATACACGCATAAATGCTACTCATGTGTTGACTTTTACCGCAAATAAAAATATAACTTTCCAAATAATTAAAAACACCCAATCACAAGTTCAACTATTTTAATTATTTCAATAAATCTATCCAATACCAATACCTTTTACCTTTTACTGTAGTATAATTATATTATATTGCGAAATTCGCTTTGCTGGAAATTAGTAAATGAAGGCTCACAATCAATTAGAACCTCCGACTAAGATCACAATTAATCTCAAAAAGTAATTATGTTGCCAACTACACCTAGCTAGCAGAAAATAAATAAGAGTAGCAGCAAGTAAAATTTACCCTATTTTTTAAATAAACCGTAGACATAACATAGTTTGCGAAGAATTTTAAAGAAGTCTAGTTTAGCCCACAATATTTTATTTAGCATCAGCATTTTGTTTACCACGAAATTCATTTATTTGTGGAATATTTGGATGCCTTGTAACGAGCGATGTCTTTTAACGAAGTATAATTATAGGTATAAATAATAAGTTCTTTTACTCTTTACAGATCGTCGGTTGTCTACCAAAACTCAATTAGTAACAAATACCTACTTGAAATAAAGGTCGTTTCTCAGTATTTCTTATTGCTGAGAGTACTTAGTGACAGTTCTTATAGTGATTTTTGGTTGTCAGCCGACAAGATATAATTTAAAGGCAAAAACTAATACTGCGAGGTACTTTGAACTCAGTAATGCCCGCAGAGTAACCTCTTAAAATGGAAATGTATTAATAATTAATTAAATTAGGTACAGTAATTGATATGGACAAAGCCGGTAAACAATATTACATATACGGCTAGAGGCGAGGCATCGACGTGGCACTGATGCAGACTTGAGTCCCGCTCGTATCGTATGTCTGCCGGAGCCGATATCAGCTGCACGATAATTTCTGTATGCAACGGTGCATCGGCTTCCACCAATCACTAGTGACTACCAATGATTTATTGATCCAGAGGTATTGGTTCCATTTATGTGCTGAATTACATGGAGTACATAAATATAAATTACATGGGGTAATCGTATCCTTACGATTACGGGTGCAAAACTGTTGTCTGCTTGTCGAACAAATCAGATCTTAAGGTCTTTTGGTTATTTCGGATCTGAAGAAAAATATTATGTAGTCAAAGACTAGATATGGTATTGAGATACGGAGGTTTATAGTGTCATCATAGTGGACACATTACTGCGATCGCCAATCCGCTTGCCCAGCGTGGCGATTATGGGCATTTACCTCCTAATGCGATTATACGCATAGTTAATAGGAGAGGCCTACGTCCAGCAGTGGACTATCATAGGCTGATGATGTGATGTGATAGTGAATCATTAATAATTTTTGAATATAAGAAAATAAGACAGAACTAGAAGCGAGGTGATCTACAAAAGCCCTATTTACGTCAAGATGATACGATCAGTGAAGATCTTTGAGAAATATTTCAACAAACAAAGAAGAAGTTATTTATACGCAGTAATCATCAAACTATATACTACAGAATACCTAGACTAAATTGAATATCCCTATTGATTTATTTAAATTATTTTCTGATAAGTTTCATTATGATAAAAATTACAGCTAAAGTAAATTTAACGATTTTAGGAAAAATTGGCTCGCACCTGTGCTACGTGAAGGCACGAAAATGAACGCCATTATCCCACACCATAATCTTAAATCACTTGGGCTTAGTGTTTCGATTACAGACAAAGGTTCGGTAGAAAAACCCACATTATGATGGTAGTTGAATAATTGTGTAGATAAGTGAAATTGATGGCTTCCCGTTCTTATTGAGGGCTATTGGGTAGCTTTGGACAGACGATTTAAAAGTGCTACTTGCCACGTGTACTTGAATATAGAGTTCTCTTAAATTGAATTAGCTTCCAATATTTTCTCAATTAAGGCTTGTGATTTGGGTACCAGGCGGCGATATTTAAATACATATACAGCCATGGCCAAGGAACACATATTTGTGATAATTAAGTTCACAAATAATGTCCTCGCCGGGATTAGAATCTGAAACCTCCAGCTTCGTAGGCAGGGCACTATCAACTAGACTACGGAGGCTGACTTCTTGACTTGAGATTAAATAGACTGACGCGGCCATGTTATATTAATATAACACGGCTGTGGGACAAGAGGAAAAATTGTTTCCTAATTGTTTTCTTAATTCCCAAAAACTATTTGATTTAAAGAGTAAAAAATCTAAAAGTTGAATTACAAACGTTGCCAAGTAAAATTTAAACAGTTTAATTTCGTTTATACCTATATTTTTTTTCTCTTAGATCTCCCGTTTTGCCGCGATCTCTACTCTCCGCTACTGGTACTTACTTAGTACCCATGCTTTAACCTGTATTTTCAATTTATATTTGAATTCTGTATAGAATATACAAACAAATGAATAAAAATGTGACGTACATAAGTTTAGTAATTATAAATTTTATACCGGCATTTTGTATATCATGCTTATGAACTTTCCGAATATTAGTTTCCATCATAATACATGAGGGCGGTACACGGATTTTGTACGAGTAATTAATAGTTAAATGTAATAAACTAATGAAGCACCACAAATCATTTTCAAACATGTAACTAAGTATTTAGTAACCATGCTAAATTAGATTTGAATTATAATTATACATTTTGTAATATGAAATGAAACAGTGAATTGTATGTTTTACCTTTTCCTATTAAAATACGATAATTAACATGGCCATTTTGATGGTTTGCTCATATTGCTTACATTCGAGTTTCTTCATGAATGTACTAGACATTAGTTACACTCATATAATTATTCTAACTCATATAGAACCGATGGCCGTTGGAACGGATAGGTTCTCGAGTGGCGGACACGTACCTACCGGAAGGCACAAGGCGGACTGATGACCTGGTGAAGGTCGCAGGAGTCCGCTGGATGCTAGCGCCGGAGATCTGGTCATTGTGGCAATCTTTGAGGGAGGCCTATGCCCTGCAATGGACGTCTTTCGCCTAATATGATGATGATATTGTTCCATACAAGGCGATAATGCCGCGTGACACGCTTGGTACGCCCATAAGTTTTCTCGTTATGTCCCTTCAAGTTGTTTTGAGATTTGCAGAAGCTCCGAAGTGCATGGAGCACAATGGTTCGTCCTTATCCTCTTTGCGGGACGCGTTTATTTGGACTTTTTGTTGTAGCTTCGGAACAGTTGGTCGCGCGGCACGTACGCTCGCTCGTCGCGAACGCGTTTAGAATTCAATATCCCTATTTCACGTACCCGTCTTTTGCACATACGTTAAACAACCTACAGATGCTCCGGCTTTGTGTAACCTATTGTTGATATTCAGCTGATAGTGCATGGGTTGCAGCGTGTGTACCTTGCTTTATTTGCTTACAGCCATTGTCCTTAATTGAAAGCAGTCGCCGCTACAAGAAACTTTAACGACTAATTTAATATAGGTACTTATGTAAATATGTAATAATTCTTGATGTACTAAGTTTATTTCTTTTGAATAGGTATCTCGTACAGAAAAGCAGTTTAAAATGTTGCTTCATTCATATTTACTGAGAAAAATGATCGCTATCAGCTTTTATGTACTAGGTCGCTTCGTTTTACTTAGCACAGTAAAGGTTGTATTAAAATCCTGTAGATACAACTTTTCTTTTTTAATTGCGCGGTTAGGAAATCCTACTCGTAGGTAAATTTACAGTTTCATTACGTTTTCTAGGAAATTCATAAAGGGTACTTGCTTAGTTCAATTCAATTTAAAGACTAGGGGTCCACTTCACTCAAAATTGTGTCGTAATGATATGTTCGGCAATGCTGGCAATTTGTAACACGTCTTGTAACTATAAGTATGGTTTTTCGTTTCTCTAAGCTTTAGAGTCTAAAGCATACTCATCCTTATGTACATGTATTATAGGTATATAGTAAACAAGTTTTCATTGCTCATGCTCGGAAAGTGGGTTGTTGTTTATCTATGATACGGGTGGAAAACGATGCATCGCGACCCTTGGGTTGCAAAAAGATATGTTCCTATTAGTGCTCGCCTTGTAAAATTGTAAGCACAAAACAAACCCGAACAAAGTGCCAACAATACTCTTATTTAGAAACAAATCTAAGATGTTAGTTCTTGGTTGCTAGTTTTTATTTTAATTTGTAGCGATAATCGTAGGTTAAATATGTCAATTCATTAAATTATTTTAATTTTTCGGTTAAAATTTAAGCGTTTTGGTTTTATATAGCGGTGACCAAGAGGAACAAATTACAAACCTATCAAGTTTTTTTTTTTAATTTTAATACACGTAGGTACCTAAGCGACGGAATAATGTTATACTGCCATTACATGCAATTAATATTTTTATGTTTTCTCTTTCCTCTCATTCGTAATGAAAAGTAGAGTGTTTAACTCGGGTGAAAGGCACCCATTTTCGACTCGCACTATTGGCGCTCTCACTTCGTTCGAGCGCCAAACTACCTCGTCGGAAATGGGTGCCTTTCCACCCTTGGTTAACAATCTACTATTTCATCACACTTGCTGTCTAAGCGCGCCATTGCTTGCGCGCGTAGCGGGAGTAATAGAAAAGTGATATTCCCTAGGGAGTAATAGAAATGTCAGTACGTCATTTAATAATATTATGTCTAAAAATATTTTTTTTGTCGGCAAGTGTGATGAAAAACATTGTATGCATCACGGTAGGTAAGCGGAATACTAACTCGAGTCATAAAAGCCCTCCGCCTGACGGCGTCGGGCTACTAACACTCTCGTTAGTGTTTCCGTACCTACCTCCCTTGATGCGCAATGTACTATTCTGCTTTCAAAATGCATATTTCCTTTCGTAAACAGCCTTCATTATAATAAAGCGATCCAGTTGTGATAATAACGAGATGATTTAAATTTTGACCCAATTTCCTAATTTTAGCAAATCTAAGTATTCTATAGTTTAATAGGTCAAGAAAAAGAGTATTTTGTATGCTACATAATTGTTTACTAGATGAGGCAAGTAAGGATGAATGGGCGGTAATTTTTTAGTTGTAGAGAGATGTCCTTTAAAAAATTCTGAACCACAATGACCTGTCATTTAATCCCTGACTATGGAATGGAATCATCATTCTAGAAAACACTGGAAACTCTATTAATGGACCAGTAAAGTTGACATTAATATCCTGTTTTAGTGTCCGTTTAAGGTCGCTGTTAAAGAGTGTCCAATTTCCGTTCTCGTGCTTAATGTAAAACATAAACGTTTTACGCGCCTCTGGACGTGGGTTCCTGGATTCAATTAAAGCTTCTTTCCCTCACGGTTGGTAGTTACGAGTCAATTTAAAATTATGTAACTCGGCTCATTAAGGCTGGAGTCGGCGAGTGAGGTGCTTACAAATTAAGCAGCTGAATTTTCTGCAGAACTGCAAATGCAAGATCTCTTGTTCCATATGGGTATTTGTTAAAATATTAACAGTCTTTATGGGCATTTATGTACCTAAGTATAATTCCCTCAAGTTTACTATCCAGGTATTTTATCGTCTGCTTCAAGGTACAGAAAATGGTAATTTCAATGGCGCAAAATTGTATCCGTGGGAAATATATTAAGTATGTCTTATTTCAGTTCCCCTGATTGTTTTACTGCCCCATTTGGTGTTTTTTTCAGTAAACACAACAAACAACAACCTAAATATCTCTCAATTTATGTGACTTAATTATTTTTCTCTATAGGTACTGTAATTTTAAAATTTTATTTCGGGCCATAATTAATCGATTAAAAAGATTAGCCTTCTTTTGCATTTGATGATGTCAAGGCTTGCCTTCTTGTTTAGCCTGCGACCATTATACAACTTGGACGTCTAAGGCCAGCTCAAAAATGTCCCCAAAAGCAATTGTTCAATTGTGCCAAGATGGGCAGGACGTAGTGCTTTTCTTAACACCGCGCATATTTCGGCGCAACATCTTTGACAAATGTTTAAAGAATATAGCCAATCAAAACTTTGATGGACCAATCATAACTATTTTTAAATGGCGGTTTAAGTTTTTTTCTACTCCGGCACTTTTATCTGTCATTTATATAGTCCCGCCAACAAATATAAAAGCAGGACTTACGCAATTTCAGAAAAGTCTATATACTCTATTCTTCAAAAACACCCTAGGCTTATAAAGTCGCTAAAATGCAACTGCTAGCAGAGATACCTACTCAATTTACAACAAATCGCAAACCTGACAACTTAACAAACAACTGGATTCATATTGTCTGAAAGAATAACGTATCTAAAATAATTGCTACCAACGTAAGGAAAAAAACGCAAGTGTTTTAGAATCGTCACTGGCAGGCAGTAACTGACAGTTTTAAAAAAAACGTTACCGTGTCTATTGCATCTCATCATTTGTCTTTTCACTATTATTTTCAGTTTGTGCGGCAATCTTTAAATTTGTTTAAAATTCGTATTTCATCTTTTTTTGGACTGTGAAGTGAAGAAAATAAATTGAATAATAATGAGATAAGATGGATTATGATGAGGACTTGGTTCTGACACCGGAAGAGATATCGACGGCGGCACAATCAGTTACCTACTGAGAATTTGTTGCCTACAAAATCGCGGCATCTTTACGATCAGTCGTGTACAAGAAATTCATGGCGTGGCGAATCGAACACCAGACTTCGTCATTCTTAGAGAATGTCCTATTGGATAATTTAAAAGCCTCATAGAATTATTCAAACCGTCTTCACTTTGGGTTGAATATTCAAAACTCAAGGCAACTCTCAACATATACCACCAGACAGACATATCTAAATACGCCAAGTTGCTGGCTTTATTGAAAAGAAAGTCAGAAGGTTTTAAGGCGAAAAACGCGAAAACTTTTTTACCCGATGAATTAAAAAAATTCATTGAGCAAGCACCTAATCGGAATCATCTGTTCAACAAGGTAAATATATAGTTACCATGAATGTAGGATTAATATGGATTTGACAACGTTATAATAATAGCAAGAACGAAAGGGATGGTCTTATGAAACTTTTTACTAGTGGAAGTGAAAAGGAACGATAATCGTCCGTCCTTATCACTGTGCCACTATTTTTTGTGTGTGTGTGCATTAGATGCTAAATGTAAGTGCCAGACAAATGCGTTGAATACGTCACTAAGTGCCACACACAAGTATCTTCTTAGTAGTAAGTGACTATGTCTATCCCTCTTAGTGGCACACTATGTGCGGCCCCTCGATAGTTACATATTTGTTGTTTTATTAATGCACTAGTATATTCGGTTAATTATGTTATTTAGGTATTCTGTGTATGCAAATATTGTATTTAATTACATTGTAAGGATTTTTAACACCTAGATTCCTATTTCTTGTTACAGGTGGTTGTAATTTTTGGAATAATGGGGGCTTGTCGCCGGCAAGAGTTACACGATTTAAAAAAATAACAATATTATTGATGCCCAGGAAACGTTTGTGGTTCATATCATATAATGAACACCAAGAACCGGATTGATCGCACTTTTACAATAACAGGGAAATATTACCATATACCTGCAAAAAGTAAATTCCTCCATTTTCATAAATGAACTAAACGTATAAATTAAATTAAATTGTTCTCCTGCCCAGTACTATGCATGTTCTAGATAAAATAATTAAAATGTCCGACAGGGCATCGAACATGTACCGTATATAAAGCCTATTCAACGTATAATATTTAAAGTATGTTTTCATATACCAAACTGTGTTTTATTTGTGATTAATATAATCCTTAGTCGTAGAAAAAGTAATGTATGCAACGTTGTTTAACCGAGTCAAAAAATACTCGTGGCGTCTTTATTAACAATTTTCGGCTTCGCCTCAAATTGTTACTTACGCCACTCGCCTTTTTTGACCTCTCTTAAACAACTGTTGCATAAAATACTATTATAGGTTGATATTGACATTCATTACCGTGATGAAATAAAATTCAGGACCGTTTTTGAAAGGCAATTTAATATGGCGTGCGGCTTCCATGTTTTATTTGTTCGTAGTGTTTAGCATAACCTATCATAACAGAATATCCTAAACTTCTGTCTTAAAAGTTATCCATAGGATTGACAGAATGAACGAATACTCGCATGATTATTTACTGTACCTACAAAATCTTTGTTTTAGTTTGCCCCCTAGAGTCCCGAAGTTTATACGTCGATTTCGTCTTTTTGTCTATGTATTAAACACAATAAAAAATGTCTATGAAAATAATATATTGCTTTTAGTAACTTTAAAAATATTTGAAAAATTGGCCGCGCATAATGATTGAGCGCGACAATATAATTCAAAATCACTCTTCATAATTGTATAACATTTACAGTTAACTGAGTGTATATTTAGAGCGCTTGAATGAATAGCCTACATGGGGGGCGGTTCCTGAGATTCGAGTACCTATTCGAAATCAATTTCAATAAAAAAAGTTACAAAAGAGTGTTTTTAAATTCGAGCGCCCAAAATGCCAAAATGCTTCGTTAGAGTGACAGAGAAAAATTTACGAATATCACGAGTTGCGTAACCAGTTTTACCTACTTCTATCTTAAATTCGAATCGTGTTCGGCTTAAATTGAATTCACTGTTCTATTCTATTTTATAATATATCGTGAGTGCGAAATGTCTTCTGAAATAAGACCCGTATCTAATGGTGCATGTATCGAACGGAGAGTAGGTAAACGTAATATTAAACAAGCATTTTAACACTTGACTGAGTGTAGCTTAACTTTATTAAAGATGATGGTACATTTAAGGGGATATTCCGTATTGTATCTTGACTATGGTAAGTAGGAGATAAAAAATCATCAGACCCCGACTTTGTGCCAACGTCACCTGCTAGAGGTTATACCCGTTCGACTAAAAAACAATTTTGAAAATCTGTTCTCTATTCTCGGAGTTATCGAGTAACATACTTGATCGAATTGAGAACTTCCTTGTTTTTTGAAGTCGGTTAAAAATAAAATTATGTCAGTATAATACTAGCATAACAAATGCTTACGTTTTTATAGTTTGTTGTCGCTACTGCCATATTCTGACAAGTGACGCGGTACGAAAAACGATAAAAGCGGAACTATCTAGCCATCTAGTATTTTCCCAATTTTTTAATATAATCTGGTAGTGATGATGGCGTTTTCTTAAAAGTATTAAAAACGTCATTGTATTGAAAAGCTGAAGGGTGAGAAAGAAGGTTTTCCGAGAAATAATTTTGAGGTTAGCAGAGCGTATGGAACGTCTCGGCGAGACAATGGCGTAGCCCTCGGGACCCTTACCTTGATCTTGCTTTAATCATTGTCAATGACAACCAGTACGCCTATGATTGCTTTTATTGTTCATTTTACCAATTTTTTTTGCTAAAATTGATGTGAGGTGACGGCAGCAAGAATACATTTGTCACCACTCCAGCTCTTCCCGCGGGAGTCGCAAAAGTCGACTAAGGTATTGAAGTGTTATTGACAATTCTTTGATTTCATTGATAATGGGCAGCAGCGTCATTCTAGTAGACACATTACTGCGATCGCCAATCCTCTTGCTGTGGCGATTATTGGAATTTACTTCCAAATGCTTATATACCCATAGTTTAATAGGAAAGGCCTACGTGCAGCAGTGGACTGACATAGGTTGATGATGTTGCAAATAATTCGGCCGTCAAATTCTAATTAATTGCAAATAATGTACATGTCACTTGGAACGATGAAAATCGAACTCATTAAATTACTGGACCCTACACTACGGTGGCAGGTGCGATAATGGACGCTAGCTGTTGTAGTATGTACGTAGTCTCTTTTACAGTCGCTTTAGCCTCCTAAGACCTAATATTTTCTCAATTTTTTGTTGTACGATAATATACTGAACTGGTGTTTTAAATAACAATATGATAACCAAGGTTCAGCCCTGGCAATACGCAAATCATAAATGTCATTATTACCGAACTACCTTTTGAAAGAACATAATATATTATTTAAAACTTACCGCATTGTTTTAAAAAGAAATAGCTATTTCTATTTATGTATTTTTGTCATACGTGTTGAATGAAACGAAAACGAGCAAACAAAAGTATGAATGAATAAATTTATTGCAAATAAATGTTTCGTCAATAATAAATAAAGCTTGTTCCAGAAAAAAATATATTGTCTACTATGAAACAGTTAAAATCAGTGCTAAAAGATTCTGGTTCAGATTTATTTTGTTCATTTAAAAGGACATTCATTGATGGTGTTTCTATGATGGGGTATCCACGACTCAAATGATAAATGCCATTTTGTCCTTTTAAAAGACACATAGGTTATGCGTTAGATATGTACGCTTTGCGTAATTGGAGTTCAATGCGCCTAAGTGTCAAACCTGAGTGCGTAGTCAAGTTGCCAATCGCTAACTGGTTCTTACTGGTTCTTCTCAGGAACGGTGTAGGATTTGAACCAGTAGTAGATTTTTTCTCTCTCTTGATATGTCAGACGATTCGAAAATGCTTATTAATAAGCTTACTTGAATAAAGAATAGTTTGACTTTGACTTTGCCTTTGACTAACGCACAGTAGCAAATGGTAATTTTTTCTCCTTGTTTCTCTTTCTTATTTGTGCGACAAAGACGATTATTTGCCTTCTGTTCACGATTCACGATTGAGCGTTAGCAATTGGTATCTTGGCTACGGACCCAATGCCAAGAAAAGGAGTTCGATCGGACCCGCCCGCGTCAACTTAGCCGATTAACATGCGGCCATATAAATGAACGCAATTGAAACGGTCGCTGACTTGGTCCGGCCGGTTAGAATTGTACAATAGTAAGGGTGCTGGTTGCTTTCGTTGCAACTTACAATACGACTTGCCAAACCTTTCTCATTCCGTTTTTGTTCCCGCGCTGTTGCGGCACAGATGCGCGGGAGCCGCGGCTCATCTAAGGATTAGTGCCGCTAGGTTTTCATATCGTTCTCGCATGCCCAACATCTACGGAGATCATTTTGATTACGTTTTAAAATGAAATTGTTTTGGAGTTTTCTGTTTCAGTTAATACTGTAAAATTAAAATTAAAAGGTATGTCAGAATTCTAAAGATTACTTAGGCTTTAGGCTTGCTAGAATGTTATTACGTTACTCAAATTATGTCAAACAAATGAAAGGGTAACTATATTTTAATTGTTTTATGAGCCTATAAAAGTCGTGTGGAGCATTTGCGGTAAGCATACTAATTATGACCGTTCATTTATTACGATCCGATTTTTTTTTGTGCCGGCTGGTCCTGTTTTAGTTCTTCGTGTCAAATCAAGTTTTGTAACACTAAATCAAATAGATAAAAAAAAAGGTTTACTCAAGGTTTAGACCAACTGTAATTATACCGACCTAAAGTGTTAAAAGTATTGTTTTTGAATACAGAACACAAAGTTCACATCTATATTGACTGTATTCGGCTGCCCTGCCCATTCAGTTCATGCATTTAATGAATATTTTCTCATTCATTTTGAAGTAGCATTGACTGAATCAGGCTTAATGGGATAGCATCGGTAGAGCTTGGAAAATGTGTACCTACTTTATAATGATTAATGATTCAGTGAATTGTCAGTCATTTCTGTCATACTTTGGTTGTATAATTTTTCAGCTTCCGTAGCTTGTTAGCAATTAATGGTTACGTTAGGTTATACTCGATACAGGTTTTACACTACAGTGTGTAATCCTTATTAATACACACAACTAGGTATACTTAAATTCAGGGAAAATATGAGTTTATATATTATTATACTAGTAAATATAAAAACCTTGTGTTTCAATAATAAAACTCGGTAATACCAGTGCATGGATCTCGTAATTCAGTAAAACAAGTTTATGATCTAGCTTCTCTCGAAATAACTCGCAGCATTTCAAGTTGTTTATTATTTCGAAATGGATGTTCATTTTACTTTATTCGGTATTTTTGGTTAAGTGCTTTCTATAATGCAAATAATTGTTAGTTACACAAGTTTATTTCTCTATTAATCCTTCGCCCTCACTTTATGGCGTGTGGTGACGGTAGTAAGAATACATTTGTCACCACCCCAACTCTTCCCGCGGGTGTTGTAAGAGTCGACTATGGGATTGAAGTGTCACTGACCATTCTTTCACAGAAGATTGATAATAGTCAGCAGCGTCATCTTGGACACATTACTGCGACCGCCAATGTGCTTGCTTGCGTTTTTTTTTAAAGGAATAAATAGGAGGCAAGAGAGCAGACGTATCGCCTGATGGTAAGTGATCACCATCGCCCATGGACACCCGCAACACTCACTCGTGGTATTACAAGTGCGTTGCCGACCTTTAAGATGGGAATATTCATTATGGGGATTTACCTCCTAATGCGTGGGTATAGGTAATAGGAGAGAACTACGCCCAGCAGTGAACTGAGATAGGCTGATGCGATGTGATATTGCATTTAGTTAGTTATGCTATTTTTGACACAAATATTTTTAAAATATTTACTGGTGCATAAACCAGTAGATATTTTTAAATCAAACATACGTATACCTACAGTTATTGCAGTAATTCATAAAAATCTATTTTGAAAATATAAAGCTATGTTTAGTTTTCAGTGCCATTAATGTCTCTTTGTTTTTGGGTTTTGGTTTTAACTTAGTCGGTCGGTACCACAGTGAATAAAATGTAGCTGGGTGAATTAATTTTTGTTGTCAGCCAAGTGTGTGAATCTAACACGGGCGATAAATTAAAACAGGCATAGAATTAATCAGTGTTATCCTTATCATAAATTAAGAGTATTTTTTTTATTTTAACTATTACCGCATAAGTCTCAATGTACATCACAATGTATACTCCACTTCAATGTAATTTAAATCTGCGATTAAGTCGCATTTCCTTTGTTTGATTGATTTTACAAACAAACGAAACTTACCACTATTTCTTACACATCAAGGTTCAAAATGAGATGTAAAGAAAATATGGTCTTACGAGGATAACTATAAATTTTAATAAAAGTTAAATGTAATGGGGTTAGTACCTACATGACATAATAAGTACATTTTATTATGTTATGTACTAACCCCCGTTAAGAGTTTCGCTCAAGTTAGATTTACATCCTGTATTCGAATATTGTTTTACAAAATTAAATGTTTTCTCGCGTGAAACACAGGTAATCAAACTATCTAATACAGTATTTGTCATCATATTTGGTTATTGAATAGCTTTTTATGAGCACTGATGCAGTAGAGAGCGCTCTCATATAAAAAAAACTCTCATATTTGTATGAAAATAGCAGCGGCGTGTATGGTATTCACGCCGAGTCACCAAATTTATTTAGTAACAACACTTTTCATTTTCATATTTAATTTTGTTTGATCTGCTTGAGTACATTAAAGGTTCTTGTTTCATCTTAATAACTACTGCTAAAGCCTACCTAAGTCGAATAAGTTAAGAGTAATCTATAGCACATCATTGCAAAATATTGAAAACCCGGAAAAGTGCGAGTCCGACTCGCGCGCAGGGCTCCGTACCATTTATAAAGTTATAAACCGACTTCATTTAAAAAATACAGTTAAATCAACCTCAAAAACTATAAGAGACAATTTAATCAAACCAGAAATCGTTGATAGAGTTTGTTAAAATGCATAACATTTAATTTTTTTTTTACCGCGAAGTTTAAAAAATAGAGGGGGGGACAAATTTTTCAGACATTGAGTACTATATCTCGAAAATGTGATGGATAAAGTTTGATATCATTTTCAAAGACCTTTCTATTGATACCCCACATGCTTTTATATGCATCGAAAAAAAAATATCTCTCAGTTACATGTATGGACGGCCCCAACCCCAATTATTTTGTTTCCAATAATTATAATATCATAACGCCGTAGACGTTCATGAAATACATATTCTTACCAAATTTCAATTCTGTAGCATTTATAGTTTCCAAGTAAATCGGCTGTGACAGATGGACAGACGGACAGACGGACATGACGAATCTATAAGGGTTCCGTTTTTTGTCATTTTGGCTACGGAACCCTAAAAGGCCTTTGTATGGTCTCCGGTCACTAGCCGGCGAGCCTTTCGAAGCCTCTTTGCGGTTAAATCAGTTCCAAGAAATTTCAATTTTACACAGAGCTGGAAATTTTAACTTTAATCGGGTTTTAAATAGGAAATCATATTAAAGGCTGGGGAATTATAAACACAAGAGTATTACCAATAAATTACAACGGCAACTTATTAAAATTAAGTTTACATATTATGTATAAGGTCAGTGCGGGAAAGTCAGCCATATTTTATTTTGAAGGAATGTCCGTCATATGTGCCGTGTGCTGACGGCAGTAAGAATATATTTGTCATCACCCCAACTCCTCCTGCGGGTGTCGTAAGAGTCGACTAAGGGATTGAAGTGTCACTGACCTGACTTGATAAAATACTGATTTGATAAAATATTGGTGACGGGCAGCAGCGTCATCATAGTGGACACAATACTGCGATCGCCAATCCGCTTGCCCAGCGTGGCGATTATGGGCATTTACCTCCTAATGCGTCTATACGCATAGTTAATAGGAGAGGCCTACGTCCAGCAGTGGATTATCATAGGCTGATGATGATGATGTCCGTCATATGACACATAAGTATGCGTCTTGTACTGTTCAACGAATTAACTATTACCTGTCGGAAATCAGTTGGCAGACGGACTTTCCTGACAGACGGTCTTACCCGCATTGACCTCATTCGCTATAGGTACCTATAATAAACCTTCTATCCAGTAGGCTTATGATGGTACAGCGTCTAATCGTTTGTCGGCGTCGCCGTCACGTTCTAACAGGTATGCAAGTGCGAATGTGACGCCTGGCACGATAAATGGATAAAACGGGACCATCATAAGCCACCACTTTCGCACTTGCATGCTTATTAGAACGTGACGGCAACGACGAAAAACGATTAGACGTTTATCGTTAACACGGAACCATCATAAGCCACCTTGTGTATATTAAGCGTTTTATCTAATAAATATAGGTATATTAACAAGGCACAGAAGTCGTGAAAGAAATAAATAGATATTAATGTCTAAACGCCCTGAAGTTTGTAGGTAATAAACGGTCCAAGTTACTAGCTTATGCGATTTCAATCTGACACTGATTTGATACAAAAATATTTTGGTTTCTATAAATGAATAATATAGGTAATGAAAAATTAATAATATTATTGAAGAGATTTAACACTATTCAGTTGACTCTACTGTAATATAAAAATAATAATGAATTTGTCGAACTGTCGAGATTTCTAATGATTTGTCAATAGCATTTCTGAATAGTCGTTTGTGGTTGTGCTACCGGACCCCTTCCCTTTCTCGACAGAGTTCTAGATACAATTCAGGATAATAAACGCTGTGGTTAGCTGGAATATAAAATTGCAAAACACATCTACATTATTCATATGCTCGTCTACTCTAAAAATTGACCAAGTCAGGTGAGTAATAATGAGCGCTCCCGTTTCAAAGTCTGGCCGGACCGCTCCGTCCCAGAAAATAACGGGAAAATTTACATAATAGAGAATCCGTGGCTGCCCTAGTCCTTTGAAAGCGGAGCTGCGGGCCCGACTCGAGTGACACCGTCGTACATTAAATTAACATCCTCTCACTTTGTGAAGCCAACACCGACGCAGCCTAATTTGAAATAATAAAGTGGTCGCACAAGCCACTCTGCGTAACCTTTTCGGATAGATAAATAAATATGGGACAATATTACAAAAATCGACCTACTTCTACGGCTCTCAATTAAGGCTTTTATTGTGGATACTAAGCGTAAACACATAGATACTCAATTGCTCAAATGCATAAAAATACGAAGACCGAGGAACAAATATTTCTGAAAACACAGAAATAAATACCCTTGCCAGAAACAAGGAACCTTCAGCTTCTTAGGCAGAGTCATTACCGACTGAGCAACAGAGACCAAAGATATTAGGTACGCTAAACAGTAAAATGGTGAAAAACTGTATTTAAAAATATATTGATTTAAACTTTCACTATTATCACTCATATTTTAAAGACAAACGGGTCTTAATCGCGTAAACTTATGTTTAATTATATCCTGACGTTTCGGACATGACGTTACACCCGTGGTCGCAGGCAGACTGTATTTGAAAAGTTAATAGATGCGGTAAGATGGTCAAAGAAGGGAGCATATTATATTGGATACATCTGATTATGATACTGTAATTAACTTCAAGATAGATAACCTTATTTTGAACTAGCAACCCTTTTTTGTCCTCACTATTAAAGAACGTACTAAATAGCGTACAATAGGCGGTTTTTGGCCAGGTTAGTTCAGTTTCCGGTCTACCAATGATCTATAACCTTGAAAAGGTGGAAATCCCAGGTAGCTGGTGATCCGAAACTCCACTCATTTGGTCTAATTACATTAGTCTAAGAAATAGTATGACTTGAATCAAAAAGCCGGTGATTATTATTAGCGATATTTCGTTTGTTCCGGATGAAGTTAATTGAAAAAATATAAATTTGAATGCTTTGTAATATATCTTCGACTATTTCAAGTGTTATGTTTAAGTTTCTTTCTAGTGTAATCAGGACATTACAATACAAATGTCCCGCTGAAATCTGTCTAATCTTTTCACTTTTATCGTAAAAGTACTGAGATAACCACGTGTCCTTTTACTTTTTTTTTCAGTTTAATTCAGTAGCCAACTTGTCGTTGAAGCCGTCGATTTTTATCTACCTATTGATATACCAAAATAAATTAACCAAATAACAGTCTGTCCATATAGATACGATTGTGTTTTTCCTATAGTTGTTACTCTAACCAATTGGCAAGATAATTAATGATACCGATTATCATTTAATCCTTCGTTAATAGTTTGTCGGCTAAACAAGGCAGATAAACCCCAATCATTTTGCGTTTATCTATGTACATTAATAAAAATAAATGATTTTTAAGAAACGATCGCCTTAATGACATGTGTACTTAAAAAAAATATAACCCTAATATTCTAAATAATGTAATTTCTAGAAAGAGCTATCAAATAAAACCAACAAGCAAAGATCCAAATAAATTTATGTATTGACATATTTTTTTATAGATTTTATTTGCTCACATATATGTATATGTGAGCAAATGAAATCCTTTTAATTTAAATCAAAATTGCCCCAACAACATGATAGATAGTTATTGCTTAAAAGTGTAGCAAGATATAATATCAATTTTTACAAACAAAAATACACTCGCGGTCAATGAATACGGGTCACGTGGATTTTTTCAAAGAAAATACCGGAAACATGCTGATTGCAAATATTTAAAATAAATATTTGTAATACAAGTGGAACCGTTTTTAACATCAGATTGTATTGGAATTTCCCCGAAGTTTTCACCCGATCCGAAAAACACGGAACTTTATCGTCAGATGACTTCGTAGATATAAAAATTGCTATGATTAAAAAACTCGTGTTACCATTCATTTCAGGTGGTTTTCTTAAACGGTGTCTTTACGGTTTGTCTATGCAAACCGGCGTAACAACAATCACATCATCACACATCATCAGCCTATGATAGTCCACTGCTGGACGTAGGCCTCTCCTATTTACTATGCTTATAGAGGCATTAGGAGGTAAATGCCCATAATCGCCACGCTGGGCAAGCGTGTATACGTACCAACAATAAAAAAAATTTTTGGGTTTATTTATAAATTTAGGGAAATTCCAATACAACCTGTTTCAAAATAGATTTTATATTACACTATAAATATTTTGAATCAAGGGAGGTACCTAAGTACGGAATTACTAATAACGAGAGTGTTAGAAGGCCGCCGCCGTTAGGCGGAGGGCTTTTATGACTCGAGTTAGTATTCCGCTTACCGACCGCGATGACGTTTTCATCACACTTGCCGACAAAAAAATAAGTTTTAAGAAATAACATTATTAAATGACGTACAGACATTTCTATTACTCCCTAGGGAATTTCGCTTTTCTATTACTCCCGCTGCGCGCGCAAACAATGGCACGCTTAGGCAGCAAGTGTGATGAAAAATATATTGGAAATCTCCATGTTTGCATTATTTTCTATGAAAAAAACCACCTGAAAAACCACCATTAACATTTTTTCTGCGATTCAATTTCTATGAAAAAACTTAGTAAATTTTTTTTTTTGCACTTGCTTCGAAATGTACTATTTCTGCGTACGTACAACTACATAACCTGTTATTAGAAAATCAAAAAAATTACACAAAACTCCATACCCAACATTTTGTCTTTTCAGTAAGTAATATTTTTGCATTCACAATTTAGCAAAGCAGTAATATACTTGTAGTTACTCTTAGATTTTACTACTACATTTTTATGAACAAAACCCAAGACATAAAATAAGTTATCTACCTATAATTTAATTCCCATGTTCGTTTATAGGTGTATAATCCATCCACATTAAATTGTACATTTCCGAGTATTGGCGAGTCATCGGGCCACACTTATTGCACGTAACAAAAAGTTTTCCGCAACAATTTCGTGTGAAAATCAAGAATGAAAGAATGGCGCAGCAAATAAACTTATCGAGTTGCCGAAGCTTCCGAATCAGCAGAACTAAAAACGTAAATGCAGCAATCGTCGTAATTGGTTAACCGCCGCGCATCATT